>JAVGWX010000013.1:29711342-30293842 GCA_036924085.1 Ariolimax columbianus | reverse complement strand
CGTGATCGTGCTTTGATCCTGAGGTGTTTCATAGGTGAGAAAGCTTTTTTTCGCACAGGAAGGTCGTCTCGAACATAGCCAGACATTTAAGAAAACATTGTTTTCTTCTGCTCCTCAAAAGGATGGATGTATCCTTTTCAAACAAGCATATAAGCGCTAGGAGAACCGGAGATCTATCAATTCAAGTTCCGCACAAGCTACCACATTATTCTCTTCAATGATCTGGATTTTTCTGATTAAGTTCACACTGAATTGAAAAAGGCTAAACCATGTTAAACAGCTGTTCATTTTCTTCTAAAATACGAAAACGCTCATCAAATTGGTTCAAAAGATCTTGACTTGCTGGCTGAATAAATTTTAGGGCACTCAGAATTGGATTGGCCAAGCCTGGAGTGAGTGTGTGTGTGTGCAAGTTCTGGGAAATGTTGAAGTTCATTCTAACTTGGTGTTGAAATTAATCTTTATAGCTTTAACCGACATCAAAATATATTTTTCTCATTTCACAAATTGTGATTTGTTCACCTTGTAGTTGTTTATTAAAATTATTCAGATACCGAAAGAGGTCTACCAAGAAAGTAATATTAATCTTGAAATCATCCTCACATAATTAATGAAAGTTTGTTGTAAAACCATCTGAAAAAATTGATACTTTCATTTCTTCGAACACTTTTCAGACCGTGGTAACAGCATCGCCGCTACTTAACCAAAGTATGTCCGCATGAAGGATTAGTTCTGAATATGGCGCCGATAAATCATACATGAAAACTTTCAGCAGACGTTTGTTATGAAGTTTGGCAAAAAGAAAGTTGATCAATTTGACAATCACTTTAAAGTGTTCTGAAATTTCAGGAATGTATTTCAAATGACTAGCTAGGTTTTCAATAAGAATTAAGCAATGATAGTGAATGAAATGCGGAAAATATTTATTATTTCTCAGAAAACTGACAAATCCTTTGTTTTTACTCACCCTTGATGGTGCGCGATCTGTAACCACGCCCACGAGCTTTGTGAAGAAAGTAGGCATCACCATTGTAAATGTCTTGACCGATAGTAGTACCCGAGAGCGGTAACACTGTCAGAAACAAGTTTTCTAAAGTTCCAGACAAAACACATCAGTTGTACAGCACACGCAATGTCCGTCGACATATCACCAGCAAGAGAAAAATAACTACATTCATGTAACATTTTCTGCTTAATTTGAGCGGAGATGAGTACAACTAAACTACATATGGCCATGGGTCAACTCGCCTAGTAATCGTGTCATTACTAAGATCATTACGAACATTTCAAACAAGTCAATGCTTACCCCAATAAATTCCTTTTTCCCAGTTATCTTGACAAGAGTATTGTTTATTTCTTCTTGGTTCACTATATACCGGTATGCTGGATTCGTCTTTTGGTGAAGACGCTACATAATTATTCAGATCTTTATAACTGCGTTTACGTACTATAAATGTGTACATGCTGTATGTCTGAAGTTTCTAACTTAACCTAACAACAAACTCTGACCACTGTATTGAAAATGTATAGCTATTGTTTAAAGATAATTTAACAACAAACTCTGGCAGCATTATTCTCATTGTATATGTTATTTAATTATATTATTTAATTATATTATTCAATTTGTCAGGGGCTAAGAATATTCCCATGATGAAACACAACGCTGATCCTGACAAGCATCGGAGAAATCCCCGAATCAAGCTAGCAGTGCAAAATATTTCAGAACATATAGCAGTAAATACGTTTACTGGGAGAAAACGCGCAACTTAGCAACTTTCAGGACTCCTAACATATAATGGATGGATTAAAACATTATGTGTTTGAGTTTGTAAAACAAAGTTTGAATTGAAAACCGAACGTCATGGGCGTTTGTGCTTGCGAGCTTTTTTTCTTCTGACATGAAGCGAGCACTAAATATCATTAAAGAGCATCGTTGTGCCTGAGAACGCTTGACGTAGATGATGCATATAACTACTTCTATTCTGGGAGCCTGATCCAATGTTTGAGGCAGTGTGGTATAAACTTATGTCTGGTGAGTTGGATGTCAGCTTTCCTGAAGGAGAGAACAGACGCACTCCGTTTTGGATTTAGAACGACAGAGCCGATGAGAATATGCTCAGGACTGCGCAATTTTCTCTATTCTCACTAGTGCTGTTCAACTTCTACACAACGAATGTGGCGAACATTCAGCACACAGAGCCAGGACAAACACTAACATTTGCAGATGACATACTAACATACAGGACTGGCTCAGATAGACATGAGATGGCCAAAGACGTTCAGGATACCTTGCAGGCAATCTCACAATAGTATGTGGATCTTTGGTCATCCTAGATTAATTCTGCTTTATGTGGTATTCTTCAACAATTATATAATGAAGGCTGACCTCTCGAAGGTTGCATTTGATGAATGCGCCATTGACAAGTACACCTGGTTGAAATTCCTCGGGTTAACCTTTGATCGTAGCCTCTCTTATAAATACTACATAGAGGAGACCATATAAAGATGCTAGCGGGTCCTGGGAGCACTCAAAGCCATAGCAGCGGCAAAAGTGAAACCATGACTGTTTTTCATCCTTCATGCCGTCAGTCGCTACTGCCGTTGCTGATTACGGACGCTACATTCTTTTGCTGTTAAGATTACGGTGGGAACAATTAGAACACATCCAGAATGAAGAGATGCAACTGGTTTTACGATGCATTAGTGATACCCCTAACAGAAAGATGCGGTACATGCATGGACTTCTATATGTTCCATCCATTTATAAACTGACAATGGACAAAGCCTAAGTGTGGGTTAGAGCAAGCAGGCGGCATCAACTGCACACAATAATACCTCAGACATCAAGGGATGAAAAACCAGGAGAGGATCGTCATGGATGGAACAGGCAGAAAGAACAATGGGACAGATGACAACAATTGAGATGATTTTAAGGGAGAAGAATGGGTCCACCCTGGCGATAGAAGGACAGATTACCACAGTGCCATCATGACACTAGACAATGAATGCAGAGAGTGATGCAATGGGAGAACATAGCTCGAGGTTAACCATTTGTAATATGATAGCATACTGAATAGTGATCCAATCATATATACCGATGGATCAGCCTCACACAGAGAGGTATCTGACTGAGGCTTCACCGTTAGATTACGAGAGCAGGTCGTCGCTGAACAGAATGGGACATACAGAACAACAACCTCCAGTACGAGAATAGTTTTGGAAACAGTGACAGCAGCTCTGAGATAGCTATCTGAGAGTTCTTTAACAGTCCTCATGTCGGACTCCTAATCATTTCTTCGGAAGTTACAGAATGGCTGACTAAGGCTTGACTGTAAAAACTGTAGAAACATCCATTGGCTGGTATGGATCTGATGTTCTAGTCATTTTGGTATTCGCGGAAACGAAAGAGGAGACATCCTTGCTTCACAAGTATTAATTATGGGTACACTAGATATGTATCGGAGGGGCGTTTTCAAGTCTATCAATGACCACCTGTTAGAATATAACACTGACATAGATGAACCAGCAACTCACAGACTACAAATCTTTTAAATGAAATGATGTTCGAGCGGACTGGTCCGCAAAAAAAAATGGAGCCAAAGTGTGTTTAACAAACAAGCTTCAGAAACTATTAAATCAACACCCTTCAAAATTTACACTGAGACAAAGCACGAATGGATATTGCCGAAGTGTAGTGAAGTCGATTCTTAGGAACAGAATAAAATGAAACATCACCACCATTCGGTGGGAAAACACAAACGATAATCAAACAATTGGAGGACAAAATAGAGACACTTGAAATGTAGTTATACAGAAGAATGGATCGCATTTCGTGGATGGACAAACACACAATAAAGAAGTCCCAGCGAGATTATGAATAAGAAGGGAAATACTAAAAGACTTAACAATTAGGCAAATCAAATATTTTTGACATATAAAGAGACACGATAAACAGAAAAGTCTTGTCTTGTCGGATCATCCACTAGCGTCGGAGGGTCGGGGAGAGCCGTAGTTTTCTATCCAGGGTCAGGCACGTCAATGAAGTAGTTGCAGTCCCCTGATGATTTAGATCATTTCAGCAACATTTTCCATCCATCTAGTTCTCAGCCTGTCACGGTTGCAAAAACTCGATCGCCGTTCTTTATATGCACACATGGGTAGTTGGTCGGGTTGCATTTTCATTCGGTAGCCGAACCATTTGATTCTATCTCCATCAATATTTTCAGTGCAGGATCTTGCTTCAACTATTTTTCGCCACATCTTTATTGCGCATTCTGTCCCTCCTAGTTACGTTAATTGTTTTACGGAGGCATCTCATCTCGCATGTCGTGATCTTTCTCTCGAGAAAACAGTACTGCTGGGAAAGTTTGAAGGCAGGCTGGCAAGAGATATACATTTAAATAAATGACAGAGCAACGTCCAGAGATGGATTAATAAGATTCTATCAGAGTATAGAATCAAGACGAGAAAAAGAGCATGTCAGAGGTCCATTACAGCTAATTTTCGATGCGGAGATGGCACATCCCGTCATCATATTCACAGTTAACACTGCAACCCGCCACCTAACCTCCTTTCAGGGCGCACAAAAAGTAAACTAACTCATTGTAGGCATTCAACAACAACTAGTTTGAGTATGTCGGTCCTACCCCCAATGGCGCCACGACACTTGTTTGAGAACCACGGCGACAGTCCGTCCACTGAAAGACAAGGTTAAGGAAGTAGCTATCGGTTATTCACTTTGCCGGAAAGTTCAAGATTAACACCTGCTTCTGGATATATATAGATTCTTTAACAGCCCTGGACTTATTTAAGACCGGTAATTATATCTCTTTTAAAACAAATTATGTATTAACTCAATGTAAGGCATATGGAATGCTGTGGGACTAGGACGCACCGATGTATGTGTTGTTTTTTTTATTAAGGTAGAATAACTTCTTTAAGACAGAATCGGGTATTTGTTTTTACTAGCACTAGATTTATTAATGGCAATGTTAATTATATAGGTGGTGTGAGCCATTTACTTAGACTAGACATGTTTTGCATATGTTAACTGACATACGTGGTGTGAGCGATTTACTAGGACTAGACAATGTTTATGTTAACTGACATACGTGGTGTGAGCGATTTACTAGGACTAGACAATGTTTATGTTAACTGACATACGTGGTGTGAGCGATTTACTAGGACTAGACAATGTTTATGTTAACTGACATACGTGGTGTGAGCGATTTACTAGAAATTCATTAATTCATAAGCGTCTCAGTCTTTGCAGACCATGCGCGCGGCACCCTCTGAGTAGCCTCCAAGGGCGCAAGCCTGTGCGATGGATATGGAGACCCTAGGCTGCCCAAACTGTAGGATCCCCCTCTCGGCTTCGCTGGTGTAATCCAAAGGAATGCAAAGCATGACAATTTGGCACCAGCTGAGCTGCAGGAGCTGCCGGAATGAGTTCGCTATTTTGAAACCATCCGCCTTAGGTGCTACCACTCCGGATTTTCTGTGCGGGTTTAACTCCCGTAGTCCTATCCTCTCCCGAGGTTTCCACAAGGCAGTGAAATCGTTGCCCTCAGATGCTAGTTACTCGAGACATCCGATGATACTCTCACCGCCTCAAGACTAGCCAGCAGTCTCTGGGAATTGTGGGTTTAAAATCAGAGTTCCTCCTCTCCTATGCGAATTACCTGAACAGGCTAACGAGCTTCGTCTACCCGGGCTTAGAGTCAAAGTTTACATTCTCTCAGAATGACTGCTAGCCAAGGCTAATGAGCCCAATTTGCCTGCCCAGTTATACCGCCGGGTACTCGGTCGCGCCTAACAGCAGGCTCTGTAAGAAACAGTTGGCTCCTCGTGAAGGTGCTGCTGGGGACCCAATAATGTAGAAGAGGCCATTGGATGGAAACTCCTGAGCGGCAAGCCCAACAGTGAATCCAGCGGCTATCTCTACACCTGGGAAGGAGAGGCTATGTCAGACGCTTCACCTTCCTGAACCGAGCGGGACGTCCAGCCCAGACCTCGCTATCCCCACTAGAAATACACAATATATATTTTATATGACAACGGTGGTGTGATCTATTTACTAGCACTAGATAAAACCCGGCCTACAGTGTCTAGAAAAGAGAGGAATTCAAGGTGACTTAATACAGGGTTATAAGATAATCAAAGGAACGGATAAATTAGACTATAACAAGTTTTTTTTCAAAATACAATCACCTACAAGAACAAGAAGGCATAGTTACAAATTAACCAAAGAAAGGTCCAGATTAAATATATTATGAAATATTTTTTTTAGTCAGACAGTGGTGAATGCGTGAAATGCATTTCCATAGGAAGTAGTGGAGGTAGGGATAATTAATGCATTTAAGAATAAATTGGATGCGCATATCTTTTAGAGCAAGGTAATGTAAATGAAACTGGTTGTATATAGACTCTGCAGAGTCTTCCAAAACAGTATAACGACGTTAAGTTAAGTTATATGTTAATTTATCTACGTTGTATCAGCGACTTACTATGAGTAGAAAATACATATGTTAATTACTTAGTCATGTGGTTTGCAACTACTGATATGCCATGAAAGGCAACGTCTGAGGTTGTAACGTTTTATCTTTGTAAAAACAGAAATGTGTGATCGGCGACCCAAGTTCCGATAGCCGGATCCGGCGTGAGTCAAGAATATCCGGCACCCAACCTCAAAACAAATATATTATCGGCCAAGAAATATTAACAAACATAATTAATTAAAAATACTTGTACATCGATTGACAAGATTTAACTTAATTTAACTACAAGAAAATCGGTCATTTTAACAGACTCAAAGAGTGTTCTTCAATCCATCTCAAGCCCCATACAAGAATGACTGTCACACGAAATAAAATACAACATAGGATTGTTGTCTCAAAAAACAGATCGAGTCCTACAGTGGATTCCGGCCCACTCTGGGATCCCTCGAAACAAGAAAGTAGATTAGCTCGCAAAAGCCGGAAGTGGCGGCACGCACACTCGCCATCCACAGAGCTATAAAGAAGCAAAGACACTCATCAAACGATCCATGAGGACAGAATGGAGAGACCAGCACAAAGAATACAAGCCAGAAAATGACAGCATAGTAAAACGTCGCTGAAATGGGCAGACAAAGATCTTCAGACTCAGAACGGGACATTGCAGACTCAAGGCCCACCTCCACAGAATGGACCTCAGAGACACCGCCACGTGCGATTGTGGAGCACCAAAGTAAACACCAGAACATATTCTGCAGGACTGTCCGACCTATGCAGACCAAAGAGAGGCAGTCTGGTCCAGGGAAGCGACCAAGCTCGAAAAGCTGTGGGGGACCGACGAAGACCTGAAACACACAGTCTCCTTCGTGAACCTCACCGGACTAGAAGCAGAGCATCAGTTGATCGTGAACCTCATCGGACTAGAAGCAGAGCATCAGTTGATCGTGAACCTCACCGGACTAGAAGCAGAGCATCAGATGATCGTGAACCTCACCGGACTAGAAGCAGAGCATCAATTGATCGTGAACCTCACCGGACTAGAAGCACAGCATCAGTTGATCGTGAACCTCACCGGACTAGAAGCAGAGCATCAGTTGATCGTGAACCTCACCGGACTAGAAGCACAGCATCAGTTGATCGTGAACCTCACCGGACTAGCAGCACAGCATCAGTTGATCGTAGAAGAAGGGGAAGAATTGGAATTTAGAAAAGCAATATTTGGTGTTTCTCAAACAAAGAAACAAACAAATATATAATCTGACACACATTTACACGTGTTAGGCTATGCGACACGGAAGTTGAAACAAGAAACCATTCCCAGTCGTGGATTTCGTAAAAAAAAAAAAAAATTTAATTTCAGTGTCCCAAAAAATTTACTATTTTCAAATGGCAGTTTCTCTTCTAGAACAGTTATACGACAAAAATAAAAGACTTTCTTTAAAAGCCAAAATGTCCAGATCTTCTTAACAGTGCTTACTGAGAATACGGACACCAAAGACCGCTGGCACGCGGAACTTTTACATGGCATGAAAGAAAGTTCTAGACACACATTCTCAAATGCTTTTACATAACAGTGAACAGCCAATTCATATGTGAATATCTCCATTTTCTATGCGCTAGTAAAGAAAAAGTCGAGAAGGAGGAAGAATATAATGATGAAAAAGTGATTGAATAAGAAGATACATCAGAATAACAATAATATCTCTTTATCTCTCTCTCTCTCTCTCTCTCTATATATATATATATATATATATATATATATATATATATATATATGGAATATGATATTTTTAACAAAGGTGAAAGTGAGATATGATATTTTGAACAAAGGTGAAAGTGAGATATGATTTTATGAACAAAGGTGAAAGGAGATATGATTTTATGAACAAAGGTTAAATGGGGAATGTAACAAAAAGGTTTAAAGCCTCAAATAAAATAAAATAACCAGGCAACCAGGACCCGTTGGGTACATGCCCACAACTGATTGCAGTCCCCCATGCAGCATGTAGATGTAGGGCAGATGGAGTGAAGTGGTGTGTCACTCAAGAGTTGAGCGGACGGCCCAGTGGACGACTCCACGAGTGCTGTGATGTTGCAGTCAGATGTTGAGCGGGCGGTCTAGTGGACGACTCAACGAGTGGTGTGTCTCACGTGTTGAGCGGGCGGATCAGTCCACGACTACACGAGGAGTGTGGTCTGTTCCCGCCTCTGATTTCCAAGGACAGATGTAGAATCTGTCGAACATGGACTTAAATTACTGGGGTACTTTATACTAAATGTTACTGACGAGAATTAAGTGACTTGTGTTAGCGTCAGGTGCAACATACTGACCAAGACCTGACCTCCCGTCAGGTGCAACATACTGACCAAGACCTCACCTCACGTCAGGTGCAACATACTGACCAAGACCTGACCTCCCGTCAGGTGCAACATACTGACCAAGACCTGACCTCCCGTCAGGTGCAACATACTGACCAAGACCTCACCTCCCGTCAGGTGCAACATACTGACCAAGACCTGACCTCCCGTCAGGTGCAACATACTGACCAAGACCTCACCTCACGCCGTGTACCGAGAAACATCAGCATCGCGAATGAGGTAGGCATAAACAGTGGGATCCACACAGTAATGATCCAGCTGAGAATTCTTGTATTCCACTATAGACAAAAGGGCGCACGTTCACCGTCTTCAGTACATCCTGTGATATACGAAAAGTCACTGCAGCCTATTACTAGAGAACATTCACAAGAGGGAAGAACTCACATCGAACAACTTCTAACAACAAGATCAAAGAACTCAATATCAACAGCTTCTAACAACGAGATCGAAAAACTAACCACGAACAGTTCCAACAACAATAAGATCGAAAAACTTACAACGAACACCTTTTAAAAATAAAAGGGAATAACTCCCCTTGAACAGCGCTTATAACAAACAACATGATCGAAAAACTCACCACGAACAGCTTCTAACAACAACAAGATCGAAAAACTCACAACGAACAGCTTTTAAAAATAGGAGGGAATAACTTCCCTCGAACAGCTTCTACAATGAAGAGGGAAGAACTCAACACGAATAGCTTCTAAAATTAAGAGGGAAGAAATGAACACGAACATCATCTAAAAACAAGCGATAAGAACTCACCACGAACAGCTTCTAACAACAAGAGGGAAAAACGCACAACAAACATCATATAACAACAACAAGAGGGAAGAACTCACCAAGAACATCTTCTAACAATAAGAGGGAACAACTCAACACGAACAGCTTCTAACTACAAGAGGGAAGAATTCACCGTGAACATCTTCTAACAATAAGAGGGAAGAACTCACCACGAACATCTTTTAACAAAAAGAGGGAAGAACTCACCACGAAGATCTTCTAACAATAAGATGGAAGAACTCAAGACGATCAGCTTCTAAGAACAACATAACTAACTAACAGTCCACCTGGCGTCTTGTGGAACTAAGGTCTGGAAACGTTGGCGTCATTTATTACTATTCTTCTTCTTCTTCTTCTTCTTCTTCTTCTTCTTCTTCTTCTTCTTCTTCTTCTTCGTACGATGTCAGACGTCAACTTGTATTTGTTCGAAGAAAGCAGCTGTCATCCTGAGGCTGTCGACACTGCCATAGAGCTTGTCTAGTGTTGCCACTGGTGATGGCCACATGTGCTTTCTCTGGTCCTCGTATGTCGGGCAATTTTGCAGCAGATGTTCAGCGGTCATTTTCCCTGTACCACATGTGCATTCGTCAGAGTGCCACCTATCTTCAGTTTATTGAATAGGTGGTACCTCAGTCTGTTGTGGCCTGTGCGGAGTCTGAAGACCACGACCTGCTCTCTTCTGTTCAACTGGTAACAGGCATCATTGTTTGTGTAGCCAGTATGCTCTGTTTCCCATTTGGCCATGTATCTGGCTCTAATAAACCTTTCGGACTCTTCATAGGCCACACTAGAATCTGGCTGTGGTAGTCTTGCACATTCTTTTGCCAGTCTGTCTGCCTCCTCGTTGCCTTGGATGTTACAGTGAGATGGAACCCACTGTACCACTAATCTTTTTGGTGCGGACTGCTGGCATAGTTGACAGAGTACAGCTCTTAAATCATTAAGTTCAGTATTTTTCTGGCTTTTTAGTGCTGTAACCACGGCCAGGGCATCTGTAAACATGACTATCTGGCTTTCATTTCTTTCGCCTGTCAGCATTGCTTTTACTGCAGCCTTCAGTGCCTCTGCCTCCGCTCTGAAATTGCTTGAGAATTTTCCAGTTGTCACTGACAGTGTTATTTTACTACCATTTGTTAGGCTCAGGAATACTCCTCCCCCTCCATTCTGTGTTGTGTTTGTTACAGAACCGTCGGTGTATGCATGGTTCCAGTCCATACTTGGGCAGTTTTCCGCTTTGTACCTCAGGGTTATGTCTCTTCTTTCTTTTTCAGTCTGGCTGTTCTTGTTTCCAATACCTGGTATATTTTCTACCACCTCCGGAATGATATGCTGCTTCCATGTGGGTTTGCGTACAGTAGGGATGGGCTTTGGTGTTGTTATGGTGTTCATAGGGTCTTCGCTCATCTTTGCTTTGGCTATTTCTCCAAAGTTTCTCCGCTTTAGTTTCCTTTTTTCCAAATCTATTTAGTCTCTGATGCATTGGATGGTCTGTCTGTCTTCTGAGTTTCTCTGCTTGCTGCTGGGCTCTGCAGTCTCTTCTGTCGTTCATGGATTGCAGATTTGTAATCTTTTCAAGTTCTACAATTGGCGTTGACTTCATGCCTCCTTCTATAACTCTCATGGCTTGGTTTTGAAGTTTGCTAATTTTATCAAAGTTCGCCTTAGCTGCTGTTGCCCATGCCGCAATACCATACTCGAGAACTGGTCTCACTCTTCCAGTGTACAGTTTCTTCAGTATTCTTTCGTCTGCCCCCCAACTTGTGCCAGCAAGTTTCCTCATGATTGCCATTCTTTGTCTGGCTCTCATTCGGTTTCTCTCGATCTTCTTCTTCTTCTTCTTCGTTCTCAATCTCCCACTACTAAACCCTGACAGGGTAAGTATCAGAATGTAGTGCAGAGAACGGAATGCTTTGTGTCGTAGTTTACAGATTGGCTGCGATATTTGCATCTCTCGGTCCAACACATCTGACTTCAGCAAGCATTTTTTGAGTACCGGGTTAGCATTCCCTCTTCGATCCCTTCTCCTTAGCCAGTCTGCCCTGCTGCAGCCTGTTATCCAGAATCACTGCGTGGAGGTGTAGAAGGGTCTTGGCAGCTATGGTTCGCTGGCCCTGACGCTAGCAGTCAGCCCTGGGTCGCTGACCACTGCAGCTCATGCGCTGCTCAGCATCTTGATCCCGGTTTCTCTCGATCTGACTTTTCCTATTACTATTCTGGACCGCCTTTTTGAGACATCAGCTGCCCTAACATATTAGACTGTTCTTCAATCTCCCCTCGTATCTCTCTTCTCCTGTGGGTTCCAGTCCAGCATTACATGAAGTATTTACTAATATATGTTTCATAACGTGTTGAGCTGCGAGTACATGCAGCTAGCTAATACAAAGTTAATATATAGCTACATATATTGTTAATGTAACTGCTGTTGCAAGAAAAGAAAATCAAGAAATTATACATGTGTCTTAATTCCCCCCAAACAAAAGAAATATTTATTTTTTAAGCGCCGAATTTGAGGTAATGACGTCACAAAATAGTTCACTTTATAACTGTTGGGGGGTATAAAACATTATATTAACTTCTGCTTACTTCACAACCGCTGTCTTATCAATGAATTTTCTCGGCTAGAGTTATGATTAGGTTAGGGTTAGGGTTGGGATTAGGTTAGGTTAGGGTTAGGTTAGGTTAGGGTTAGGTTCGGATTAGGGTTAGGCTAGGATTAGGGTTATGATTAGGGTTATGGTAGGGTTAGCTTATGGTTAGATTAGGGTTATGCTAGGGTTAGGCTAGGGTTAGGGTAGTGTTAGGGTTAGGTTAAGGTAGGGTTGGGGTAAGGGTTAGACTAGGGTTAGGGTTAGGGTTAGGTTATGGTTAGGGTCAGGTTAGGGTTAGGACTTGGGTTAGGGTAAGGTAGTGTTAGGTTAACGTTAGGTTAAGGTTAGGTTCGGGTTAGGGTAGGGTAGGGTTAGGTTAACATTATGTTATGATTAGGGTAGGGTTAGGTTAGGGTTAGGTTAGGGTTAGGCTAGGGTTAGGCTAGAGTTAGGGTAGTGTTAGAGTTAGGTTAGGGTTAGGACTAGGGTTAGGTTAGGGTTAAGATCAGGTTAAGGTTAGGGCTAGGGTTAGGTTAGGGTAATGTTAGGAGTAGGTTAGTGCTAAGTTAGCGTTAGGGGTAGGTTAGGGTTAGAGTTAGGGATATGGTTAGGTTATGGTAATGTTAGGGGTATTTTAGTGCTAGGTTAGCATTAGGGGTAGGTTAGGGATAGGGCTAGGGTTAGGTTAGGGTAATGTTAGGGGTAGGTTAGTGCTAGGTTAGCGTTAGGGGTAGGTTAGGGTTAGATCTAGGATTAGGTAAGGGTTAGGTAATGGGTAGGTTAGTGCTATGTTAGGGTTCGGGTTAGTATAGGGTTAGGGTTAGGTTAGGGTTAGGGTCAGGTTAGGTTTAGGGCTAAGGTTAGATTAGGGTTAGGGTTAGGGTTAGCATCTTTTTTACAATTAATTCTAAATCTAAGTCTTTATTTATTTATTCAAAATAGAATAATATTGCTCTGTCCTCTCCTTAACTCGAAATTATATGTCCTGCTACATACGATGGGGACCCAGTGAACTTTTTTTGGGGTAATTAAGACGCAAGCACCAAATACATTTTCAAGGGAAAATTATGGATAACTTTAATCACTGAGTACGTTGTAAGCCTAACTTTCTAATCTTTTACAGGTACTACTGACGCTGGCAATAACAAGAGTGACCTGAGCAGTTTTATATGACTGGGTGGAAAACTGTTGGCCTCGCAATGAGTGTCATGTTTATAGCCGTTTTTGTAACATTCTCCGCCGTGATATGGACGCATCAGTCCAACATGGCTGAAACTAGAACCACGCCTCCGACAGTATCGACCACACCTCCTGTCATAGCAACACCTATTGGTCGGTTTGTAGGCGTTATCACTAACAGTTCTACATATGGGAACGCCTACATCAGCTATAGGGCCATACCTTTCGCCAAACCGCCAATAGGAGACTTGCGTTTTAAGCGCCCGCAGCCATTGGACAACATTGAGCCTCTTCGACAAGTAAACAGTGAAACATATCAAACATCTTGCTTGTCATTGACAAGACCAAATGTAGATCCAAACTTCGACGAAGACTGCCTTTATTTGAATGTGTATGCCCCTGGGAATAATGAAACAGCTTACAATAGAAGTAAGTTATCAGTGATGATTTGGATCCATGGAGGCGGATTTGTGGCTGGAACAACCTTCCCAGAACCTGAGAAGATGGTCCTGCGTGGTGACGTCATTGTGGTTACTATCAACTACAGACTAGGTGTATTCGGCTTTCTTACCACTAACGACGAGGAGATTCCCAGCAACAACGGTCTGTGGGATCAGTACATGGCTCTCAAATGGGTAAACGATTACATTCATTTCTTCAACGGAGACAATACGTCAATCACTGTATTCGGGGAGTCTGCAGGTGCCATTAGTGCAGCCCTACACACAATCTCTCCGGTGTCGGCTGCTCTTTTTCATAAGGCTGTACTCCAAAGTGGAGGTGCTACTTCAATGATATCTCGTGATTCCAAGGAAAGAACTGAAGAATTCGCCCTCAGCGTTGGCTGCTCGAATCTTCAGTCGTCTTTGGATCTGGCTAACTGTCTGCGACAAGCGAACGTAACAGATCTTCTTTTACACAGTAGACCCTCAGCGTTTAACATAAGTTTGGCCCAACAGCAAATCGACTTCATATGGATGCCCGTTGTAGATGGAGTTTTTATCCCAGATGAGCCTCTAGCTTTGCTAAGCAACAGGACCTATATGAATAATATTGGAGCTTTCGATAAGGACTTCCTTATTGGTGTTCTAAACAATGAAGGGGCGCTTTTAGTTCAGAATTTTCTCAATCAAATTCCTTTGTCGCAGACATCAGACGTTGGTTTCTTCAAAGATTTAATTCATTACTTGCTGTATGGGAGGTATGCCCCCGGCATTGTTAACAATTTGGATCTAGTAGATGCTGTATACACATTCTATGCTGGTTCTTCAAGCACTCCTCCACGCCCAGAAAGTGTGTTGGATCTGACAGCAGATCTGGTGTTTGTCGTACCAGCTATCGAGATGGCAATATCTGTATCAGGCTGTCGTGAACCAGTTTCTATGTCGTGTCAGTCAATTTTAAACGAAACACAAGTTCTCAACTGCACTAGAAGCACATCCAGAACTTACCTCTATCATTTTGATTACTGCCCTGAGGCGGATCAGTGCAGCGCGCAATGTATGACTCACGGAACTGATGTTTCGTATGTATTTCCACGTGCGCCGTTCTCCGACTTGGTTCGAGAGCAACTGTCTGACACATTTGTTGATCTATTGACAACGTTTGCAAAGAACTCTAATCCAGGCACTGTAGTCGCAAGTGGTTGGCCTGTGTTTGATATTGAAAAACAGCGTTATCTTAAATTTGACATTATTCCTAGCCTGAGACGATACCTCTATGACTACCGAGTTAACTTCTGGTTACAATTCCTAGATTAGTACAACGATTGATGTAGATGGACTACTGTTATATACTCATCCACAAGGAGGTTCATCTAAGGTGCGAAGTGGGTCCACATCATAGGTCACCACTTGAACCTGACATGGGTCTAACAGCAGCAGCCTGAATACAAATGGCTGCTATGGGATACACATGGCGATAACAGAATTGATCTATTGCAGCCTTACAATCATATCGTAAAAGGCGGCTAAAGAGGGTTTTGCACAAGAACAGCTACATCGTGATGCAAGAAAGTAATTGCCACAGAAAAAATAACCACTGATAGAGTGCATGTCATTGTTTGTAAATATGCTTCATAAAAGGTGTCAGCTGCAGATACAAACCCGAGAATAGGTCAGTCTAATCCCTATAGAGTAGAAGCTTTTACAACTCCTAGTATTGCCCACCCTAACATTCTTGTTCTTGGATACTTAGAAAATGACTGGTAAAACCGCCAGAAGTAATTGCGCCTTTAATTACAGCAACAGGGGATTCCGTGGCGAAGTGGTTGAGCCGTCGGCCTCGTGATCAGGTGGTGTAGGTTCGACTCCGAACTCCGCCGTCTTTTTCACGGGTGCTTGATGCGGAGTCCCATGCATCTCGTAGTCGCCCCCTAGTCGTCTTGTCCTTGACTTGCCACTGAGCTCGGTCGGCAGGAGACGAGACAGTGAGGATAAAATGTAGCGCAGTTAATTCTAGCTAAAAATAGCGCTAGCAAAATTAATTATGCCATCATCATCTACGATGGACGGCGGCCTTTGCCTTTGCAATGACAGCAACAATATATTTCCCATTCACCAGGTATGCAGCCATTACGTGTACATTGTCCCATCTCTCATTCATAATTTTTACTTCAACTTGTATGATTGTTCGACAGGTTGTCATAGCCCTCGACCTCTTGTCCATCTTTTCTCTTGGGTCCATGCCAAGGCCATTCTGGCTATAGTGGCAGGTTCTCTAGCGAACCAGTTTCAGCACCGACTGGTTGTAGTTGTTATTGTTGAATGTCCACAAAGAGTAGGATTACTCTTTTGTGCACCTTGAATAGGACGTTAAGTTGCGGGTTGCAGTAGCGTGTCTTACATCCCGAGCGTGCGGGTGAATGTAGACCGGGGTCCTCCAGGCGGTTGTGCTATGTTTGGGTTCATCTGCGTGTCGCTCACTACTACGGGGATCACGTCGATCCCCCACCTCGTTAGCCAGGCTGTCATGAAAACAGTTCGTTCCCAGGAAGATCTGCAAGGAAGCCGACAGGAGAGTCTTGGCCAGTATATTTTGCCTGACCCTGACTAACATGTTTGATCAGTATGTTATGCCTAACCCTGAATAACATGTCTGATCAGTATGTTGTACATGAGTTTGATCAGTATGTTGTGCCTGACCCGGACTAACATGTCTGATAAGTATGTTGTGCCTGACCCTGACTAACATATCTGACCAGTATGTTGTGCCTGACCCTGAATAACATGTTTGACCAGTAAGTTGTGCCTGACCCTGACTAACATGTTTGATCCATATGTTGTGCCTGAGTTTGATCAGTATGTTGTGCCTGCCCCTGACTAACATGTTTGATCAGTATGTTGTGTCTGACCCTGACTAACATGTCTGATCAGTATGTTGTGTCTGACCCTGACTAACATGTTTGATCAGTATGTTGTGCCTGAACTTGAATAACATGTTTGATCAGTATGTTGTGCCTGACCCTGACTAACATGTCTGATCAGTATGTTGTGTCTGACCCTGACTAACATGTTTGATCAGTATTTTGTGCCTGAACCTGAATAACATGTTTGATTAGTATGTTGTGTCTGACCCTGACTAACATGTCTGATCAGTATGTTGTGTCTGACCCTGACTAACATGTTTGATCAGTATGTTGTGCCTGACCCTGAATAACATGTTTGATCAGTATGTTGTGCTTGAGTTTGATCAGTATGTTGTGCCTGACCCTGACTAACATGTTTGACCAGTATGTTGTACCTGACCCTGACTAGCATGTTTGATCAGTATGTTGTGCCTGACCAGACATTAGTCTTCCTTCCCAGCGTCGACCGGTTAATATGGTCTGCAAATATTCTTGGCAGCAGATATTGATTTAATGAAAGTGTTAGAATTTCTGACCTTAGATATGAGGACGGAATGGGGTAAAGAAATGTCTCTACTTTATGTGACATCATCTATGAACGAACCATTTGCTGTTCCACCAGGAGTTTTCTAAAAGCAAGATAACGTTTATGTTTGATAGTTCCCCACTTCTTGATGAAATTGATGACAGATTGTTCACATGAATCACCCTGTTTTTTGTCTTCTTCAAATGAATATGCACTCCCACCTATTAGCTATAAACACTCACTATATGTATTGTTTTTTTAAGTGTCACAGCCAGAGAACCACAATCTCCTGAGCTTGGGGGGAGTCCTTTTGAGAAAGGCAAGAAATGATACCTCATACTTGATACACAAATAAACTACGAATATAACCTTCTCATGAGGATTGAAAGACTGAGTTTGTTTCTTTCATGTGCACAGTCCTTGAAACAAATCTTCATTGACAAAACAAATAGATATGTTTTTGTTGTTATAGCAGTATGCAAATTAGTTTTTATTTGTAAATGTTTTACAGCCTCGATAAATCATGATTTGAAATTAAAGCTCAGAAGCTCTATTGCTGGTTGGTCAGTAATGAGGGGAGGTGTAACGCAGGTGGCTGTAGTATAGCGGTCCGTCCCTGGTGACAGTCCATGTGGATATTTGTCCGATCTGATTACTGCTGTATTATGTCCCTTGATTTTGAAGTTGTGTCATTTTAAACTTTTTTATGTGGGTGGGTTGTGCGAAGAGGAGATTGAGCTCTGGTTACCAAATACTTTAGATGTGACCCTGTTTCTAGTAGTTATAGGCGTTGCAGAAGAACAAATATAAGGCTCAATATAAACACATTTCACAGATTGTTATTCTTAGCTCCTCAAATGTACTTGAGTAGTTTTATGATCAAGACGCTGAGCAGCGAATGAGCTGCAGCGGTCAGCGACCCATAGATGACTGCTAGAGTCAGGGCCAGCAAACCAGGGCTGCCAAGACCCTTCTACACCTCCACGCGGTGATCCTGGATAACATGCTGCAACAGAGCAGACTGGCTAAGGAGAAAGGATTCAAGAGGAAAAGCTAACCCAGTACTCAAAAAATGCCTGCTGAAGTCGGATGTGTCGGACCGAAAGGTGCAAATATCGCAGTCAAGCTGTAAAATGTGACAACGCATTCCGTTCTCTGCACTACATTCTGCTACTTGAGCCCTGAAAAGGGTTTGGTAGCGAGAGATTGAGAACAAACGAAGCCAAATTAAATGTACTTAAAATATCAATTGTTTTCCTTTTAAACGGTGTGTTTAACAAATGAATGCCTTATATGTTTATCCCGTCGAGGATGACTAGGCCATGATAGACAAAACAGTTTTGCATGACTTTGGTCTTGGAGATATCTAGCCCTGCTCTCTTTCACTCTTTGTTGACCATCTCCAACATGCGATTAGCTTCTGTGGTCGACTCTGTTATTAGCCATCAACCCCATAATAAACACCACCCCATACACCATCAACCCCATAACAAACACCAATCACCCCATTCACAAACACCCAGAACCACCATTACAAACATCACCTCCATCATAAACACCATCACCATCTTCATAATCATCAATACCATCATAATCATTCTTATTATTATGCCCTATTGCAAGCATGGGTGGCTGAATGGTTTGTATGTCAGTCATCTGACCAAAGGAAAATGGGTTCATAACCTTAGTAATGCATTGGGTTTATGTTCTATTGGGGATAATATTTTAAAAAACCTAGCTTTTACACTGTATGGTGACTGTAGGAGCAAGTGGCTTTTATTCCTTAGCTCTGTAAATTCTCCCTGTGGATCTGAGAATTGGGATAAAACCCAATAGTGATAGTTTACTAGGAGCATGGAAGGACCACAACAGTTGGCTTCCTTGGATGAACTAGAAGCTAAAACATGTGCATGTTCACTGAGAAGTGATTCCTGTAGCACTGTTATAGCTGATGAAGTTGCCAGAACCATGCAATCTTCATAAGTTACGCTATGCTCAAGTCTCCTAACAGTAAACTGATATCAGAACGTGTTAGTCTGAGAGAATACAAATTATCAAGGTAGGAAATTAAATTTGAAACTCAAAGAAATAAACAGTTTTTCCTATAAGAATAAGTTTAATATTTATTATTCACAAGGAAAACACCAGATGAAATCTACATATTACAAAGCAAGGAGGCACTCACACCCTTTACACTTAACCAATAATTTCAGGTTGTGTTCAAAGCAGTAGTCTAACCCACAGAGGTTCTCAGTTTGGTGTACATCATGACCTTGGGGTATGACAAACCTGTCAAGGAAGCATTAGAAGGTTTACTAAAATCTTGTTGATGCTTCTCTGCTAGAGTGGGAGGTGGGTAAGGTCATTGTTGAGCAGAGCAGTACATACATGACAGCATTAGCAGGAGTGTGTACAGTCAGCAAGCTAAAGGAATTAAACTTTCCATAACTTTCCCCATTTGCTGAAGGAGACTGTACCTATGTATCTTCATGAGTGCCGTGATGTCAATTAGAATGCTTACTAAAAGTATAGAGGGTATGAATTGATTGACTAAATGTCAATTGGGTAGATGGAAGTCTACTACAAGCCAAGGGGGTGTGAAAAGGTTTACTAATCGTCAAGAGCATATGAAAATTTTTACTAATTGCCAAGAGCATATGAGAAGGTTTACTAACCATCAAAGGGTATGAAAATGTTTACTAATTACCAAGAGGTACTAGAAATGTTTATTAAAATTGACTAAAAACCAAACTGGTACATGCGAGTAAAACAAATTGGGAATCCTTGGCTTAACAACATGAAAACACTTAAAGAAGAAAAGCCCTTTGCAGCAATTTCTTACAATAATTTATCTGAGAATTAACTAAATTTCCAAATAAAAATAAAGAGATGGCCTCAATTTAATCATGTTAAAAATCCAAATCTCAATTATTCATTGACTAAACAAAGTCATATATTTGTTCATGTGTCTTTGTCTAATATCATGTGTCTGCCAATGATTCTTCTCTTATTAGTTAACTAATGACACTGGTATTCATGTTGTTTAAATGTTTGTGATAGATGTTGTTTTATCAAGATGATAACCATAACCTGGTGGAACCAAAACCACTTTGTCTGGGGTTGAAAGTGATTATCCAACAGTAAATATTTCTTAAGTGAAATTTCCAGGTTTCTGGTCAGCCTTCACATATTTTTTTGGTTTTTACATTCGCCTTATTTCTCTATTCCAGTGCGCTGCACTATGTTTTTATTTTCTGCCTGTCAGTCCAGTGCATCCGACTTCAGCATGCATTTTATGTAAGGGTCTGCTTCCTCCTACATTTGCTAAGGGTTTGCTTCCCCGGAGTAACGGCCAGTGCTGTGATTGGAGAGCGAATCCAGCATTTTCAGATTGTGAGCCGTGCCATTTAACCACTAGCTCAAGACGTCCCATATATTTGAAAATCCCTATTTCTGCTATCCAGCATACCAAGATTATCATGACAGAAGAGCTTGTTAGGTGCAAATGGGCTAAAATGGCGGTAGTACAGTTACCAGTGGGGTCTTCTTAGTCCAATAGGTCAAAGGGCAGTGGCCTGACTACAAGAGACACAAATCTCTTGTCCTGCCGGTAGAAAGACAATGGTAAATGAAGGTGAGTACCTCTCATGTCTTGACATTGTTGTGGTAGAGGAGATTGCGTGTCCTTAAAGCTCCAAGAGTTATGTAGAAGCAGTACAGGATAGAAGCCATACAAAGGAAGCCAAACAAGATGTCCTGCAGGTAGGCCGAGGGTACAGGATGCAAGGGCTGAGGGTACAGGATGCAAGGGCTGAGGGTACAGGATGCAAGGGCTGAGGGTACAGGATGCAAGGGCTGAGGGTACAGGATGCAAGGGCTGAGGGTACAGGATGCAAGGGCTGAGGGTACAGGATGCAAGGGCTGAGGGTACAGGATGCAAGGGCTGAGGGTACAGGATGCAAGGGCTGAGGGTACAGGATACTTCTTCTTCTTCTTCTTCTTCTGCGTACACAGTCAGACAGCAACCATTATTTTTTCGAAAAAAGCGGCGGTCGTCCTGAGACTCTCGCCACTACCATAGAGCTTGTCTTGCAGTTCCACTGGCAATGGCCACATCTGCTCTCTCTGATCCCCGTATGTCGGGCAGTTCTGCAGCAGATGTTCAGTAGTCATTTTACCAGTACCGCACGGGCATTCGTCGGTACACCCTATCTTCAATTTGTTGAATAGGTGGTACCTCAGTCTATTGTGGCCAGTGCGAAGTCTGAAGACAACGACCTGCTCTCTTCGGTTCAACTGGTAATAGGCATCGTTTTTGGTGTAACCAGTATGTTCGGTTTCCCATTTGGTAATGTACCTGGCTTTGATAAGCCGTTTTGACTCTTCGTACATCATACTGGTATCTGTTTGTGGTAGCCTTGCACCTTCTTTTGCCAGTCTGTCTGCCTCCTCGTTGCCTTGGATGTTGCAGTGTGACGGAACCCACTGTACCACTACCCTTTTTGGTGCGGACAGCTGGCACAGTTTGCAGAGTGCTGCTCTTAAGTCATTAAGCTCAGTGTTTTTCTGGCTTTTTAGCGCTGTGACTACGGCGAGAGCATCTGTCAACAAGACTATGTGGCTCTCATTTTCACTGTGTGTTGCCATTTCTTCCACTGCCGCCCTCAGTGCCTCTGCCTCCGCTCTGAAATTGCTTGTGTACTTACCAGTAGCGAATGACAGTGTTATTTTTCTGCCATTTGGTAGGTTCAGGAATGCTCCTGCCCCTCCGTTCTGTGTAGTGTTTGTTACAGAACCGTCGGTGTATGCATGGGTCCAGTCCATGCTTGGGTAGCTTTTCGTTATGAAGCTTAGGGTAGTGTCTCTCCTTTCTTTTTCGGTCTGGCAGTTTTTGTTTGCAATACCTGGTATATTTTCTACCACCTCTGGAAATATGTCCTGCCTCCAAGTAGGTTTTCGTACAGTAGTGATGGGTTTTGGTGTTGTTAGTGCGTTTATGGGGTCTTCGTGCATCTTTGCTTCGGCTATTTCTGCAAAGTTTCTCCGCTTTAGTTTCCCAGTTCCCAAATTGTTTAGCCTCTGGTACATTGGATGGTCCGTCAGTCTTCGGAGTTTCTCTGACTGCAGCTGGGCTCTGCAGTCTCTTCTGTCGGTCATGGATTGCAGTTTTGTAATCTTTTCAAGTTCTACAATTGGCGTTGACTTCATGCCACCAGTTATGATTCTCATAGCTTGGTTTTGAAGTTTGTTAACTTTATCGAAGTTCGCCTTCGCTGCTGTTGTCCATGCCGCGATGCCATACTCGAGAACTGGTCTCACTCTTCCAGTGTACAGTTTCTTTAGTATGCCTTCGTCTGCTCCCCAGCTTGTGCCAGCAAGTTTCCTCATGATCGCCATTCTTTCTCTGGCTTTCATTCGGTTTCTCTCAATCTGACTTTTCCATGTCATGCGCCGATCAAATGTGACTCCCAGATAGGTTGGGTTGTCGTTTGGCTGCAGGATTTTGCCATTTAGGCTTAATTTGGTACTTTGGGGTTTTAATGAGAGCGAGAATATTGTGCACGTGGTTTTCTCCTCGTTTATTTTGACCAGCCATGAGTTCGCCCACTCTTCCAGCGATGTTAGGGCCGTTTGCATCCGATTTCTTGCTATGGTGAGATTCTTTTCAGAGGTCCACATAGCCAGATCGTCTGCAAACATTGAGCTATGGACTCTTCTTGGTATATTCTCTGTAATATCGTTTATATATACCAGGAAGAGTGTGGGTGACAGTACTCCCCCTTGGGGTACTCCCTGCTCGAGTGTCACCTTTTTGCTCATCTGCCCTTGTACTTGGACTCTGGCCGTTCTTTGTTTGAGGTAGTGGTTGATCCACTTGTACATCTTCCCACAAACATCACTTCTTCTTAGCTTGACTCTAAGTCCATCCTTCCAGACTTTGTCAAATGCCTTTTCCAGATCCACCCAAACAGCTACTGTGTGTTTCTGTGCCTGGTAGGCATCTTCTATCTCCTGGGCTATGAGGATGACCTGGTCCTCAGTGGATCTGTGCTGTCTAAAGCCGGCTTGCTGTGGAATTAGTATTCGTTTTTCTTCCAGATGCCACATCAGTCTGGTGTTTATCATCCGTTCCATCAGCTTGCCGACACAGCTCAGTAGGCTTATGGGCCTGTATCCATTCGGATCTGTTTTGTCCTTTCCTGTTTTTGGTACTGGTACCAGTATTGCATCTTTCCATGCCTGGGGTACAATACCCCTTTTCCAGCTTTGGTTCAGGACTGATAGTAGTTTTTCCTTCGCTGTTTGGCCCAGCCCCATCAGCATTTCGTTTGTTATCCCGTCTTTTCCGGGAGATTTCCTTCTCTTTAGTGTTCTCATAGCCTCTTCCATTTCGCGCATTGTTAGTTTGGCCATCATGTGCTCTTCAGGAGCCGTATTTATGTTTTCGTGCCCCTTTAGCTCTTCGCTAATGTCTGTATGCTTATCTGCAGGGACCTCGATGTGGTTTGCTCTGGCATAGTGATCGACAAAGGCGTTTGCGGCTTTCTTACCTGTGATCAAGTTTTCGCCTTGCTTGATAGTAATTTGTTTATTTGGTACAGGATACAAGGGCTATGGAAGAAAAACTGACAGAAATCCCTGTCTAAATATGATGCATTGGGCCACAGAAAAAATTGAACTGTGCAACATAAATTCACTTGAAGGTATAAAAAGACTCCAGCTTTGGAACCTTTCATCTACACAATGAAAAGATTGCCAGAAATACTGTGCCCAACAATATCTTCAATCAATCAATGAAAGTAATTCAATCGTGCAGCTCAGGTCTTCAACAAGCACATGTCAAGTCTTCCTGCCATGAGTCATCCATTTTAGCCCTCTCCACAAGGTCCATATCTCTTTATTTTCTTCTCTTGCTCTTTTTTTATGTGTGTTTTTGCCTCCCTCTATTTCTATTACCTTAAGTATTCTAGAACAGAGATTGTCTTTTAATTCTGTCAGCTGGTTTCCTTAACATGTGCCCTATCCAACAGTTCTTTCCTCACCTTCCATTCCACTGTCGTCTGCCTGGGACTGCCCAACAGTATCACATTATTGATCACATCATACAATTTCAATCTTTCAAAATCTGTACAAGCATCATTTATGAAAGTCTGTATTTTTTATGTTGTTTTTGTCCATGTTTTAATATCATACAAAAGAATGAGCTAAACATTGGATTTGAAGATTTTAATATCTGATTTCCAGAAGTTTTCAAACACCATGAAAGCTCAATCTTGCCTTTTGTATCTACATATTGATACCTGTATCTGTTCCTCCTCCTCCTACTCTGCCAACCAGCCTCTAAGACTGCCTCCAATGATATGGAAACAATAAAGCTAGAAGCCCCTTCTTACAGCACCTGAACAAACCCTGTCACGCCACAGAAAAGAATGTCACACACACGTTATGTTATCAATATTTGTTCCTGACAAACTAACACACACACTTAATACCAATACAGTTTTGCGGAAGATCAAAGTCCAAACCTGTTACACTCATACATGCACAGGCAGACCTTGTTAGACACAAAACAAATATCTCTTCAGCATTTGTCTATATAGGAGGTTCCTAACTTTTTGTATATCCGAGAGAGAGCGCCCTCCCCCCCAACACTAATTCTATACATTAGGAGAAATACAATGTAGAAGATCACTTTTTACATTCATCAATACATTGTGAATATATTACAGATCTGAGCATTTATTACACAACAAAAGGAGTACATTTATCATTTCTATTATTGTTATGATCACATACCTTCAAGGTGCACTGCAACTTTCCATATAACATGTAAAAGCAACCTCATGTAGCTAGCAACCTCATCAACTATTGCTAACAACACCACTAGAACAAGTGGTCTGCAACAAGCTTCCTGTAAGACAGCTGCTGTAGTGATAGCCCTATACTTCACATAGAGCAATGACTGAATGATCTTTCCCAGCTGAAATCGGATGTGTCAGGTTGAAAGGTGCGAATATTGCAGTCTCGCTATAAACTACGACACAACGTCCTTTTCAGGACAAACATAAAAAAATAACAATGGTAATTCAAGTAGATACACATTTTCTGGTAATATTTCACCGTATATGTGTCCCCTACCTTGCAGGCAAGAGAAGTTGGAGACAGACCAAGGCACACATGGAGAAGAGAGCTTGAGGGATATATAGGGAAAACAAGAAGAATGTGGCTAGAACTGGAGTGAATGGTAATAGACAGGATTACTATTTAGCATGTATTTGTTGGAAGTCATGTACTCCACAAGGAGTTTAAAAGTTGTGATGATGGCTAACACTATAGATGTCTTAGGTCCTATCTGTGGTCACCCCAAGCACCTACTGACCCCAAGTTATGTGGGCCATAGTCATCTATTTAATTTGCATATAGCTATTATGCCACTATAACCATGTCGATCAGACATTGTGGATACAAGAACAGGTCTACTGTACCCTAAGTCTATGAACATGTCATCAAGTTGGTCTACTGTACTCTATGAACATGCCATCAAGTCGGTCTACTGTACTCTATGAACATGCCATCAAGTCGGTCTACTGTACTCTATGAACATGTCATCAAGTGGATCTACTGTACTCTATGAACATGTCATCAAGTCGGTCTACTGTACTCTATGAACATGCCATCAAGTCGGTCTACTGTACTCTATAAACATGCCATCAAGTCGGTCTACTGTACTCTATGAACATGCCATCAAGTCGGTCTACTGTACTCTATGAACATGCCATCAAGTCGGTCTACTGTACTCTATGAACATGCCATCAAGTCGGTCTACTGTACTCTATGAACATGTCATCAAGTGGATCTACTGTACTCTATGAACATGTCATCAAGTCGGTCTACTGTACTCTATGAACATACCATCAAGTCGGTCTACTGTACTCTATGAACATGCCATCAAGTCGGTCTACTGTACTCTATGAACATGCCATCAAGTAGGTCTACTGTACTCTATGAACATGTCATCAAGTCGGTCTACTGTACTCTATGAACATGCCATCAAGTCGGTCTACTGTACTCTATGAACATGCCATCAAGTCGGTCTACTGTACTCTATGAACATGCCATCAAGTAGGTCTACTGTACTCTATGAACATGCCATCAAGTCGGTCTACTGTACTCTATGAACATGCCATCAAGTAGGTCTACTGTACTCTATAAACATGTCATCAAGTGGATCTACTGTACTCTATGAACATGTCAACAAGTCTGTCTACTGTACTCTATGAACATGCCATCAAATATTATCACAAGTCTACAAAGCACTTCGGTGCAAATCACTTTGCAAGGCCAACAAATCTAAAGAAGTAACATTGAAAAAGAATCAGAAACAAATGAAAGCACAAATAATATTTGGCAGATGAAGAATGAAGCAAACCAGATCCAACAAACAGAAAGTAGCAATTTGTCTCTATAGAGCTCAACTAGGCTCATATTGACCTCGCATCAAACCACATCAGCATTCTCAGTCAGTGTTCATTACTTTGTGTAAATAACAAAAATAAAAGCAACTACAAAATTCTGTAAATGGGTAAGAAATAAGCATCAGCTTTGTCTCCCTTTCTGTTCCATACGAAGCAGGGGACTCCCCGCTGGCATGAAGTCTCCATCGAAGCCCTGGGTGTAATCATCCAGTGGCTGTTTTTGTTATACTGACAAGTCCCAATCCTACATTCACATCAAGCACTTGAAAACAGATTCTCTCACAGAAGCCTGGTCAACAAGGTGGAGTATTGTCACTGCCATTTCCTGTTGAGAAGTCCAGCTTTCACTACAGCCAGGAGGATTATTAGATTAGTCACTACAACCTACTACCAGATACAATTTGTTAAAAGTGTAGAGTTAAGCATGAACAGCTTTGGACAACAATGTAGAAATTTATTTTACATCATCTGGTTGTTAGCCCATCGTACAATCCTCTTTAGTCACCTTTTACAATATGCATGGAGGGTCACTTTGGCTATATTTATATGAGAGATACAGATACATTAATCTACAATGAAATATCATAACTTACCAATGGAGCCACCACTTTTCTGTTTTAGTTACAAAAAATGTGAGCATCTGATAAGTCAACTACAATACCAACAAAATTAAGTTGTTATAAGGACTAATCTCAGGACAGATGCCACACTATCAAGATATTAAACATGCCACCATATAGTTAAAAGACTGGATATGGCTGAAATAGCATGCTTTGTCAATATGAGAAAAACATACACAATTAACACAAATAGCCTCATTGTAGAAAGTCTGGCATCATTCAAAGTATTTCTGTGCACTCAACTTAACTTTTTTTATACTGGTTTAGAAGACTCTGCAGAGTCTGTATACAACTAGTTTCTTTTACTCCACTTGATGTAAAAATAAATATGTGCTTCCAATTTATTTTTGAATGCATGAACTGATTGATTAATTGAACTGACCCACTATTTCCTGTGGCAATGCATTCCAAGAATTAACCATTCTCTGGCTAAAAAAATATTTCCTAATATCTAATCTGGACCTTTCCTTAATTAATTTGTGCCTGTGCCCTCTTGTCCTTGTAGCCGGCTATACTTTCCTTTGATTATCTTATAAACCTGTATTAAATCACTTTGAATTCTTCTCTTTTCCATACACTGTTGGTCAGTTTTTATGAGTCTTTCCTCATAACCATTTTTCCTGAATCCAACTATCAGTTTTGTACCTTTTCTTTGTATCCTTTCCAGCATGTTTATATCTCCTCTATGATAAGGACTCCGCACCTGTAGACAGCACTACAATGTAGGTCTAACTAATGCTTTATGCAGTTTGACTATCATATTCTTGCTACTATGTTTAATATTTCTTTTTATCATACATAACATTGCATTTGCATTTTTCACTGCTACCTGGACTTGCTCATTCACCTTACCTGAATGATCTATTATAACCCTTAGGTCCCTTTCCTTTTCTATCTTTCTGATATTGTTCTCTCCACCCTGCAATTATATTCCATATTGGATCTACCCCTGTACATTTGTCTACATTAAACTCCATCTGCCACTTATTAGCGGTGACTTGTGAAGATTTTATTTGACAAGTTCAGGTTATCAGCCTTACACACAACCCTCATGACATGTATGACATGCAAAGGATGTAATGATTCTCTTCTGTTATCCTCAATAAATAATGGGCTTCAGGATCTTCCATGTCAGTATATTTACAGTGGAGAATATTCATAAGGCAGAAGGTGGCTAAATAGCTTGGAGGCCTGCCTTTCGACCAACAGGTTCAAAGTCTTGGTATGGCCAAGCCTTTTTTCTATTAGGGTTTAACAAAAACACCTAGTCAAAAATTCATTCTGACTGCAGGAGCAAGGAGCCTTTATTCCTCAGCTCTATAAACCTTCCCAGAGCCCCAGTGATTGAAATATGCTCTGCAATGAAAGATAGTATTTTCAAATTTAAGTAATTTAATTTGTCCCAATAAAAACTTTCTAAAACATGGCAACTAGCCACAATGTTTGTGCTCAGACAAGTTCCACTAGTTATCAATCAATCAAAACATTTTCAGTTCCCTGTTGGAGTATAAGTATTCAAATAATACATGCCAAGCATGTCCATATCATTGATGTTATTGTGGCTTAAAGTGTCTACATGATGAAGTAGCTGGCCATGTGCACAGGTAACAGCACTTTAATCTTTGCATTCTTAGTTCTTTCCAGACTAATAGCCACTAAAGTGGCTCTCTAACAAAATACTATAGGACCTTTAGCCACTAAAGTGGACAAGAAGTTTCTTTGTTTCACAGAACGGCAATTCAGGTCTTTATGTGACCGGATACTTTACTGCTAAGACTAGAATGGTTCTCCTAATGAAATTTTACCAAAATGAGCTCGTTAGGTGTCGCAAACATGTTGTTTATTTCAATTAAAGTGTGCTCACTGCTTCTACTTCGATTTATTTTTCATATTGTTATTGATTCTGTAGTCATTGAGACAAATGTACATAAGTTCAATATTATGGACATAAATGCATCAAATAAACTGTCTTTTGGAGGACTTTTGATTCTTGTGTTGAAAGAAAAATTAATAGCAGCACTTCAAATCATAGACAAATTTAGGAGAGTTACAATATTCTAACGTATAAATTCTCTGTTTCTTAACATATTTTGGTTTAACCTATTTATTCTGTTAAATAATAAAATATCAACAATTTACTGACATGTTCATTATCGATATATAATATTAATTTGTTTATCTATATTATGGTGTGAAGTAGTAAAATAAAAAAAATGGTATGCAGTGTGTTTTTTTTTAAAACTGAAAATTAATTTGGACCAAACCAAAAAAAATAAATCAAGTCCTGAAAAAGTTAATACAGATACAGCAACTTTAGGGGGGACCAACCAGAGTCTGTCCATTCCCAGGGTAAGAGAAGGTTTTCGAATAGCCAAGAGGGTACATGAAAGTCTACTAACAAATAATGGTGTAGGAGAAGGTTTATTAAAAGTTAAGGTGGTATACAAGATAATCTACTAAAGACAAAGGGTTTAAGGGAGGTTTACTAAACATAAAGATGTTACCTGAAGGTCTACTAAAAACCAAAGGTTCAAAGAAATTTACTAAAAGTTCAGGTGTTACATGAAGGCCTACTAACAACCAAGGAGGTAAGAGGAAGTTTACGAAAAAGTTAAGGTGGTACATGAAGGCCTACTAACAACCAAGGAGGTAAGAGGAAGTTTACTAAAACGTTAACGTGGTACATGAAGGCCTACTAACAACCAAGGAGGTAAGAGGAAGTTTACAAAAAAGTTAAGGTGGTACATGAAGGCCTACTAACAACCAAGGAGGTAAGAGGAAGTTTACTAAAACGTTAACGTGGTACAGGAAGGTCTTCTTAGTCTTAGTCTGCCTGTGCATCCACAAGGACGTTAGCCCTTCCACAGGTCCCAACTCTTGTGCGAGTTGGTAGTAGCAGGGTGCATTTCTCTAATTAGTAGGCTGGGCTTGAGCAGTGCTATGTTTTTTAGTTTTGTGCTGGTCTCATCTCGGTTTCCAGTTGATTCTGTCTCGGGCGCAGGTAGTCCGGTGGATGGTTGATTTGTTTGTTTCAGGATCGCGAGTATTGTGCAGCTCGAGCGAATCTTGCGGTCTAGTGGGGGATGGGGGGTCTGCCAGGTGGCCTTATTTTGCAGCGCGGGTACCACAGAGTGGTTGCTGTGCTCTAGCATTCGTCTTTCCTTCTGACTACATGACCAGCCCAGCAGTCCAGCAGTGCTAGGAGTTGTTGGCATGATGTATGACATCCTTGAGGTGTGACAATGACCGGATGTCCCCTGTTGTGTAAGCACATCTGGTGCTGTTGTCTAAGTGATAGGCCCACGAGATGGCGCTCAAGCGAGGCATATGTTGTCCTTAGCTGGTTCTCCACGGCTTTTGTTAGAGGCCAGGTTTCACATCCATAGCATAGCACTGGTAGGACCACTGAGACAAATATGTTAGCTCGCAGTCTGGTGTCTCTTGTAGCGTCTGTTGCCACCTTTATTGAGTGCCTGGCAATCTCGAACTTTAGGTTATTTTCCATGTTGAGGAGGCGGCCAAGGTAGATGTATTCGTCGACATCCTCCAATGGTGTATCATTTAGGAACACGGGGTTGGACTCAGAAAAACAGTTGCGCATAGCTTTTGTTTTTCTATATTTATTGTGGGGCTCGTTTTCTTGCTCTCCGCTTCCAACGATTCTAGCATCTGTTTCAGGTGTCTCTAAGATAAGTGTGATGTCGTCAGCAAATCTTAGGTGGTTGAGTAATTGTCCGTTTATGTCAATGCTGTATTCGCTCCAGTCGCATTGTCTCATCATCGACTCCAGACATGCAGAGGAAAAGGTTGGGTGAGATGATGTCACTCTGTCGTACACTTTTCTCCGTGGCAACAGGAAGGTCTAATACAATCAAAGGGGATAAGAGAAGGTTCACTAAAAGGCAAGGTGATACATAACAAAGTCTACCAAAAATCAAGGGTAGCGGACAGTTTATTAAGAGTTAAGGTAGTACATGGTAACAGTAAAGGTGGGTCCCATGGCAACAATTGCCGCTGGGGATGATAACTCTTCATGGACTAAGTCGTAGCCTAAGTGAGGTGGGGTGGTCAGTTCCTTTCCTTGCTGTTTATACCTTCCCCAACTCATACACTAGGTACCCATTTATAGCTGGGTCCTTTGGAGGAGCGGTCTTATCAGAAATGAACCATGCCCTGACTTTGTTTCTGTCCATAATTTTGAACCCTGGCGTGGTGTAATTTCACCAGCTCACTTTGGACTAGGCTACATGCTCCACAAGACCAACTAACAATTAAGGAGATAAGATGAGGTTTAATAAATGTCACCCAGAGTGTAAGGGAAGTCAAGTGGGTACAGAGAAGGTTGACTAAAAACTGAGGGAGTGGGTAAGCTTTTAGACAAATTTAAGGGATGCTAAAGTTGTCTACAATCGAAGGGGGTATAGAAAAGTTTACAAAAATGCCAAAGGGGTGTGAGGACCATAACAAGGAGATGCACCTGCTGCATATCATTCAAAATTGAATGTACTTGTGCACAATTTATCGCAATAAATCTATATCTATATACAATATAATCTAAGAAAATATTACTGATAGTTTATCATACCTGTCTACCATGCAAGATAAAACATGTACACCAGACTAACAAAATCAGTATACAGACAGTGCAACGTGTGCACCAAACTAACAAAAACAGTACACAGACAATAAAACATGCATATGAAAACACATTTTTATACGATATATACACATATACAAGCCTATTAATTTCCTTGCTCTTGTCTAGCAGTTCCTATTGCTATTCACTTCTTAAAAATCATGTGCATGTCCACAGTTCCAGAGATAATCTTCAAGTACACTCACTGCGTTACATTGCACAACAAGCAAAAGGAATAATATAAATTATGCAATTGGGTTTGGAACAAAGCTTTCCTTAAATATATGAGGCCAACTGTATGGAAATGTTTGGCCCATCATATAAGATAAATTGATATAAGCTTCTCAACATGACAAGAGTCAAGCTTCTATGAAAAATCCAACAATAAGGCCAGCCAGTCTTAAAGCATGTAGATGTTATGATAGTGCAGGGACTCACATATTAGAAGATTTCTGTAAAAAAAAACTGTCTACTGACTCACAGCAAGTTTGGACTTGTCATGCAGATGGCTCCTAATTGTGCGGGGTATAACATAAGCACCCAACTTGATTCTCAAAGGGGTTCAGATGTAGAAATAAAATATATGATCAAATATAAAAACAAAATTTATGTGACTAACAGTTGGAATATTAAGACATGTGCAGTTGATAGCTCCTGTAAGAAGTAAGATGCTCGTCACTTCTAACTTCTGTTTATGTTCATAAATACAATAGATCATTTCTTGACAAACTCAAGGTATTTCTCAACTTGACAACACTAAAACAGATATATGGATGCCGAATAACATGCACACAAATTGCCAGAACCAGATAAAATAGAGCAGTTTTATAGATTTTTTGCTTGGTATGGTGATTCTTCTTCTCCCTTTTCTGCATTCATGTCAGTTGGTCAGGACTGATCCAATGACAGATGCCAGGATGAAGTCCAGTCCTTACTAGGTCAAGATGGCTGTCCCACACCTTCTGCCTCAGCTCTACATTCCTTGCCAGGTTGGACATAGTGAGTCTATTATAGACTGGATAACAAGTAAATCCATACCAGCAGGAGAGACCTGTTCCAATTTCAGAGCTAAAGCAACAGCTGTGCATGCAGCAACTCACATTCTTATCAACCAAAACACAACAAGGAAAACTGTAATTCTTACAGACTCCAGGAGCGAACACCAAGCCCCAAACAAGATAGACTCTCACACGAAATAAAATACAACATCGGATTGCTGTTTCCAAAAAATCAAGTCCTACAGTGGAGTCTGGCCGACTGTCTTACTTAATGTGGTCTTCCAACATAAAAAGGTTCCCCAAACCCTGTCTTACTATGTAGTCTTCTAACATAAAAAGGTTCCCGAACACCTATCTTACTTAATGTAGTGTTTTAACATAAAAAGGTTCCCCAAACCTTATCTTACTTAATGTAGTGTTCTAACATAAAAAGGTTCCCCAAACCTTATCTTACTTTATGTAGTCTTCTAACATAAAAAGGTTCCCAACCCTTATCTTACTTAATGTAGTCTTCTAACATAAAAAGGTTCCCCAAACCTTATCTTACTTAATGTAGTGTTCTAACATAAAAAGGTTCCCCAAACCTTATCTTACTTAATGTAGTGTTCTAACATAAAAAGGTTCCCAACCCTTATCTTACTTAATGTAGTCTTCTAACATAAAAAGTTGCCCAACCCTTATCTTACTTAACCTTTAGCACGCCATGACGTCATTGAGACAAAATTTTACCTAATTAAATTACATTTATTTCTCACTATGATCGTTGACTTTCAAAATTTGTAACTTTTCTGTTTGTTTGTCAATAAATATGATTTTATTGTATGTTGAAACATAATTGAATAAAGAACTTGTGGGTGTTATTGTTTTTGTTGTGTGTTTGTTAGTTTCTGAGTTACAAAAAGATAAAGCTGAAAATTTATGAAAATCTCGGAAAACAATTTTGACTCGACCGCTAGGCCGTCATTTCGAAAGAAAACCATGGAAACCACAACAGCGTATCGATACTGTGTTTACAATATAAATACAACTGTTAGTTTCCAATTCAAACGTAGTTCTTTCATCTAAACAAACAAAATAAACAGATCTACTCGATAAAGATCTTTCCCAACAACCTACTTCACCTTTCGCAAAAAGTCGGTTTGCTCCAAACAGCGTATACAAAATTAAAATTGTTCAAATGCCATTTGTACCCAAACATACGATACTTTAACTGGCAAAAATCGTGTATATATGGTGACGTATTCAGCATTTAAAATAATGGATGTCGGGAGTGTCTCCGTTCAATAAAGAAACAAAAATTCAGAACACCGTTTTTATAGGCCGAGTTGGTTGGTTAGCTCTTGACCTAGTTATGTTAAAGGTTAATGTAGTCTTCTAACATAAAAAGGTTCCCCAAACCCTATCTTACTTAATGTAGTCATCCAATATAAAAAGGTTCCCCAAACCCTATCTTACTTAATGTAGTCTTCCAACATAAAAAATTTCACCAAACCCTAATCTTACTTAATGTAGTCCTCCTTCTTCTTCTTCTTCGTACGCAGTCAGACAGTAACCATAATTTTATCGAAAAAAGCGGCGGTCATCCTGAGGCTGTCGCCGCTGCCATAGAGCTTGTCTTGCGGTTCCACTGGTGATGGCCACATCTGCTCTCTCTGATCCTCGTATGTCGGGCAGTTCTGCAGCAGGTGTTCAGCATTCATTTTACCGGTACCGCACGGGCATTCGTCGGTACCACCTATCTTCAATTTGTTGAATAGGTGGTACCTCAGTCTATTGTGGCCAGTGCGAAGTCTGAAGACAACGACCTGCTCTCTTCGGTTCAACTGGTAATAGGCATCGTTTTTGGTGTAACCAGTATGTTCGGTTTCCCATTTGGTCATGTATCTGGCTTTGATAAGCCGTTTTGACTCTTCGTACGTCATACTGGTATCTGTTTGTGGTAGTCTTGCACCTTCTTTTGCCAGTCTGTCTGCCTCCTCGTTGCCTTGGATGTTGCAGTGTGATGGGACCCACTGTACCACTACCCTTTTTGGTGCGGACTGCTGGCACAGTTTGCAGAGTGCTGCTCTTAAGTCATTAAGCTGTGTTTTTCTGGCTTTTTAGCGCTGTGACTACGGCGAGAGCATCTGTAAGCAGGACTATATGGCTTTCATTTTCTTTATGTGTCACCATTTCTTCCACTGCCGCCCTCAGTGCCTCTGCTCTGAAATTGCTTGTGTACTTACCAGTAGCGAATGACAGTGTTATTTGTCTGCCATTTGGTAGGTTCAGGAATGCTCCTGCCCCTCCGTTCTGTGTAGTGTTTGTTACAGAACCGTCGGTGTATGCATGGGTCCAGTCCATGCTTGGGTAGCTTTTCGATATAAAGCTTAGGGTAGTATCTCTCCTTTCTTTTTCAGTCTGGCAGTTTTTGTTTCCAATACCTGGTATTTTTTCTACCACCTCTGGAAATATATCCTGCCTCCAGGTAGGTTTTCGTACAGTAGTGATGGGTTTTTGTGTTGTTAGTGCGTTATGGGATCTTCGTGCATCTTTGCTTTGGCTATTTCTGCAAAGTTTCTCCACTTTAGTTTCCCATTTCCCAAATTGTTTAGTCTCTGGTGCATTGGATGGTCAGTCAGTCTTCGGAGTTTCTCTGACTGCAGCTGGGCTCTGCAGTCTCTTCTATCGGTCATGGATTGCAGTTTTGTAATCTTTTCAAGTTCTACAATTGGCGTTGACTTCATGCCTCCTGTTATAACTCTCATGGCTTGGTTTTGAAGTTTGCTAACTTTATCGAAGTTCGCCTTTGCTGCTGTTATCCATGCCGCAATGCCATACTCGAGAACTGATCTCACTCTTCCAGTGTACAGTTTCTTTAGTATGCCTTCGTCTGCTCCCCAGCTTGTGCCAGCAAGTTTCCTCATGATTGCCATTCTTTCTCTGGCTCTCATTCGGTTTCTCTCGATCTGACTTTTCCATGTCATGCGCCGATCAAATGTGACTCCCAGATAGGTTGGGTTGTCGTTTGGCTGCAGGAATTTGCCATTTAAACTTAATTTGGTATTTTGGGGTTTTATTGAAAGCGAGAATATTGTGCATGTGGTATGTAGTCTTCCAACATGAAAAGGTTCCCCAAACCCTTATCTTACTTAATGTGGTCTTCCAACATGAAAAGGTTCCCAAACCCTTATCTTACTTAATGCGACATCCAACATGAAAAGGTTCCCCAAACCCTTATCTTACTTAATGCGACATCCAACATGAAAAGGTTCCCCAAACCCTTATCTTACTTAATGTGGTCTTCCAACATGAAAAGGTTCCCAAACCCTTATCTTACTTAATGCGACATCCAACATGAAAAGGTTCCCCAAACCCTTATCTTACTTAATGCGACATCCAACATGAAAAGGTTCCCCAAACCCTTATCTTACTTAATGTGGTCTTCCAACATGAAAAGGTTCCCAAACCCTTATCTTACTTAATGTGGTCTTCCAACATGAAAAGGTTCCCAAACCCTTATCTTACTTAATGTGGTCTTCCAACATGAAAAGGTTCCCAAACCCTTATCTTACTTAATGCGACATCCAACATGAAAAGGTTCCCCAAACCCTTATCTTACTTAATGTGGTCTTCCAACATGAAAAGGTTCCCAAACCCTTATCTTACTTAATGCGACATCCAACATGAAAAGGTTCCCCAAACCCTTATCTTACTTAATGCGACATACAACATGAAAAGGTTCCCCAAACCCTTATCTTACTTAATGCGACATCCAACATGAAAAGGTTCCCCAAACCCTTATCTTACTTAATGCGACATCCAACATTAAAAGGTTCCCCAAACCCTTATCTTACTTAATGTGACATCCAACATTAAAAGGTTCCCCAAACCCTTATCTTACTTAATGCGACATCCAACATTAAAAGGTTCCCCAAACCCTTATCTTACTTAATGCGACATCCAACATTAAAAGGTTCCCCAAACCCTTATCTTACTTAATGCGACATCCAACATTAAAAAGTTCCCCAAACCCTTATCTTACTTAATGTGACATCCAACATGAAAAGGTTCCCCAAACCCTTATCTTACTTAATGTGACATCCAACATGAAAAGGTTCCCAAACCCTTATCTTACTTAATGTGACATCCAACATGAAAAGGTTCCCCAAACCCTTATCTTACTTAATGCGACATCCAACATGAAAAGGTTCCCCAAACCCTTATCTTACTTAATGTGACATCCAACATGAAAAGGTTCCCAAACCCTTATCTTACTTAATGTGACATCCAACATGAAAAGGTTCCCCAAACCCTTATCTTACTTAATGCGACATCCAACATGAAAAGGTTCCCCAAACCCTTATCTTACTTAATGTGACATCCAACATGAAAAGGCTCCCCAACCTTTATTTTAGGTGAATGATAATCTTTGATTATAAAGTTGGTGAAATGTATCTAATGTTTGTGACAGTTCCCTACTTTAATACTCATACTGCTTCTACTTTTGATCTATTCTGAAATTATGGAAACAAAATTTCATGTCAATAAAGCCTATTTGGTCCATCTTCATAAACTCAGTTCATGATACCCAAAGTTTTCTGGTTATCCCTTTAAGTGTTCTTTTTAATCAGGTGCACCATTGACTTCCCCACCCTAAACTTATAAATGAAGTTCACCCTGTGAAAATTGTAGACAAACTCTCCACAATATAGATATGACATACTGAAAAGGAATCTATTTTAGTATGTATGTATGTATGTGTATATATATATATATATATGTATATATATATATATATATATATATATATATATATATATATATATATATATATATATATAAAATCACACATATTCACTAAAATAGATTCCTTTTCACATACACACATACATATATTTATTAAAACCACCTAAGTGGTACTGAGGTTGAAAAGAGTGGGGGTCACAGTAACCTTCCAAGAGTGTTATAAAAAGCAACAAAAATGTTTGTGCACGAGGCTTTCAATCTGATCACGTGAAAACTATTGTATAAAATTGCTACTGCAAATACTCGGAAGCGGACTTGCTGTACAGTCAGCTGTAGTAGTATCCCTGTGTTTCACATGTAGCAGACAGACGAGTCAATCAAAATCTAATTTTTCCTAAATATATCTATATAATGTTAATTTAACAAAATGTTACTAAACATAATATGGTCAACTCTAGAAACTCAGCATTAATGTATACAAACTAAAGTGACATGCATGAAAATCTTCACAAAAATAGTAGCTTCTTAAGTCTGTGAGTTAACATAAATGTGAAGGATTACTTTAACATCACAGACTCAGCATATGACTTGAGGAAATATCACAGTTTGTGGATTGTTAATGCAAATATGACTGGCACTGTAAAATACATTCTGGCCAGTGACAAATCTGAATACCTAACAAAACATATGGAGCCATGTAGTGCAGTTGTTAGCGAGCTGGTTTCGCATCTGAGTGATCCTGGGTTCATTTCCCAGTTGAGGTGGAAAAGTTTTTTAAGACCGCAACGGCTCCCGAGTCGGCTCAGCCTTAAATGGGTACTGGTTCATTCTGGGAAGTTAAAGCGAGGAAGGAGGCGTGGCACCCGTCCTCATATAACCGAGCCTTGAAATATGAGGTCGCTAACACTTCACACCCCTATGGCAGTAATGATATGGGTTACTTTGACTTTTTGAACAAAACATGATTCTTTGTTTCCTTTTAACACTCTCACACAAAAATTGGAAGCAAGGGTTATATAATAAGAAACAGGGAGTACCCATCCACTAATGAAGATAATTTGTACATACACATAAAATTATGTAATAATTTGTACATATACATAAAATTATGTAATAATTTTAGACACTTCTATGTGATTTCATAGATATATTAGAGCTAAAAGACTATTCTAAATCTGAAAAAAGTATAATGTTAAGTAGTAGCCCCATTCAGTCATGACTCACTATAGTATGATGCGACCTTGAAGTGGTAACTCTGTAAGTGCTGAGTTTTTTGTTCTCTTTTCCCCAGCGGTTTTGTCATTCCACTTATCCATGCTGCAAGAGCTTCTTTTCACCAAGCAAGAGGTGACTCTTCAGGGTCCACTTGGATGGGTCTATAGCTTCGTCTTCCCAGGTTGCCCAGTTCATGTCCAGTGCCTTCATGTCATTCTTACACACAACTTTAAACCTCAGTTGTGGTCGCTGACTGTTCTTTTGCCACCTGCTAACTGTTCATAAAGAATATCTTTGGGAATGCAGTCGTCATCCATGACCAAGCAACAGTAGTACTCGTCGGCTAAGGAGAGTCTACTTGTCTGGGAAACCGATGCAAGAGTGCACATCTACATTTGTCACTCTGTCCCTCCACGTAATTTTAAGAATGGATTGCAGACACCTTAGATGGAAGGAGGGAGTTACATAGTACAGTGGTTAGTGCGCTGGCTTCGCATTGTCTGAGTGGTCCTGGGTTCATTCCCCAGTTGAGGCAGAAATGGTTTTTCAGACCGCAATAGCTCCCGGGTCGACCCAGCCTTAAATAGGTACCGGCTCAGTCCAGGAAGTAAAGGCGGCCAGCGTGATGCTGACCACATCATCCACTAAGTGCTGTGGGTTACAAAATAATATGGGCCTGACACCATATGTCCTATGCACTGCATGGTGTGACAGGATCTTTACTTTTCAGATGGAAGATGTTAAGCCTGTGCTCTGGTTTAGCCCTGGTTGCCGATGTTTCACCCCCATATAGAGCATGCTGACGAAACATGCATTGTAAACCATGGCCTTGGTTTTCATTATAAGTTTCAATGTACATAATACTTTTCTTCTTCTTCTTTGTTCATTCTCAATCTCCCGCTACCAAGCCGTGCATGTAGTAGAATGTAGTCTTTCTGCTCTGTTTCAACATTCATTAAAATGACACATTGCATTTTTCAGTCACATTTTCTGAAACATCAGTTCAAGTGGAAACAGATTGTACCCATGCAGTCCGGCTAAGAGCATAGAGTTCGAAGAGGTAAGGCAAACCTGGTCCTTATTATGCAGTGCTGAAATCAGAAGTGTCAGGCTGAAAGGCGCAGATATCATGTAAACTTCAACACAGCATCACAACGTCCTTTTCAAGATGAATGCCAAAAAAGAAGATAATATTAATATTAATATTAACGAGAGTGGTGACTGAGGTGGAAAGAGTAGGTTCGCTGTAAACATACACACATGTTGTAAACTGTGATTAAGAAGGATTGTGAATGGGGCTAGCAACTTCTTACTTGTTGGAATACTTGGAATCCTGATATTCAAACATCCATGTTAATGTCTGTTGCCAGGTAGCCAAAGAATTTGGCTATATGTAGTAGGTAATTTCATGTAAAATGAATTGCTACAGAAACCACCATTGCGAGATCACTACAGGTCCTTTGTTCCAGACGGATTATAAGGGTTTCCCAGCTGCAGTGGTAACCTTATATTTTATATGCAGCAGATAAGAGACAGGCAAAAGTATATGAATCTTGACAAGTTCAAATGTCGCTCTTACACTGCATCAATACTGGACCCACTTCTACAAGAGCAGAACATGCCACTGTCAGGCAGGATTCGTAAGAAAACATCAGTTATTTCTTAATTTTTCATAAAAAAGTCACTGGCCATATTTGATTTATGACGAGACCAAAACAATGATAAAAAAATCAGCAAGGTCTGATCAAACAAAAATATATTACTGCTTATCAATAAAAGATCAAGTGACAATATTAACCCTTTGAACCCTGGCTACCCAGTCTGCAAAATTACATTCCTGTGTGATCCTGAGAAAATACGCACAATGAAGAAATTTGTGGAAAGCTTTTTACTACGACAAAACTATGTGCTCTAATTTATTTGTTCTATTTGACTGACCTTCAATGTACCTAATTCAGTAGAATGTGGAATATATTCATCAAATTTATTGGACATATTTAGTGGGATACCACCACAGGACAGTAGTCTGATCCTTGAAGGAACAGATCTAGCTTAATCCTAATCAATGGATGAATGGTAATCCAAATCACAATGTTGTCATTCAAATAATTGATTCTTTTCAGAATAATCAGTCTAAATCCAATTTATCAGCCTCAAAATCCTTGAAATTACTTTCAACGACTTGTTCTGTTCTTAGCCTTTTAGAATGGCCATTTTCTGAATATTCAAAACACCATTTCATTAAAAAAATCATAGTGAAAGCTTGCTTTGATATTTGCGCAGACATATTTGTTATTTCCAGAAATGTGTGTACTGTGAAGACATCACTAAAATATAGCCAAAATACAACCAGTACTGCCCAAAATACGCCTAAAAATAATGGTCCACCCATCACACCTGCAAATGAATGGCTCGAGGAATGGGGTATTTACACACACCCTGATTATGGGTGTCACAGGTTCAAAGGGTTAAGACTACCAACTGACAACTGCAGACTGAAATATCACCTGTTTGATAAATTAAGAATCAGATACAAATATGTGCTAATTTGGGGAAGATAAACATTTCTGTTGGCTCATGAGACGAGCACATTGACAGCATGGCTCTTCCCATTATTATCATTCCCTTTTATATCCAAAAAGAAATTGAAGCTGGCCTCCTTCTAGAAAGTCTGTGCCAAAGCATTTAGGTGCTCTTGCATTGGTGGTTGGGGAGGAAGACTAACGTCTGGTCCGGCAAAATATACTGATTAGACATGTTAGTCAGGGTCAGGCAAAACATACTGGCCAAGACCCTCACCCCGGCTCCCAAGTAGCCCTTCCTGGAAATGGGCTATGACACCCAGATGAAGCTAAGAATAGCACAACCGCCTGGAGGACTTCGGTCCACCTTCATCAGCATGCTCAGGATGTGAGGAAAGCTACTGCAACTCGCCACTTAATGTCCTTTTCAGGGTGCACAAAAGAGTAACCTACTCATTATGGGCATTTGCAAATAACAACTGCATTAGTGGTTTCTGTGATACTTTGCTTTATATGAGGTTGCCAGTGCCATGCACAACTCTTAGATGGTTGTCTTGAACTTTAATGGTGGTTTTAATCATTCTAATCCTAATAAGGGACAATGAGATCCACTTTGAAGGGTGTTATACACACACACACACACAAACATTTGATTCAAAACCATTATGGAGGGAAAAGTTGAAGTTCAACAAGCATGAGAGCAACATAACTAACTATAAGTAGATATGGAATATCACCAGCTGGACGGAGAATTACTTGTTTGGAGCAAATAACCCATTTAACAGACATGTTTTTAGAGCTTCAATGCATTCATATTTCGATGTGGAGAAAACGTCTGGTCTGAAAGGACCAGAATTATCAACACTCATATGGTTAACACTAAATCAAACATCAACATTTAGAATAGCAGGATATTCTATTCTGCTTTCAATGACAACAAATGACAGCTGACATGTATAAACTACTAACAACCCAACTCAGCTATCATCAATCATGTTCTGTAACATCTGTATCTGCCTCTGTGTGTTGCTAGGCTCTGTGCTGGCCTTCTCTAACAGACCCTGACCCATGCAGTCGTACAGCTTGCTGACCAGTAGCCCGGTCGCCTGCCGCATATCCCCACTCCCACCATGGGTCACTGCCCCGCTGGTATTCATAGAGCCAAGAAGGTGCCACAAAAGTGGAAGTACATGAAGCACAACTTGTTTCTGTTTGCGAGGATACACTCTCTCAACAAGATCTGTGGATTCATTTTGGTGATATATGGTCAGAAAAGAGAAGAATATGAGGTGATTTAATACAGGTTTATGGGACAGTCAAGGGAAAGAATAAATTAGACTACAACAAGTTTTTCAAAGTATAGCCGGTTACAGCAACACGAGGGCACAACTACAAATTAGAGGAAGGTCCAGAATAGTTATTAGAAAATATATGTTTAGTCAGAGAGTGGTGAATGCTTGGAAGACATTGCCACAGGAAATAGTAGGCAGGGTCAGTTAATACATTTAAATATATATTTTATGCACATAGTTATGTTAAGATCAGGTTCAGTAGAAGAAACTGGTTGAATACAGACTCTGCAGAGCCATCTAAACCAGTATAAAGAAGTTCAGTTAAAGACATTGAGAAATAATTGACATATTTTACACTATTTAAAAACAAGAAAATTATGTTGAAATAGATGATGCCTGTTGACAAATACATATTTAAATAAAGATACAATAAAACAGGTGAGATCTCAGTATTCAAGTCTTTTGGGCCCTCATTGACAGCAGATATTCTTTTGTCCATTGACTTTCAACTCTCTTTAGTATTTATTTTCTCATATCTTTTTAATCCATCTTTTTCTACCCTCTTGGCTAATGAATTTCTGTTTTCATTGACATATTAACTATCATGAGTTGCTCACAGTGGCAAAGACGTTTATCCACTGTGGCATAGAACTAGGAAAGTTTTAACATTGACTGAATTACTATACCGGTTCGGTTGCAGCTCAGGTTAACAATCACTGCACCTGTCATCATCCTACACCAGGGCAGAGGTGTTAAGTGTGAAATACATTCTGGTCCAATAAAAGGTTGAACACTTTTCAGTTCCATTCGGTAGGATTAGGTTGCATACAAAACATCAGTTACGGTTTGAAACTGTGAGATTCATACCGTAACATCTATGTGTTGCCGTTTAGAGCAAATATTTATATATTTAGACTGATCTAAAGATGCTTGATTATCTGGCACATGCGCAGCTTTTGTTAAATGTAGAGTTATTTCTGTCAAGTGCATGTTTAGGAATGTGGTGAATATTTTAAAGTTGTCCTTTCTGTGCGATGGAAATTGGACTTCAAGACCAGAGAAATTATTTATTATTTGATCAGAAAAATGATCACAGAACTGTATTACATGTAAATATTCAATACAAGTGATTCAGACTTTGAAACACAGAAGACAGGGACTGTGGTAATGCTGTTGACGAATTCACACAGATATACACCTTAATTCACACAGATATGCACCTTAATTCACACAGATATGCACCTTAATTCACACAGATATACACCTTAATTCACACAGATATACACCTTAATTCACACAGATATACACCTTAATTCACACAGATATACACCTTAAATCGTGAGTACAAAATTTCCCCCTCCATATTAGTGACATTTAGCACATTATACTAATATATATTTTTATAACAAATACTTTATAACTTAACTTAACTTAACATTCTTTATACTGGTTTAGAAGACTCTGCAGAGTCTGTATACAAGCAGTTTCATTTACATTACTTTGCTATAAAAATATGCGCATACAATTTATTCTTAAATTTATTAATTGTCGCTGCCTCCACTACTTCCCGTGGCAATGCATTCCAAGCATTCACCACTCTCTGACTAAAAACATATTTCCTAATATCTAATCTGGACCTCTCTTTAGTTAATTTGTAGCTATGCCCTCTTGTTCTTGTGGGTGGCTGTATTTTGAAAAACTTGTTATAGTCTAATTTATCCATTCCTCTGATCATCTTATAAACCTGTATTAAGTCACCTCAAATTCTTTCTTCTAGACACTGTAGGTCAGTTTTTCTGAGTCTTTCCTCATAACTGTAATTCTGGAATCCCACTATCAGCTTTGTCGCTCTTTTCTGTATTCTTTCCAGCATGTTTATATCCCCTCTATGATAAGAACTCCACATCTGTACACAGAGGACTCCACATTTGTACACAGTATTTCATTCTAGCTAATGACTATCACTTTCTTGCTCCTATGTTTAATTTTTATTTTTATGATACCTAACATTGCATTTGCCTTTTTCACTGCAACCTGAACTTATTCAAACTTGCTCATAGGTTATGCTCAAATTATGTCATAGTTAGATTATTTATGTGTCTCTTTAGATCATAGTTTTAGCTCAATCTGAATTTTATTTTGAAAAAAAACAAAAACTATTTGACATACAGAGCTGTGACACTTGCTACAAGACACAAATTGATTAAATTCAAGCAGACTGGAAATGTAAATTGATCTCAACTTAACACACGCTCACTACATGGTGAAAAAAAATTACCCACAGTATGTTTTTTTAATACAGTAGTTAATGTGCTAAATGCTACAAAATGAGGACTCCAAAAATAATGGATTAAAAAAAGTGAAAGCAGAATTTGTCAGTATATACCTGAACCTAATGTATTTCACTTAAAAATCACTTGAACAGGACACAACTGTAATGCACTCCTGAGTGCTACCTATACAAACTTATTGACCCCCATTTCTTTGAATGCCTTGCACTTGATGGTGAAAGAAAATTCATCTTTATTGCAATCAGTACAGGAGAAAATTGGAGTCTTCAAGACGAGGTGTTACAGAAAGATGCATAAAATACCGTGGATAAAGAAATGAAAAAATATAAACATCCTGCAAGAGCTGAACATAGAGGCAGAAATGCTTATCAACAGGGTCATGCTTAGGTAGCTCAAATATTTTGGCCACATTAAGCCCCATGATAGTTTGAAAAGAACAGTGCTGGAGGGTGTAGTTTCCAGCAGGTGTGGTAGAGGTCGACCAAGACGAAGGTGAATGCAGGGCATACAAAATTCCCTGAAAGTTACTTAAGGGAAGGCAGGTGAACCGGCACAGGGCCGAGAATATTTCAGGTGAGCTGTGATGAATGTGACGTTCTGCAAAGGACATGCTACATGATCACCACTGGATAATAATTTTGTAGTCAATCTTGAATTTATTTCAATTATATAAACACTCCAAATTGGAGTTTTTAGCATAGAATATTCGGTTTACGAAAATAATTTAAAAAATGGTCAGTACAAGAGCCATTAAGTTATATCTTCTTTATCCTAGGTATGAATTTTTTCAGGTCACTCTGTATGTTTCTAACTACAGTTGATTTAGAATGTTGCACAGCAAGCAAAGATAATGCACAAGAGCCATTCGATTGTATCTTCTTTATTTTTGGTATGACTTTTTTGGATCACTCTTTATGTTTAAACTGCAGTTCAGTTGGAATGTTGCACATCAAGCAAAGATAGCAAAATTAAGCTGAGACACAAATATTTCCCAAGATGTTTCCAGAAGGGATCTGTGTATGACAGACACAAGAATAAGTCCACTGTTACACTGAGAACATGTCATAAGAGACAATCAACAGTACAGTCTAACCCTTCTAGTGTAGAAGACTCTCCAACTCATGGATTGTGCATCTTATCCTCACACAGGTCAAAAGCTTACTGATTTAAAGGAAAGCATGAGAAACAATATTTAATATATGGTACAGGAGGAAAAGAGAATAGCTAAACTTCCCGGTTATCAGAAGAAAAAGTAAAGTAAAATATTTAACAAATTAAACAGAAAAAAACAACAAATAAGCAAATTAAACAAAGTAAAAATTACTTACAAGTAACTTTGAGAACTAAATCAGCTTTACTTCTGGATGTTGCGTTGATGGCTTGACTTGAAAAAGGTTGCACAAGCAGCGCCAGATCTGTGGGGAAGATAATGATGATGAAGCACACACTCTTTGTTAATAATTAATAATTACAATAGATATGCTGCAGCATTACAAAGACACAGGGTAGCAAAATAACAGCATATGTTACTCTCAGCGAATGTGTTTTTGTCAGGGACAAAGAAAAGTACAAATGATGGTAACTAGCTAATCTGAATAATGAAGATGGTAAAGGACCAAGAAATGTTGCAAGAAATCTGAAGATGAACTAACTAATCCAAGATGCACACATCAGGTAAAAGAATAACCAGAAGAAGCCTTTCACAGCTGATATTGTACCGTCTTGGAAGGAAAAGTAATCAGGGTCAAGAGAAACATACTGATGAAGACCACAACTTGCTTCTGCGTATCGCTCCTGGAAATAGGTTATTTCACAGCAGTTTGGCCAACGAGACTGTATTGAGACTGTAGTCCACACAGTTGTGAGTTTAAGAAGGAGCCTATCATTGTAATACAGCCAGGAGGACCTCAGTCAACCTTCTCAGGTATGTCTCAAGATGTAAGAAGAGCTTATGTCACCCGCTACCGAAGAAATGTGGTCAAGAGTCAACTAAACTCAGCACGAGTTAGTTTCCAACTACAAAATTGCACCTTCCCACAATGTCTAGCACCAAAAGTGGATAAAATGAGATGAGATGGGGCATTAAGACTACATGACCTTTTCAAGAAAGTTAGCTATTCAAGACAGGTAACTATTCAGGACATTTAGCTATTCAGGACAGGTAGCTATTCAGGACATTTAGCTATTCAGGACAGGTAGCTATTCAGGACGGTTAGATATTTAAACAGTTAGCTATTCTGGAGAATTAGCTATTTGGACAGTTAGCTATTTGGACAGTTAGCTATTTGGACAGTAAGCTATCTGGGGCAGTTAGATATTCAGGATGGTTAGCTATGTATGCATTACTTCTTAATTCTTCCATTTCACTTCTTATAAAACTTCGGACCACCACTAAAGTGAGACACTTAGTAAGCTGCGTACTGAAGCACTGTGTGGGCTTTGCAGTGATAGTTTCTGTAGTAATATGTTTCACATGATGAGGTTATTAGCTCATGATCTATGCAGTCTTCATCTTGTTCGTCATGTTTTTTGTTATAATATCTACACATGTAGTCCAGTTATTTGGATAAAGATTGCTGTAGTGGGGAGTTCTTCAAACCAAACAACTTTGTGTGGAGACTCGTCTCAGGCAACCAGTTCTCAGTACGCAATTGGCTAAGCATATAACAGTCTTGCAGGATATGTTTAGCTAGCTGGCTTTGCTGCTTGTTTGCATGGTTGATGGAACCAATTTCAGCTTGTGTAAGTGGTCATTCAATCTGTTATGTCCCATTTTCATGCAGAGCAGGATCACTTGCTCTGCTGGATCAAGGCAGTGATAGTTGTCTCTCGATTGGTTGACTTTCCTTATAGCTTGAATAAGTGTCGTCCTTTCTTATAAGGTGATTTTTTTGTTCTCGTGTTGCTCTCTCCTTTGCTAACGTGTCTGCTGTCTCATTTTTTGGTATGCCACAGTGTGATGTGTGATGGTATCCACTGTGGCACTACCCTTATCTTTGCTTTTAGTTCGCCCAAGACTTTTTTAAGCTCTGGCAACTTATCATTCTTAAAGGCTTGCAGAACTGACAATGCATCCGTAAGTAATACTATCTGCTGCCACTGGCTTGTCATATTGCTAATCATTTCTGCAGCAACAATTAGTGCCTGTACTTCAGCCAAGTAGTTTGAACAGATTTTTCCAGTGGATGAACTAGTGGTTTTGTTTTCTTTACTTGGGTATACAACGTTAATCTGCAGTTACTAATCTCTAAATCTTTTTATTCAATCAGGCACGTATGTCTGATGCCAGATAGCCAAATGTTGAGTAAACCCATTTCGCTACATTACTTTGGTGTACCATGTTTGACCCAGGGCCTATTTCTTCACCCAGGAGGGCGTCTGAAGTTGTAGGGTCACCAGGACATCACTCTACATCCCCATCTGTTATTCGGCATGCGCACCACATGGCCGGCCCATCAGTATTTTTGTAACAGCGCGACACCTATGATGTCACTGAAGGAAGTTTGACATCTGATTTTCACGTTGCGGATTTGGTCTCTAAGGGAGATTTTCAATGTTTTTTTTACTCCATCGCTCGATGGGCAACGGTTATTCTATCTGCATCAGCTTTCCCTAGGTTCAAACCTCGCAGCCATTTACTAGGGCTGGAGTAACCAACACTGTTGAAGGCGTGAACTCTAGCACTGCCATCTCACATCTGTTGCAGTATGGGTTTAACCCTACCAGACCGCTATACCCTTTGTCCGGTAATTTCCATATCTGCCGCTATACCGCTGGACCTAATTTGCGGTACTTTGGGTAGTACGTGAAAAAAATGCGTCAGAATTAAAAAATAACCAACCAATCGTGGTCAAACCTCATGGTTAGCCATTGCCAGTGTCTGCCCTCATGTTTGAATTGACTTTGTGTGGTTTAACGTGAAAAAATTCGGAAAATTCACAATGAAACGAGCGGCTGATGAACCAAGCACTTCAACAGGAAAGCGAAGTAGGTCTAGGCTTATGACAGTCCAACAGGTGATCAATACTTTGGTTGATTCAGACTCTGAAGAATACGTTTCCAGCTCAAGTGACACAGACAGTGAGAGCTCGAGCGATGAGGAGAATCTTGAACCTTATAGATCTAGAGCTAGATCGATTGGGACGGGGGGATGGAGGAGGGGGTTTGGTTTTGTTTGTGTGTGTGTGTGTGTGTCCCCCTCAGACAGCTGATGGAGGAGATCTAGGTGGTGATGAAGGTTCATCCTGCTGGGTGGATTGGCACACAAAGGTGGAATATTGGCGCTAGATGAAAGGTAGACCTATTTTCTACAATGTCTCCAAGTTCCATCTTATTCTAACCACTTTGTTTGCATGTAATTAACATTTTTCTATATCATGTTGGTTTTTTCTCTTTAATGCTCAGGTATAGGGGACAGTTAGGTTCAGGACCTCAGTTCTGGTAGGTTTAATACAGTAGAAGCTATCCTTCAAGAGATTTCCCAGTTTATTGAATGAGAGTTTGTGATCTCTTGGCCCAAATAGATGTACAAATTTATGTTTTTGATAGGACAATCTTCAAGGCACAGTTTTATTTTGGGGCAGAATGTGTTGAGCAGTTACTACTGATCTCTTGATTTACTTATGTTAGTTTCCATATAAACAGGGCACTTGCCTAAGTTCTCAATGAAAACCTCGAGTATCTCAGCAGCTGTTGAGTAGATCTCCTTGCTCTTTGAGCTCAGATTAGGAGCCACTGCACCCACGGTCATACTGATGACACTGGTTAGGTGATCCTTGAGGATTGGGGTCACCTGCAGCATGGCCTTCAAAGCATACAGGTTGACCTTGGAATTGGAATCTTGGAGTCGAGGTAGAAACTTGTCAAATATCTGAAAAAAATATTATCATGTTTAAATAGAAGATAACACTGATATAATTTAAAGGAGTCTCTGCCGGTGTGGTTTAAATGTTGATCCTTGACCCCCAAGAACATGTATTCAAATCATAGTTACAGCATTTGTTTTTTTTTATAGCAGAAGTGAATAAAACCCTAGTCTGTACTACATCACATTCATCACAGCCACCTGAAATATTCAACTATGTAAGTAAACGGTCTCTTGATACGCATTATCTCTTTATACAGCAATATTTCCTGTTGCCTCTCCTTTTCTCATTAAAAAATAAATAATTACAGGTTTTATTCTCTTTGCTGTGGTATGAAACAAGATTTATAAGAATGAGGAATTAAGGTAGCCTGCCCTGCCAGTCACTATGTAGTGAGAAAATTAGGTTTTTATTTTATAGATGATAAAATAAATAACCTATATGTCACCTGCCAACCACAATCTATAGGGACTGTTTGGCAGAAATCAACTGGAGGTTTGAAACTACCACACAAAAACTCATGCGGATGAATTCAAAAATATTGAAAAGAATTTGGATGGAGAAGAAATTATATCGAGAAATTTAGAAACAAGGTATATAAGAAAACTGTCTTATAAATAACATCATACAGAAGATGTTATTTTGGTTCTATGCAAAGACACAATGGCTTGGAGAGGCAGATAGTGGATGGCACAGTGCCTGAGAAAAGGGGAACAGGCCATCCTAGGAGAAGATGGTACAAGGTCATTACTGACAGTTTGAAGATGTCCGTGTGTGAAGCTGGTTGTCTTTCCAGATGTCAAGATGTGTTCAAGGTTGCTGTGAAGGAGACTTGTTCTTGAAAGAATATGTCACATGACATGTCACCTGATTACAAGACCGCATCTGAGCTAACCGCCTACCGGCTTCTCTCCTGTTTTCAAAAGTTTACGTACACCACCTTGTTCTATTTCCTGTTGGTTATCTGGTCATTGTTGTTGTACTGTTAGTTGGTGTGTGTCAATCGGTTAAGTTGCATACCATTACCTATTACCATCTGAATCTATGTGCCAGTGCGTCTAGCTACTCATCATCTATCAGTCTGGTTCCCCTTAGAACATAGTGCCACAACAGGTGCTCTCCATCTGCTTCTATTCTTAACTGCACTTTTGATTTCCATCTATGATCCTGGACTGAACTGTCTTCCTTCTCAATCATTCTTCGCCAGGTGTGTTTTTGCCTTTATCACTCATCTCTACCCCCGTACGTTTCAATCCAGCACATGTAAAGTTATACTGTCTGGCTGAGAGCTTCTCCTAGCCATCTCCACTACTGGATCTCCTCTAAATGAGGAGACATGAATAAGACACTCACTGGCACATTATAAACGAAGACTGGGGAAATTTGAAGCTAGCAACATCATCATTTCAAACAAAGTGCTAAAGAAACTACCATTACAGGTGCACATACATATTTTTATTACATGTGCACATAAATATTTTTATTTCAGGTGCACATAAATATTTTTATTACAGGTGCACATAAATATTTTTGTGTTGGCCGCCTGAAAGAAGGGAATACAGTGATGATCCTATGCTCCAATTAGAGCAAAAGAATGAAGGATGATGATCTTGTGTATTAATATTGCTTAATTATTTTTATTTGCAGTCCCTAATCCCTGATGAAGATCATTGACAGTATCTTAGATTGATGTCGTTATGCCCTTGCAAACCAGCAAGATTGAATACCATTTGAATCAATTGTGGGCCGATAATAGATGGACAGGTGAGAGATGAAGCAGTAGTATGTAAAATCAGCAGGCTACTGGAAACATTTGCATCCAAACTCATCACCATTTACTGGTAAGAATAAGCAAGGGTTTTCCCGGAATACAGAACAGAACTCAAATTAATTTGTTACATTTTTTTTTTTCAAAATCGATATAATTTATTTTGTTTAAGTATCTATAATTTCTTCACACACTGAAGCTGTAACACACAACTATCAGCATTTAGAACAATAAAAAAGTAAGAACAAGATAAAGGACAAGATCACACGTCTACCATATCAAACAAAAGAAAACTTACTTTTATGATATGGGTGTAGACCAGGACAGGATTAGTTTCACACATGGACAGAAAACTTGATATCCCATCATACCGTTGCTGCCAGTTCTTGGCAGCCAAAAGTCCAATCAAGGTATTCACTTCCTCCATATGAACATCATTTGTCCTAATCAGGACTTTGCGCTTTGCTGGCTGTATTACACCTCCATTGTCAACAGAACTGTAGAAAATTAAATAAAAGTGTTGAAAAATGATGCCTATTACCAGTTGAACAGAAGAGAGCAGGTCGTGGTCTTCAGACTTCGCACGGGCCACAATAGACTGAGGTACCACTTATTCTTCTTCTTCTTCTTCTTCTTCTTCGTACGCAGTCAGACAGTAACCATTATTTTTTCGAAAAAAGCGGCGGTCATCCTGAGGCTCTCGCCACTGCCATAGAGCTTGTCTTGCAGTTCCACTGGTAATGGCCACATCTGCTCTCTCTGATCCTCGTATGTCGGGCAGTTCTGCAGCAGATGTTCAGCGGTCATTTTACCAGTACCGCACGGGCATTCGTCGGTACACCCTATCTTCAATTTGTTGAATAGGTGGTACCTCAGTCTGTTGTGGCCAGTGCGAAGTCTGAAGACAACGACCTGCTCTCTTCGGTTCAACTGGTAATAGGCATCGTTTTTGGTGTAACCAGTATGTTCGGTTTCCCATTTGGTCATGTATCTGGCTTTGATAAGCCGTTTTGACTCTTCGTACGTCATACTGGTATCTGTTTGTGGTAGTCTTGCACCTTCTTTTGCCAGTCTGTCTGCCTCCTCGTTGCCTTGGATGTTGCAGTGTGACGGAACCCACTGTACCACTACCCTTTTTGGTGCGGACTGCTGGCACAGTTTGCAGAGTGCTGCTCTTAAGTCATTAAGCTCAGTGTTTTTCTGGCTTTTTAGCGCTGTGACTACGGCGAGAGCATCTGTCAGCAGGACTATGTGGCTCTCATTTTCACTGTGTGTCACCATTTCTTCCACTGCCGCCCTCAGTGCCTCTGCCTCCGCTCTGAAATTGCTTGTATACTTACCAGTAGCGAGTGACAGTGTTATTTGTCTGCCATTTGGTAGGTTCAGGAATGCTCCTGCCCCTCCGTTCTGTGTAGTGTTTGTTACAGAACCGTCGGTGTATGCATGGGTCCAGTCCATGCTTGGGTAGCTTTTCGTTATGAAGCTTAGGGTAGTATCTCTCCTTTCTTTTTCAGTCTGGCAGTTTTTGTTTGCAATACCTGGTATATTTTCTACCACCTCTGGAAATATATCCTGCCTCCAGGTAGGTTTTCGTACAGTAGTGATGGGTTTTGGTGTTGTTAGTGCGTTTATGGGATCTTCGTGCATCTTTGCTTTGGCTGTTTCTGCAAAGTTTCTCAGCTTTAGTTTCCCATTTCCCAAATTGTTTAGTCTCTGGTGCATTGGATGGTCAGTCAGTCTTCGGAGTTTCTCTGACTGCAGCTGGGCTCTGCAGTCTCTTCTATCGGTCATGGATTGCAGTTTTGTAATCTTTTCAAGTTCTACAATTGGCGTTGACTTCATGCCACCTGTTATAATTCTCATGGCTTGGTTTTGAAGTTTGTTAACTTTATCGAAGTTCGCCTTCGCTGCTGTTGTCCATGCCGCAATGCCATACTCGAGAACTGGTCTCACTCTTCCAGTGTACAGTTTCTTTAGTATGCCTTCGTCTGCTCCCCAGCTTGTGCCAGCAAGTTTCCTCATGATTGCCATTCTTTCTCTGGCTTTCATTCGGTTTCTCTCAATCTGACTTTTCCATGTCATGCGCCGATCAAATATGACTCCCAGATAGGTTGGGTTGTCGTTTGGCTGCAGGATTTTGCCATTTAGACTTAATTTGGTACTTTGGGGTTTTAATGAAAGCGAGAATATTGTGCATGTGTACCACTTATTCAATATACTGAAGATAGGTGGCACTGATGAATGCACCTGTGGTACAGGGAAAATGACCGCTGAACATCTGCTGCAAAATTGCCCGACATACGAGAACCAGAGAAAGCACAGGTGGCCATCACCAGTGGCAACACTAGACAAGCTCTATAGCAGTGTCGACAGCCTCAGGATGACAGCTGCTTTCTTCGAACAAATACAAGTTGACATCTGACAGCGTACGAAGAAGAAGAAGAAGAAGACATAAAAGTGTTGGTTGGCCAATGAGGAGATTTCATTCTTTTGATCTCTCTCAATTTTGTTCCTTTCAAAACATAGGGTCCCCAATAACGTTGGCATAAGCAAAGTGTAATCAGGGTCAGGTGAAACATACTGATCAAGACCCCCACCAGAGCACCTGAAAGTGAAGAGTAATCAGGGTCAAGTGAAACATACTGATCAAGTCTACACCTGAGAGTGAAGAGTAACCAGGGTCAGGTGAAACATACTGATCAAGTCTACACCCGAGAGTGAAGAGTAACCAGGGTCAGGTGAAACATACTGATCAAGTCTACACCCGAGAGTGAAGAGTAACCAGGGTCAGGTGAAACATACTGATCAAGTCTACACCTGAGAGTGAAGAGTAGCCAGGGTCAGGTGAAACATACTGATCAAGTCTACACCTGAGAGTGAAGAGTAACCAGGGTCAGGTGAAACATACTGATTAAGACTACACCTGAGAGTGAAGAGTAATCAGGGTCAAGTGAAACATACTGATCAAGTCTACACCTGAGAGTGAAGAGTAACCAAGGTCAGGTGAAACATATTGATCAAGTCCCCATTTCCTGGGAGTGAAGAGCAAATACGGTCAGGTGAAACATTTTGATTAAGACATCCATCTGAGAGTGAAGAGTAATCAGGGTCAAGTGAAACATCCTGATTAAGACATCCATCTGAGAGTTAAGAGTAATCAGGGTCAAGTGAAACATCCTGATTAAGACATCCATCTGAGAGTTAAGAGTAATCAGGGTCAAGTGAAACATCCTGATTAATACATCCATCTGAGAGTTAAGAGTAATCAGGGTCAAGTGAAACATCCTGATTAAGACATCCATCTGAGAGTTAAGAGTAATCAGGGTCAAGTGAAACATCCTGATTAAGACATCCATCTGAGAGTTAAGAGTAATCAGGGTCAGGTTGTTATTGTTGAATGCCCACAATGAGTAGGATTACTCTATTGTGCGCCCTGAAAAGGATGTTAAATAGCGGGTTTTCGTAGCTTTCCTCACATCTCGAGCATGCTAATGAAAGTGGACCAGGGTCCTCCAGGCGGTTGTGCTATTCTTGGCTTCATCTGCGTGTCGCTCACTACTACGAGGATCACGTCGATATCTCACTTTGTTAGCCAGGCTGGAATAAAAAGTGTTTCTGGAAAGGGCTATGGGGTAGCCAAGGTGAGGGTCTTGGCCAGTATATTTTGTGTGACCCTGACTAACATGTCTGATCAGTATGTTTTGCCTAACCAGACATTAGTCATCCTTTCTCCTCAGAGTCAGATGAAACACACTGATCAAGACTCCACCTGTGATGGAAGCACAATCAGGGTCAGGTGAAACATACTGATTGAGAACTCCCATGAAAGTTGTATACGACTTGCTGTGAAGGTTGTATATGACATGCCGTGACGGTTGTATATGACTTGTTGTGAAGGTTGTATATGACTTTTTGTGAAGGTTGTATATTACTTGCTGTGATGGTTGTATATGAACTTGCTGTGAAGGTTTCCTGTGATGGTTGTATATGAATTGTGAAGGTTGTATATCATTTGCTGTGAAGGTTGTATATGACTTACTGTGAAGGTTGTATATGACTTGCTGTGAAGGTTTCTTGTGAAGGTTGTATATGACTTGTGAAGGTTGTATATGACTTGCTGTCAAGGTTGTATATGACTTGCTGTGAATGTTGTATATGACTTGCTGTGAAGGTTGTATATGACTTTTGTGAAGGTTGTACATGCCTTGCTGTGAAGGTTGTATTTGACTTGTTGTGAAGGTTGTATTTGACTTGCTATAAAGGTTGTATATGACTTGCTGTGATGGTAGTATTTGACTTGCTGTGAAGGTTGAAGTCAAAAGATGTCATGGTATGGGCACGCCACGAGGTCCAACGGAATTACAAATTCGATAATGCATGGTTAAGTATCAGGAAAAAGAGGACGGAGATGTCCAAGGAAGAGATGGGCAGACAACATCACTGAGTGGTCAAACCTTCGTCCCGGTGAGGCACGACTGGCGGCAGCGGACAGAGAGAAATGGCATGGGATTGTGGGAGTGTCTTCAAGTGTGCCTCAACGACCTGATGGGTTACGGGATGAACTGAACTGAAGGTTGTATATACTTGCTGTGCAGGTTGTACATATATATGATTTGCTATGAAGGTTGTTTCTACTTGCTGTAAAGGTTGTATGTGACTTGCTGTGAAGTTCGCAGTGGACCTATACATTGCTTCCTATGGTATTCATATTGACAGATGTGGTGTCTCGAGAGACGCATGGTCGGCCTTACTCTCCACAACCAGCACATAGAGAATCTTCACAATTTTGACCTAGCCATAATAATCACAGTCAAGCAATGTCGTTTTTCACGCAAACAAAACAAAACATCAGTGGGTAGGCCACATGCTCAGAAGAAAAAAAGAATGCTGGAGAAATAATCATAGAAGATACGGGTCTATGTGGATGAAGAATGAGACAGCACCATCAAAGAAAAGATATGTGTACCTGTTTGCCGAACCTTCTCGTACAGCAGAGTTAGACCGACTGCCATGACCTGACCTCCGTGACCGAGCTGAAGAAATTTCACCAGGGTTCTCTCCAAGCCCCTGAAAAAAAAAACATATATTTAAAAATAAGAAACCACCAAAATAATATTCAGCATCAATGACAGCATTATGAAAACAAGATTGCCATAGGAAACAAATAACGACATTACATCTTTGGTAAACCCAGGGGAAGAGAAGAGTTGGAAAGCTAAGAAAAATCTGTTAATGAGCAGTGGAAGTGAATGCAAAGGCAGGTGAGGGTTTAGGAAGATTGCCCCAAAAAGGAATTGATGGAAAGTGATCCTTACAGTCACATGTTGCTAGAGGAACTAAAAGGAACATATCACACTGTTTTTGACGTTATATTCACTAAGCCACCAAGAAAACTATTTATATAGCAAAAACAGTTTCTTGCCTAAAAAGTGAAATCTTCTTATTCCGGAAAAAACAAGTCATTCATTCTTTTGTTCCTGTATCAAATATGGTATATTGTTTCTTTAGAATTCATTTAAGTTCAGAGACTAAACCAAATTTAGCAGACTTAAAGACCTGTGTGAATGCCTGAGTTGGAGAGTATTCTATCGTACAGTGATTAGGACAGTGATATAAAAATATATCTGAAACAAAACTAGCTTTCTCAATGATAAATTTAAATAATAATTTTTAAAAACATGCAAAATAGAAATGTATACACACATACAGAAAACAAAAAACAGTATTGTATATACACAAGAAACAAACAAGTAATGTATATACACAAGAAACAAACAAGTAATGTATATACACAGAGAAAACAAAGAAGTATTGTATCTACACAGAGAAAATAAACAAGTATTGTATATACAAAGAAAACAAACAAGTATTGTTTAATATACACTGAGGAAGCAAAAAAGTATTATGTACACACAGGGAAAACAGAAAAGTTATTATATACACAGGAAACAAACAAATGATTAAAGAGGACCACAAAAAAAGTATGTGATATACACAGAGGAAACACAAAAGTAATGCACATACACAGAGGCTACCACTACAGTTTGCCTTCTTCAGGAAGTTTGTACCAAAGCCCTTTGGATGGTTTTGCAGTGGTGGTTTCCGCAGCAATTTGTTTTGCTTCAAACTCTCTTTCTATTTAATCCTCTTCAGTATCGGGCCCTGGGATCCACTCGAGGACCCTTTTGTATCATTCATATATATATATATATATATATATATATATATATATATATATATATATATATATATATATATATATATATATATGTGTGTGTGTGTGTGTGGTGTGTGTGGAGGCTTTTATTCTAAAGGAGGGCTTCTCAATTTATTTTTCTTCTGCAACCCATCAGACAAATCTATTTTTTCATGATCCATCACTCAGTGTCATAAATGCAATTAGTACTAAGACTGTATATATGCCAAATATCCCAATGATAATTTTACTGAAGGCTAAAAAAAAGATAAGAATAAATTGACCTTTAATGAGGTGGATGTGATTGCTTATTCTAAAACAATAACTCTATTCATGGCTCAATATTCTTTACTACTGGTCTCATAGCAATCTCGATGTCCTTAAGACTTGAGCGGTATTTGTCTTAAGTGCCACCAATGTTGAAAATGCAGATTCACACATGCAGGTCACAATGAATGAGCTAGCATAATGAATGAGCTGACAGCAGGCAGTGACTTATAGCTTGCTGCTTGCATCAGTGTCAGCAAACCAGAGCTGCCCAAGATCATATTCTCCCATCAAGTGGCAGCCCTGGAAACAGACTGCACCCATGCAGCCTGAGTAAGAGAATAGGGCCCAAAGAGGGGAGGCAAACCCGGTCCCAACAATGCAGTGCTGTAACAAGTTGTGTCAGTCTGAAAACAACACATATTGCAACCTCGCTGTAAACTATCACACTGAGTCACAGCGTTATTTTTAGGACAAATACAGAAGAAGAAGAAAAGAAAATCCCATTGTTAGTCTCTGGCATCATGCTCTCAGTGTGGTAAGGGTCCTATTCTCATTTCTGTCACACATACAAAGACCTCACCCCTGGAGACCACAGATGTACAAAAACCAAAAACATCCTAACAAGGAACTAAACATTCAATGTTCAAATATCATACGATTTTCACCTTCAGCCTGAGGTTGTCTACAATGTCCTGGATGTTCCTAAGATTGCTGGCTGGTAAGTACTTGGCCAACATTCGGTCAAAATCTGGATGTGTCATTAGTGTGTGCAGGATTTTGCGACCATAGTATCTGTGACACAAGAGTTACTCTTTCAGACAAATTTACATTTGAGAACAGAGTGTTAACCTTTACAACACGCTTGGTTTCACGACATGCCTGATAAAAAAAATATATTTCCCTACAGAAAATTTCATGGGAAGACAATCACTTGCGACCAGTAATATCATGTATAAACATCTGAGTTATTGCTATGGGAACGGCTGAACATGCGTATTGGAATGTAAGTAGATGTCACTTCCTTCTTGTCCATTTTTCAAATTGCAGATGTGCTTGTGGAAATTTATTTAAAAATTTGGAAACAAACATATTCTCTATTCAACTTGATTTGAAGTTTATTCCATTATTGAAGGGGATGAACTTAAGTTGTTGCAATGGATTTTTCTGAGCAAGATTCATTTAGTTTATTTATGTAGATATAATAAATGCGTTTGTAGTAGAAACTAACAGATATGCCAATATTATTTAGAACTACTATTAGTGTTTTGTGGCAATTTCATGGATTTATTGATAAGCGAGGCTCCTTAATCTGGTGAGTCTAAATGTTTGTGCTACATTTGATAAATTTTCACTTTCATCTTCTTGTAACTCAGAAACTAACACACACACATCAGAAACAGTTCTTTATTAATTTGTGTTTCTACACACAATAAAATCATATATATATATATATATATATATATATATATATATATATATATATAGACCGACAAATAAAAAGATTACAGGCACTCAAAGTAAAAAACCATAGAAAAACATGATGTGCTGAAGAATTATGTCGTCGTAGATTAAATCGAGTCAATTTTTTAATGGAAGGTAGATAAGGTTAAGATTGTAATAAGATGAGACAGCAGAAATTGTACATTTCAAACAAGGTTGACAATTCTTTAGTATTAGACAGCCAATACTTTCCTCCAACAATGGATCATTGATAGACAGTAAACAATTAACAGACAGTAAACAATTAAAGATCACTAGAACTCAGGTAGATGTGGTTTTACTTGAGTGAAACAAGCCGCTAACAGTTAATAAAATAAATAAACATGCTGAAAAAAAGCACAAATAAGCTTAGGAAGCTTATAAAACACACAAGAAATAATATATCCAGTTTCACTGGGCATATTATGAAACAAAATCTTAGATGAAATTATGAAATAATAGAGAATTATTGTGAACTAGATGACCCGTGCAGAACATCTGCTAGTTATAAATACTTTAATACATATAATACATACATTTTTCCTTGTTGGCTTTCAATTTTTTTTTTTTTTGCGTTCGCCTTATTTCTCTATTCCCCAAGGCGGGTGTGCGTTGCACTGTGGTTTTTTTATTTTGCGCCTGTCGGCCCAGTGCATCCGACTTCAGCATGGATTTTATGTAAGGGTCTGCTTCCTCCTGCATTTTCTAAGTGTTTGCTTCCCCGGGGTAACGGCCGGTGCTGTGATGGGGATCGAACCCGGCACCTTCGGATTGTGAGCCGTGCCACTTAACCACTAGGCCACGCCATCCCCTGGCTTTCTATAAATATAATTGTTTTTGTTTCTTTTCATGCAATCGTCATAACTTCGGTTTTCTCTATGTTTATTTTTCTACCGTAATCCGTACAGGCCTTATCAAGATTGTTGATATGTTCCTGCACTTGTTTTTCTGAGGTTGCTATTCTTGCTTGGTCATCAGTAAGGAGAAGTTCATTTAAGTGATAACTGAGGTTGCTATTCTTGCTTGGTCATCAGTAAGGAGGCGTTCATTTAAGTGATAACTGAGGTTGCTATTCTTGCTTGGTCATCAGTAAGGAGAAGTTCATTTAAGTGATAACTGAGGTTGCTATTCTTGCTTGGTCATCAGTAAGGAGGCGTTCATTTAAGTGATAACTGAGGTTGCTATTCTTGCTTGGTCATCAGTAAAGAGGCGTTCATTTAAGTGATAACTGAGGTTGCTATTCTTGCTTGGTCATCAGTAAGGAGAAGTTCATTTAAGTGATAACTGAGGTTGCTATTCTTGCTTGGTCATCAGTAAGGAGGCGTTCATTTAAGTGATAACTGAGGTTGCTATTCTTGCTTGGTCATCAGTAAAGAGGCGTTCATTTAAGTGATAACTGAGGTTGCTATTCTTGCTTGGTCATCAGTAAGGAGAAGTTCATTTAAGTGATAACTGAGGTTGCTATTCTTGCTTGGTCATCAGTAAGGAGAAGTTCATTTAAGTGATAACTGAGGTTGCTATTCTTGCTTGGTCATCAGTAAGGAGGCGTTCATTTAAGTGATCACTGAGGTTGCTATTCTTGCTTGGTCATCAGTAAAGAGGCGTTCATTTAAGTGATAACTGAGGTTGCTATTCTTGCTTGGTCATCAGTAAGGAGAAGTTCATTTAAGTGATAACTGAGGTTGCTATTCTTGCTTGGTCATCAGTAAGGAGGCGTTCATTTAAGTGATCACTGAGGTTGCTATTCTTGCTTGGTCATCAGTAAGGAGGAGTTCATTTAAGTGATCACTGAGGTTGCTATTCTTGCTTGGTCATCAGTAAAGAGGCGTTCATTTAAGTGATCACTGAGGTTGCTATTCTTGCTTGGTCATCAGTAAAGAGGCGTTCATTTAAGTGATCACTGAGGTTGCTATTCTTGCTTGGTCCTCAGTAAGGAGGAGTTCATTTAAGTGATAACTGGGGTTGTTTCCCTTACTAATGTTGGCTTTCTTACATATTGTGTCTATATATATGATAAACAGTAAAGGGACAAGTACACAATCTTGCCGCACACCGGTACTAATATGAAATTTTTTTTTTAAATATCTTGCATTTGTTCTTACTGTACATTGACTATTCACATAAAGACTTTTACATAGATTGGTCAAATGTTTATTTACTCAATACCGTTCTATGGCGCAGTCTTTTTTTCAAGTATTTTACAGAATATATCTTTCCATTATGGCTAATCAATGATATTCCTCTATTTGTGTATTGAACTTGGAAATTCGTTTTTTTTTAAAATTTAGCAACATATGCGAAAGCGGCAGCTTTTTACAATTTAAATATTGCGTAATATTCTCCAACGACCAACATGGTACTCTCCATGGCTACATTCTTTAGTATGCCGGAAAATGCGTGTGCAAAGTTGTGAGTGCAATGTGGCAAAGGAAATAAAAAGTAGAGGTTGTTCTAGTTACAGCTTACAATGATAGAAATTTCAGAAATGTAGAATATAAAAATTATCAAACCTGCCGCGTAATTTCCGGACCAACGAATATTAATTTAAGAGATATTTCAGAAAAATATTGCGGCTGAATTAATGAATTTTAAAAATTATTATGAGACACACGGGGCATGACAAAATTTATATTTACCAAATTTGTAATAATAACTCAAGGGGATTCACCCTTACTGTAAACATTTTACAAACATCTAAACACTTCAAAGAACGTTATCTCACCGTGTCTCCTGTGACCCATCCATGGTAAACTGGCCGGCAGTTGGCAAGACCTTGTCTGTGATGTCCTTGACACCACTTAATACACGACCTGCTCCCATTTTCTCGACCAAGTCCACCAAGAGCAGTGCAGTCATCTTACGAATTTGAGCATTTTTATGGCTGGCAATTGAAGAACAAATTATTGTTGTAATATTTTGGTTGTTTATTTATATATTATGTTGAAAGTGTGACGTAGAACTTCAATTTTAATATTGCAAATTATAAAAATAAACAAAGAGATCTCATCAGTCAGAAATCAACTGTATAAAACATGGCAGTTATATAAATGTAACTCGAATGTATGCATCTGATTTTAAACAATATTAATATTATTGTACTCAATCCATACCAAAAGGTACTACAGTCCCTTTCAGCAGATGTTAAATATAAGGAAGTTATGCGATCTGTATGAAGAGGCTATCAATTACAAAATTAAGTTATGTGACCTTTATGAGGGACCTATCAAATATAAAAGTAAGTTATGTGTTCTGTGTGAGAATATAGAAAATAGAAAAGTTAGTTATATGACTTGTGTGAAGGACCTGTTAAATAGAAAAGTTAGTTATGTGATGCGTGAAAGATCTATCAAATATAACAATTTTTGACATGCGTGAGAGACCTTTCAAATATAAAAGTTGTATGATCTGTGTGGGATATCTATCAGATATAAAAGTAAGCTATGTGACTTGTGTGAAAGACCTATCAAATATAAAAGTAAATTATGTGACTTGTGTGAGAGACCTTTCAAATATAAAAGTAAGTTATGTGATGTGTGAAAGACATATCAAACATAAAAGTAAGTTATGTGACTTGTGTGAGAGATCTTTCAAATATAAAAGTTGTATGATCTGTGTGAGGTATCTATCTATCAGATATAAAAGTATGTTATGTGACTTGTGTGAAAGACCTACCAAATATAATAGTACATAATATGACTATATGGGTCTTGCTAAATCTATATACTCCATGACATATCCTACCTGGCCCCGCCTCCAATCAAACCAAGAAGTGCCCTCTGAGGTGTGACATTATCTATCATACTACAGAGTGCTTTATCCACATCTTCCCGAATGAACTGATTACTCTCTCCTCCCTTGCTCAGCAAGATCTTCGTTGTTAAATCCACCTCCTAAAGGTGGAAATTAAAGAAAATAAATAGAAAAGAGACACATCACTATAATAAAAAACCACAAACACAATTTACCAACTAACTGCTTCTACTATATTGATCAAAATAAATAACAGAAAATTGAACCTACAGTGATACTGAAGGTCAAAATTTGATAATAATATAAACAGGTATGGATTACTGTATTCACGAGCGGTTCACCGGGGTCTTTGTGTATGACAAGGACAACAATAGCACTACTGCCCCACAGAGAGCATGTCATAAAAGGCGACTAACTATGTGACATGGCATAACACCGGACATGGTTAGGTGGTTTGTTAGGAGCAGCACAGATGGCATCCATGAGGCTGTGTGTCTACTTTGCTCTAGTCTTTGAGTCTATTAAGATGGACTCGCACATCAGTTAACTACACTACACTGAGCTTGTCCCAATGCAGTGTAGTAATAAGCTGCTTGAGTCTAGCCTGCTAAGCAGGAAATCCTCCCCTCTGCTACATCCAGCTCACATCAGAGCTGGGACCTGCACAGGGGCATCTGCCCTGTAGAAGACCAGGTTGACTAAGAAGACTAAGGATTACTGTATTTATAAGAAACTCATTCATTACAAACAATTGACCATAACAGTGTTAACTGCCATGTGGAAAAAAAACAATTGGCTACAAACATCATGAATTATCTTGTTAAAAAACACCACTGATATCAACATTGTTAACTCTCTTATTAAAAGCCATTGATTCCAACATTGTTAACTCTCTTATTGAAAACAATTGATTCGAACTTTATTAACTCTCTTATTAAAAACAATTGATTCCAAAATTATTAACTCTCTTATTAAAAACAATTTATTCCAACATTGTTAACTCTCTTATTAAAAACAATTTATTCCAACATTGTTAACTATCTTTTTAAAAACCATTGATTCCAAAATTGTTAACTCTGTTGGTAAAAATTTGTTGGTGACTCCCCCATTGTTAACTCTTGTTGTTAAAAACCCCACTCTGACATTATTAACTCTCTTAATTCAATCGTTGATGACATCAACAATGTCAGCACAAAAAATATTTTCAATTTTGGCTCAGTTTAATCGTTCTTCTACCATAGATTGTGAAAGTCTTGCTATTTTTGCTGTAGTTCATAGTTTCTACCAGATGAGATAGCTGGCCCTATGCCCCCCAATCCTCTTTAGTCGTCTCTTATCAGATGCCTAGCAGATTAAAGTGTTATTATTTTTTACTATCCATTTGGGTACCTGTAACACATGACCACTTTTCAGTTCAATAAGGCAATACTGAATTTATTACTTTATGATTGTTCTAATTTTACTTTCCTATCTCAGTTGTTTATCTTAATTAACAGATTGCGTCTGCGCCATTTACTTTTGACAAGTAACTGATAAAAGACTTTCATTGGCTGAAACATTGACTTTTGTATGAAATTTTTCTTCTACAATTTTAACTTTAAAAAAAAAAATCATGTTAACATTAGTTGCCCAAGTGGCACGCAAATTCACACCCACAGAGCTATAAAGAAGCAAAGACATTCATAAAACGATTCATGAAGACAGAATGGAGAAACTAGCACAAGTAATTCAAGCCAGAAAATGACAGCATAGACAAACTTGGCTGAGATGGGCAGACAAAAATATTCAGACGCAGAACGGAACATTGCAGACTCAAGGCCCACCTATATAGAATGGGTTTTAAAGACACTGCCCCGTGCGATTGTGGAGCATCCAAACAAACACCAAAATATATCCTGTGAGACCACCTCACTAATACAGACCAAAGAGACGCATTCTGACCCGGGGAAGCGACCATGCTCGAAAACTGTGGGAGACACGCAAAGACCTGAATAGCAGTCTCCTTTGTGAACATTACCTGACTAGAAGCATAGCATCAGTTGATCGAAGAAGAAGTTGCCCTAGTACAACGAGAATGATTAAAAACATGATGAACCAAAAATGGAATTAACGCTCCTTCGCACATGCTGTAAACATCAGACTGAAAATCCGTCAGATTCTGTTAACATCATACTCACATTCCTTCATACAAGTTGTAAACATGAGACAAGACACTCCTTCACACATGCACAAAACATCTACACATCACTTCACATAGGCACAAAATATTTAAACTCGCCTTCACGTATACACCAAACATCTGATACTATCCCTTCACATAAACACCAAATATATCAACACTAATTTCACATTTATACCATATTATGACTTTACATAAACAACAAATATATCAACACTAATCTCACATTTATACCATATTATGACTTTACATAAACAACAAATATATCAACACTAATCTCACATTTATACCATATTATGACTTTACATAAACAACAAATATATCAACACTAATCTCACATTTATACCATATTATGACTTTACATAAACAACAAATATATCAACACTAATCTCACATTTATACCATATTATGACTTTACATAAACAACAAATATATCAACACTAATCTCACATTTATACCATATTATGACTTTACATAAACAACAAATATATCAACACTAATCTCACATTTATACCATATTATGACTTTACATAAACAACAAATATATCAACACTAATCTCACATTTATACCATATTATGACTTTACATAAACAACAAATATATAAACGCTAACCATATGTTCCATTTATAAATGCCTGCAAATTCAGAGTAAACAAATACTAAAACAAGTTAGACCTTTGCATGACCTAAAACAAATACTAAAACAAGTTAGACCTTTGCATGACCTAAAACAAATACTAAAACAAGTTAGACCTTTGCATGACCTAAAACAAATACTAAAACAAGTTAGACCTTTGCATGACCTAAAACAAATACTAAAACAAGTTAGACCTTTGCATGACCTAAAACAAATACTAAAACAAGTTAGACCTTTGCATGACCTAAAACAAATACTAAAACAAGTTAGACCTTTGCATGACCTAAAACAAATACTAAAACAAGTTAGACCTTTGCATGACCTAAAACAAATACTAAAACAAGTTAGACCTTTGCATGACCTAAAACAAATACTAAAACAAGTTAGACCTTTGCATGACCTAAAACAAATACTAAAACAAGTTAGACCTTTGCATGACCTAAAACAAATACTAAAACAAGTTAGACCTTTGCATGACCTAAAACAAATACGAAAACAAGTTAGACCTTTGCATGACCTAAAACAAATACTAAAACAAGTTAGACCTTTGCATGACCTAAAACAAATACTAAAACAAGTTAGACCTTTGCATGACCTAAAACAAATACTAAAACAAGTTAGACCTTTGCATGACCTAAAACAAATACTAAAACAAGTTAGACCTTTGCATGACCTAAAACAAATACTAAAACAAGTTAGACCTTTGCATGACCTAACTGCTGCAACTGCAATCCTTCATTTGAGACAGCATGCTATGAGCTGGTAGATAGCCACACCTCCCTATAGAAAGAATATTAGCTAGTGCTGGCCATACCTACAATCACAAACACCTTATTCGACACATCTCATCAGCTATGAAAAACATTCAATTCAAGTGCCATCTCCACAACAAAGGTTGGCTGCACTGGACCTCCAATATCATGTCTATTGACTTGATGGTACACTCTGCCAGACTGATATTAGTCCATTATTTGATGATGTTCTTCCACTTATAGTGCTTCTCATCTCTTGTCCGTCAACCTTCAACTTTCCCCTCCAGTAACATTTTCAACAAAGTATTGTGTTTTTTAATGTCCAAGATATTTGACTTGCCTAATTTTAATGTCTGTAAATAGTTCTCTACCCATGGCCAACTCTTGTCGGGATGCCACTATATGTTTGTTTCTCATTCCACAAAAGACATACAAATCCCTCAATTTGACGCATGTATTGACTGCAAACATAAATTTACGCAGGCCCCACAGAAGGAACTTCGGGCTGCCTCCGGACATCATCTACCATACAAAACATGGAAGTCACTGAGCAGACTCCGAACTGATTATTACAGTGCAAGAGGAATATGAAACGATGAGGATACACAGATGATGACACATGTGATTGTGGTGCAATAAAGGATCCAGACCCCCTGATGACCTGCCCCAACCTCCAGAAAACATGCAATAGGTGTGACATGCTGTAGGCAAATGACAGAGCAATCTATGCCGCTGAATACTGGATGCATACTGTATAACGTGGTGCTTGGGCACAGAAAGTAAGTAAGTAAGTAAGTACCGCAAAAATAAATCTAACAACTCGGCAGATCTACATAAACAACTCACAGGGTCCATTTGTTTCTTCAGGTAAATGAACATGTCACCAAGGACTTTCATTGCCAACCTTGAAACCTGGGACCTTAAGTTCTGCACCTAAATCAAAAAGAAAAAATATTCATCCTTATGAGAAATGCATCAAGTATTTCAAGTTTCCTAGACACCTGCCTTATGTACCTGTAGTTCTGGCAATCTTTGTAACATTAATTTGTAAAGTTCTTTAGAACGTTTGATATCTATAACAATGATTGTAAAACCCTTTAGATTGTAACTTTGGACATCTCTGAGATCTGTAACAATGATTTGTAAAACCATTGCAATTTAGGTTTTCTCTGAGTACTGTAATTATGATCGGTACAATCTTCTAAGCTTCAGTTTAAACAACCTATCAATATTTTAACGATTTACACAAATTCTGAAGTTTTTAGCTACATATTCTGATGTTAATATCAACATACTCTGGTAATAATATCAGCATATTCTGATGTTAATAACATATTCTAATGTTAATATCAACATATTCTGATGTTAATAGATACATAGTCTAATATTAATAGATACATATTCTGATGTTAATATCAACATATTCTGATGTTAATATCAACATATTGTGATGTTGATATCCACATTTTCTTACGTAAATATCAACATCATGTAGCATATCCTTTGTAGAACGTCGCTCCCATCACAGTCTGAAAGAAACTTGTTCCCCTGCCAAAACACCAGCCTCCGCCACAGTCATACTCAGGCATTCCTGGATATCTTGGTGCCATTTTCTTCTTGGTCTACCCCTTCCTCTTTTGCCTGGCACCATACCTTCCATCACCGTTCTTTCAAGACCGTTGTGTCTCTTGATGTGACCAAAGTATTTGCATTTTCTAGCCAAAATGGAATTGATAAACCAGTTCTCCTCTATGATCAACTCTTGCCGAATGTCTACATTTGTTTTTTGTCTCTGTCCAGGGTATTCTGACGATCTTTCTGTAACATTTTGACTCAAAGGATTCGATTCTTTGTCTAGAAGTTTTGGTAATCGTCCATGATTCACAGCCATAAGCTGCCATGGGAAAAACACAGGCTCTCAAGACTTTTACTTTTATCATTTTGTTGGTGCTCTGCCATAATTTCTTCAGGCTGTTCAGTCTCTGCATTGCCATAGCTAGTCTTTTTCTGATTTCTTTAGAGCAGTCGCCATTTTTGTCAATTCTGGAGCCCAGATATTTAAAATGTGTGACCTGATTTATTTCCTCACCACCCATTGTAAATTTATGCTGACATTGTGTTTTGTCGGTGGTCATTATCTTTGTTTTATTTATGTTTATGAACAGATTTTGATCTTTACTATGTCCATTAACGGCTGAAAGTAGCTGCTCTAGCCCTTCTGCACTTCTTGATAGTATCACTGTGTCATCTGCGTATCGTAACTCTAGAATCTCGTACCCCCCAATCGTAAATGGGTCGAAACTTTCAATGTTCACATTTTCTCTAACATTTCTCATTATACATTCCGCATATATGTTGTACAGATAAGGTGAGAGGATACATCCCTGCCGGACTCCCTTTTGTACTGCAAACCAATCTGATGTTTGCCCAGATACTCGGACAGCGGCTTGTTGATCTTGGTATCATGTTTCAATGAGATGGACTATATGCAAAGGAAACCCCATTTCCTTCATGATTCTCCACAGATTTTGATATTTTACCGTGTCGAAGGCCTTAGTGTAATCAATGAAACATGTGTACAGGTCTACATTAAACTCTCTACATTTTTCATAGATATTCCTTAAATTGAATATGTGGTCCAGGGTCCCTCTGTCTTTCCTAAAACCTGCCTGGACTACGTGAATTTCAGATTCAAACCTTTTCTATATCCTACTTAATAGGATTCACAAGAGTATCTTGCTAGCGTGGCTGATCAGCGCGATAATTTGGTAGTTCATGCACAGTTTCAGGTTGCCTTTTTTGGGGAGGGGAATATAAATTGATTATCCATGCTTCTGCCCACTCTGCCATATCTGTTTACACAGCTTGTGATAGACTCGAGCACATGCCTCCCCTCCTGCTTTTATTAGCTCTGCTGGGATATCATCGCATCCTGGGGACTTTCCCTTTTTCAGGCTTTTAATTGCAGAGCATACTTCTTCCAATGTTGGTTCAGGTTCTTTCTCATCCTTTGGTAGGATTGTAACTGAGCGCTTTGTGCTATCTCCATACATGGTTCTGCAGTACTCTCTCTCCATCTATTCAGTATGTCTTTGGTTTCTGTTAATGTGTTATCCTCTTTGTCATTTATGACATGTGGAACCGGATGGAACTCCCTTGTCAGTGTTCTTATTGCTTTAAATGCATCTCTCTCTGCCTTGTTTCTGTAGGTTTTCTATATCCTTACACGTTTCTACTATGTATCTTCTTTTATCTTTTCTTATTTCTCTTCTAACTTTTCTTGCGCAGTTTTTATATGCTGTGTTGGTCCCCTTACTTCCCATTTGTTTTAATTGTTGGCTTTCTGCAATGAGTTTCTGTGTTTCCTCTGTTATATAGCTCTGTGTCTTGTGCGATATCTTGGGAATCATTGCTTTCACTGTTGAGATCAAAATATCCCTTGCGTACGATGTCAACTCCTCAGATGTCATCTCTTCCTGTACCTCAAGCACGCCTCAAATTTGTTTTCTACTTTGATGTTGTATTCAGTAGGTATTGCTGATACATCGAAGTGTATTGGCTGGCAACCTTTGTTGATCCTACGTAGTTTTGATTGGAAAACTGCAAACAGTAATTCATGGTTCGTATCGCAGTCTGCTCCTGGCAGCGTTTTTGTTGCCAGCACATTTGATCTCCATCTTTGTTGCACTAGGATGTAATCTATTTGGCTTCTGTTGTTGCCATCAGGGGAGGTCCACGTGTATAGTCTACGTGGATGTTGTTTGAATAAGGTGTTGGCAATGGAGAGGTTGTTTTCCATGCAGAATTCAACCAGTTTTTCTCCTCGCTCATTTCTGTGTCCCAAACCAATAGGTCCTCAAAAACTTCTCTCCTCTTCGGCTCTTTCCTCTCCAACTTTCACATTGAAATCACCAATGATGATCAAGATATCTCTTTTTTTCAACTTTGTCCATCGTTTCTTGCAAGGTGTTATCGACATATTCTGATATTACTGATCTATTCTAATGCTAATATCAACGTATTATTTTCTCGCTGATAAAAGGTCTAGTATGTGCAAGAAGTAGAATAACAGCCATTGTAGATGTGAATAACTACAAGACAATATACTTACCTCGCCGGTAATGGCTAGTACTATCTGATGTAATGATGCAACAACAGCATCTGGGTGGTTTATGATCAGTCGTCTCAGCATGTTAATACCTTCACATTTGATCTCCCTGGAAGAACAGATATAAAGAATCATCATCATCATCCCATCTAGGAGCAAAGACTAGTAGTAGTAGTAGTAGTAGTAGTAGTATAGTAGTAGTGGTAGTAGTGGTAGTAGTAGTGGTGGTAGTAGTGGCAGTAGTAGTAGTAGTACTAGCAGCATCTGAAGAATTGCCCTTCTAAGCTGTATGACTATGATTGATTTGATGGTGATCCCAACCTACCAGTCATCATTCTCCATCTTCTTCAACAGATCTCTTAATGCTGTATCACTGTCCTTGAAAGGTTTCCAGTCATCAGGGTTTTCCATGTCCGCAGGTGTTGTTGGCTCCACAGACATGGGGAATGATAATACTGGCTCATTATTCCTAGAGAAGAAATGTGCATAAAATAATGAATTGAAGGGAAGAAGTGTTAAGATATTTCATTGTGTTAGGTCTTAGCTTTTTCATAGAGTCAGTTAATCAGTTCCCCTCGTTTGTTACATTTCTCTCACAGTAATGCAGGTACTCTTCTACTGCTGGGTAGACTACTACACAAGGCTACCATAGGTGTAAACCATGTGACTTTGTACAAGTGTACAAGTCCTCTGATCACTCAAACATTAAAAATGCACATATACCTATGCATAGTACAGCAAACTCTAGATGTAAGAAAGAACTTAGAACATTAGCTCCTACAGATGGGCCAATAAGATCAGCTAGTGAACTTTTCAAAATGCTGAATTGATGTGTCAGCTTTTACGTTTTTGAAAAAAATACATAACTTTCTTGATGTCAAATTTTCAAAACATATAAATGTACGTCCTACTGGAATTCTATATATTTGCCTGTAATTTTGTTCAATATTTTCTCACTGAAGTTAAATAGGTCAAAGTACTAGATATTGTGCAGGAGTCCAACATCAGAAAACTGAGTACTCATGTGCTCGGTAAAGGGTGGACATAGGAAAAGTCCAGAAAGACAAAGAAAGATTCATATATTCATTCACCTCTTCGTTTCAATGTGAAGAATAGGTCACGACTACAGTTGATTCCTTTTAAAGGAAGTCTGAGAGATTCAGTGACCTAGAGGTTGTGAGCTTGGTTGACATTCACAAAGTACCAGGATCGAATCATGTCGTGCTCAGCTCAGTTTGGCAGATGGAGCATGTCAGAGATTTCTTTCATGGTATGACTGCATCTTCCAGTCAACCTAGCTGTAAATAGTACCTGAAGAAGTTGGGGGCAAATATCAGAGTTGCCACAGGGGCTACAGAGCTCGTGCTCAGCCACCGGTACTTTCAACGATGAAAGGGACGTTGTACATATGGAGGCATCCAGATGCAATGAAGTCGGTTCTATGAACCATTTTTCAAAGGAAGTCTTCTTCCAAGCATTTGTAATCCTTCCCTTTGATGCTCCAATGTGAAACATAGGCAACCACTGTAGCTGGTCCATTTTAAAGTTAACCAGTTTCAAAGAATTTTCAATCATTCGCCTTTTTGCTTTAATACAAAACATAGGTTATAGCTGCCGCCAGTCCATTTTCAGGAAAACCCAAGTCTGAGCTTTGGCAGTGGCTGATTTTAATGAAAATGTTTTTTTATTTGATAAGGTTGCTAACCCCAAACACACCACTATTGAATCACCTTTAACAATATGCTAGCCTACTCTTTTAATCCCAGCTGCTAACAGGGCCAAGACATTCATCAGCTTATAATTATGTATTTCTGCTTACAGAGAACTGTCACATATATTTCTGTCAATCACATTTTTGGTCTTTCGTCTTACGTAAAGTTTCTGTACCCTGTACAAGAAGTCTGAATTCATGCAGTTTCAATAGCAATGGTTTCACATGATGAGGTTGCTAGAGCAACCTTCAATCTTCTTAAGTGTCCTTCTACAATATTATAGGAAGGTTAAAGTTGTCCTATTTGTTTCCTGGCCTGGGCGATTGTTTTTATATTACTATCAGTTTTTGTTGTTGCTGATTTACAGGAATAAAATATTGTATTTTCAAACACCCACGGTCTGATCGATACATAGTTGGCCAAAACTGATGAAGCTCAAATGCGCACAAATATGGGGACGGCGTTGCCTAGTGGTTAAGTGGCACAGCTCACAAAATCTGAAGGTGCTGAGTTCGATCCCCATCACAGCACAGGCCGTTACCCCGGGGAAGCAAACCCTTAGAAAATGCAGGAGGAAGCAGACCCTTACATAAAATGCATGCTGAAGTCGGATGCACTGGACCAACAGGTGCTAAAAAAACACCACAGTGCAACGCACACCACCTTGAGGATTAGAGAAATAAGGCGAACGCAAAAAAAAAAAAAAAAAAAAAAAAAATTTGCACAAGTAATTTAAATAAAATGGTAAATCTCACGTTTTGAGTGTTCTCCTAGGTGTGACAACTGGTGGTGTCAGCTTAGGTGAGTTGGGAACAGGTTTAACAACGACTGGGTCAAGGGTATTGTTAGTTGGGGTTGAGCTGATGCTGCTTGTCTTCATTGAACCAGAGGCAGAACCAGACACCGACAAAACTGGAGACAAAATTACACTAAATTTAATTACATTTAAATAATTGTAATTTTGTAGATTCTAATGTTGTATATAACTAAGAGTATCACATCACATGTAACTAAGGGTATCATATCACATATAACTAAGGGTATCACATCACATGCAACTAAGAGTATCACATCACATGTAACTAAGGGTATCACATCACATGTAACTAAGAGTATCACATCACACATAACTAAGAGTATCACATCACATGTAACTAAGAGTATCATATGTAACTAAGGGTATCAGATCACACATAACTTACCAGAGTATAAAAAAAAGGCAAAGGCCGCCGTCCATCATAGTCGATGATGGCATAATTAATTTTGCTAGAGCTATTTTTAGTAAGGATTAACTGCGATACATTTTATCCTCACTCTCTTGTCTCGTGCCGTCCGACCTTAGTGGCAAGTCAAGGACAAGACGACTAGGGGGCGACTACGAGATGCAGAGGGCTCCGCATCAAGCACCCGTGAAAAAGACGGCGGAGTCCGGAGTCGAACCCATACCACCTGATCATGAGGCCGACGGCTTAACCGCTTCGCCATGGAATCCCCAACTAAGAGTATCACGTCACATGTAACTAAGAGTATCACATCACATGTAGCTAAGAGTATCACATCATATGTAACTAAGAGTATTACATCACAGTATGAATGTGACCAAACTTTTAACACAGCATAGTTCACACATGTAATAGTCACTCTAGTACAGAGGCTATAAAACTTTTATGGGTTATTACCCAAAAACTATTTCTGTTATAAATCTTGCTTTGTTCTACTTTCTGGTTCCAATACAGAATCTTTGATCTAAATGCTGAAATATTTTCTCTTGTTAAAATGAGAATGTGTTTCCATTGTAATTTCTTGTTTAATGAATGTACATGTCCAAAGATGTCAGCTAAATATGTAATGTTCTCAACTTATCTGCAAGAACACATTTTTGCTCCGCTACAAAGATTTCAGATGCCAAAAAACAAATGCAATTGCATACCAGCTGTCACGAGTATTGAAACACCCTAACATAAACATGTCTACAAAAAGAATACAGATCAACAGTATATTCATGCCAACGCTCTGTTACCAATGACAAATGTGGACTTTAACAAACAATCTAGAGAGAAAGATCACAACATGTGAGATGAGATACCTCTGGAAAACAACGCAATTAGGAGAGGCAATGAAGATGTGTTAAAAATAGCTGAAGCAAGACCCCGCACTGAATATATTGATGAGGAGAGAATCAAGTGGTTCAGCCACCTAATGAGAATGCAACCTGACCAACTACCCCTGTGCGCCTAAAATGTACGGCGATCAAGTTTTCGCAACCATAGTAGACCGAGAACTATATGGAATTGCAAATATGCTAAACTAGCATGGGAGGACGACTACATCAGTGACGGGTCTGGCCCTGGACAAAAAAATAACGGCTTCCTACAACACCTCACAGCACAAGTCGATAACACAAGATAAGAAAAGAAAGATTTCTAGTTGAAATCTGAATATCTGCACTAAATTTGGAACATTTCCACATGAAAGTCACCTCACTTTTGTACGGAAAAAAGGACTAAACTGTTAGGTCCCTATACTCACAAAAATCATGAATTAACAGCATGTTTAGTTTAGTGCATGTCATTTAACAGCAATGACAATCTCGATTACATCATTCATGACAGAATCCAGCTCAGGTTTCCACTGCTTCACAAGCAATGCCTAGCAATGCATCATACAATAACTTCTATTTTTGGATTTTGGGTTAAAGCCAAAGGTATACTAACATTACCTAACATGTCTGGAGCTTATGCAACAGACGCACCAATACAGTATTTCCATTTCAAATCAACACATGGTGTATTGAAAATTAGATCAACTTTTTTTTAAAAACATCAATTCCACAAGCTCTCAACTTCAACTCGAGGTGACTTAATACATGTTTATAAGATAATTAATAGAAAGAATAAATTAAGACTATAACAAGTTTTTTTCAAAATACAACCACTAACATGAACAAGAGGGCACAGCTATAAATTAATTAAAGACATATCCAGATTAGATACCAGAAAATATATTCTTAGTCAGAGCATGGTGAATGCTTGGATCGCATTGTCACAGAAATAGTGGTGGCATGGTCAATTAATGCATTAAAGAATAGGTTGAATTGCATAGGTATTTTTAATCAAGTGAATGTAAAAGAAATTGGTTGCATACAGACTCTGCAGTGTCTTCTAAACTAGTATAAAGACATTATGTTAATTAAAGTTAACACTAGACATTGGGTGTAAGTCAAGAACTTTATGATAAATAGTACTAACACTCAAAAGCATTTATGCTCTCTGCACTGGACAAACGCTTCAGTTTCTCTTGCTGTCTCTCTCTTTCCTTCTTCAGTTTCTCTTCTTTATCTCGTTTCTGTTTCTCCTCCTCCTCTCTCTCTCTCCTCTCCTTTTCCGCCCTTCGCCTTTCATCTTCTTCAAGTCTTTGCTGTTGTTTCACTGCCACTTTTTCTTTCAGCGACTGTGTCATACTGATGTTGTCCTGTCAGAGTTTAATAAGAACAACAAAAAAAGTTACAAATAAGGAATATAACATGATCATGAAAAATGACATATATACAGCATGCTACTGGCAGAAGGCAAGGGGATACCACAGCCACATCCAAAACTCCTGGCATAATCACAGAGTGGGTTGAGATAGATGAAAGAGCACAGTGATATACAACACTCCTGGCATAGTCACAGAGTGGGTTGTGATAGATGAAAGAGCACATTGATATCCAACACTCCTGGCATAGTCACAGAGTGGGTTGTGATAGATGAAAGAGCACATTGATATCCAACACTCCTGGCATAGTCACAGAGTGGGTTGTGATAGATGAAAGAGCACATTGATATCCAACACTCCTGGCATAGTCACAGAGTGGGTTGTGATAGATGAAAGAGCACATTGATATCCAACACTCCTGGCATAGTCACAGAGTGGGTTGTGATAGATGAAAGAGCACATTGATATACAACACTCCTGGCATAGTCACAGAGTGGGTTGTGATAGATGAAAGAGCACATTGATATCCAACACTCCTGGCATAGTCACAGTGTGGGTTGAGATAGCTGAAAGAGCACAGTGATATCCAACATTCCTGGCATAGTCACAGTGAGGGTTGAGATAGCTGAAAGATCAGAGTGATATCCAACATTCCTGGCATAGTCACAGTGAGGGTTGTGATAGATGAAAGATCACAGTGATATCCAACATTCCTGGCATAGTCACAGTGAGGGTTGAGATAGCTGAAAGATCACAGTGATATCCAACATTCCTGGCATAGTCACAGTGAGGGTTGAGATAGCTGAAAGATCACAGTGATATCCAACATTCCTGGCATAGTCACAGTGTGGGTTGAGGAAGCTGAAAGAGCAGAGTTATAGTCACTGAGAGCATAAAAGTAGGAAGAATAACATATACTCAGACAAAATATTGTAGAAATAAAAAGTGAGAATGAAGGAGAGATCTTAGTTCTTAGTCAACCTGTACTTCTACAGGGCAGGATGCCCCTGTGCATGTCCCAGCTCTGGTATGAGCTGGATGTAGCCAGGAGAAGGATTTCCAGCTTAGCGGGCTAGGCTCGAGCAGGTTATTACACCTTCGCGTTGGGACAAGTGCCACGGAGGGTGTTTAACCAAAGTGGGAGTGCACCTTAGTAGACTCAAACACTAGAGTAAAGTAGACCCGCAGCCTGTTAGGCATCATCTAAGCGGCTCTAAACAAATCACCTAATCATGCCGGTGTTATGCCATGTCATACAGTTAATTACCTCTTATGACATACTCTCTGTGGGGTAGTGGATCTATTCTTGTCCTTGACATGCACAAAGACCCCAGCGGACCACTAGGGGCTTCAAGAGTGTACGGCAGGTAGTATCATGGTGTAGACGAGCAATATGACAGCACATTAACTGCTTAAAGATGACAGCCCAACAAATGACACGAATCAAATGAGCTGTATTCTGTTATCCATTTTTTAAGCAACGAAGGAATGAAACTCATCAAAATTCAACTACTGAATGAAGATTAATAACGCTGATATCACTCCAGCAAGTGTACGAGATAAGTAAAAAATTCTGAAGCAGTATGAGTTCTGTGACAGACTGTTCTTAACTGGCAAAACGAGAAGTGACATCAGAGTCAATTGCAGCAGTTAACACATCGTGGTGACAAATCACTTAGTGACTGTGAATTAAATAGCAGCACTTTTCAATATTATTCATGATGTGCTCCAGCTCAACAAAGTATCTGCAATGTCAGGTGGGAGCCTTGGCAGCTGACTCCAGAATTGTGCTGATGTCTGTCAGAAACCTTTGTGACACTTTTAAGCAGAATGTGAAGGTTTCCTAACGAGAATTGTTACTGGTGATGAAACCTGGCTTTACCACCTTAACCCCAAAAGAGTGAGCAAGGAATTGTGACATCGCTCTTTGCAAAATCCCAAGATGTTCTACACACAGCCATCTGCAGAGAAAGTTATGCTGACATCTATTTTTGGATGAACGACCCACTATTTTAGAGTACTACATGTCTAGGGGCAACACTGTAATCAGTGTCACATACATAGATCTTCTCATGCATCACCTTAGACAGTTATCAAATCGACATGACATAGATTTCTGAGTATTTTGTTTTAACATGACAATGCTGAGCTACATCCTGCCAGTGCAAAAGTTGCAACCGTTGAGGACCTGCAGTTTGAGTCTCTTCCACCTCTGCACTACTCGCAAAGACCTCATCCCAAGTGATTGACTGTGAATCACTCAAAGAGGCAAAGGGAGAAAATATTTTAGGCCCAATGAAGAGGTGCGGCAGGCAAGGCATGAGTGACTACAAACGAAACAAAAATACTTTTTTGTCTAGAGGTATGCATGCGCTTTGCAGGTACATGTGCCAAACGCAAAGGAGAATACATTAGAGTAATGATACAGTTGTGTGTCGGTTTGTATTAATAAATTTCAAAGAAAAAAAGGAAGGTTATCATTTGAAGTACTCTTTTGTGTAACTATATATAAATACTTGTGTTAATACATATATGAGGTGTAGTAGGCCAGGATAATTATTTATGGAAAAAGATACATAAGATTGACGAAATAGGAAATTGGTGGATAGTTTTAATATCATAGTATAAAAAAAAAGCTAATCACAAAACTAATACACAGACAATTCTGAAGATCCTTGGTCTCTTCTGCCAGTCTGCAGTGATGCATACAATGAGATCAGACATTGTAAGAGGCCGAAGATGTAGCAGTGAATGAGCTGACAGCAGCCAGCCATTCATGGCTGCCTGCTTGCATCATGGTCAGTGACTCATAACTGACCAAGATCCTAATCCGCCTCCAAGTGTCGGCCTTGGAAACAGACTGCAACCATGCAGCCTGGTTAAGAGATTGAGGATCAAAGAGGGAAGGCAAACTCAGTCCTAAAAATAATGTGCTGAAATCAGATGTGATGGGCTGATTTCATAGCCTTGCTGTTAACTACGACACAATGTGACAAACGTTCTTTTCAGGAAGAACAGTGAAGAAGAAGACAATGTTAGAATGAACAACAGTATCCTGACAGAAACATCCATTCAAGCTTGTGACTCACATCTTCCCACTCGTCGTCCACCCCAGATGTTTCTGAGCTTAGGTTGGACATGTCAGCTGTACTTCTCATCGCTACACCCACCACTCCGGTTGGTGCAGTCTTGACCTCATTCTTTCGCAACTTCAGTCGACCATCATGAGGCTGACCAACACTAGGAGTGTGGTCAGCACCGACTGATGAATCAAAAACTCCTAAAGAATTGATAGAGCAAACATCTTTCTATTTTAGCTGCATTAATTGATGTGAAACAGCTTCAAAGGTCCTTTAATATCTAATTTAAAATGTTAACTAACTAAACACATTCAAAGCTATCCTTAGACATCTCATTTAAAATGTGAACTAGCTAAACAGCTTCAAAGCTGTCCTCAAATATCTCATTTAAAATGTAAACTATCTATCTATATGCTGCAAATATAGATGTTGTAGGTACAATTGCTGTACACCTGTCAATCTGCCCAGAATGCAGTGGTCAGTGTTTCTTCATATTCTTTCCCCTTGTCCCTTTTTCAATCCATCCGGAGTATAGGCCACCACTAAAATTGGCCTCCTTTAACAAGATTGCACCAAAGCACAGTGCATGCTTTTGCAATCATGGTTTCTATAGAAATACTTTGTTTACATGATAAGGTCACCAGCGACATGCGCAACTTTCTTTAGTCTCCTTTTACAAGATGCTTGGAGATGCAGTGGCCTTATTCTGTCCTCCTCTGTAAGGGATTCCATGATCCACTCGGGGAGGCCAGTGCTGCCCTGCATCACAAATGATGAAAAAGTAGTCCCAGAGCAGATATTCTTATGTAGGGGATGAAGTGTCATTTACTTCATTGTACCAAGTTTTTAAGAGTAACTGTTTTCTGTCCTTGCTGTCTTGTCTTTTAGAATTCAGCTAAGAGTTTAAGTACATATTTTTACATCTTGGTAAACTGGTGAGTGTCACATATGGGTTACAAATCTAGTCCTTTTACTGTGCTCTGATTGCTCTACTACTGTAAATAGTGTATATAGTGGTCTACTTTTCATTAAAGTGAAAGGAAACATCCTTACATAGCCAATAGGACTCAATCTGGTTGATGAAAGAGTATGCCTCACCAGAATGAGACAAATATACCTACATAACATCAACATAACAGATATAGACAATGCCCTTGTTAATCAAATATTAGCAGCTTCAATATACCAAGTCTCAGCTTTTGAAAGTTCAGAGTGACTAGTTGTACTTGAATTTGAGTCAGGTACCAATTTACAGATGCATGGACTAGATTATAGTGTAACAGTGCTATGTACTTATATATTTATGTCACGAGAAGCACTTCCTGAAAGGTAAATATGCAGTTCTTAAAAAATAAAGACCTGAAAAAGCTATTTATTATTGGTTGCATTTTCAGAAAATATGGTTTTCTACATTAAGAACATCTGCAAGAACAGAAGTATATATCAGCTCAAGAACACTTTCATGACATGTTTTTCAACTTTTCCCATGTGGATCTCTGGGAAAGAAAGAATAGCACTACTTACCCTACAAAGGCAGGTTGTGATTAGATGTGGCAACATCCTTATAAAAAAAAAAGCTACAAAAACTAACACTATAGAAGCATATTAATGCTTTTGCCAGAGGCCTTGTGCAAAGTGGTTAAAATGAAGTGGAAGATCCCAATTATGTAGCTTTTGCTGCAAAATAGAATTTTCTAGAAATTAATGTAATTATTTCACAGTAATCAGGGTCAGGTCAGGTCATCCCGTAACCGGTGAGGTCGTTGGGGCACACATGAAGACATCCCCACAACTCCACGCCATCCCTCTCTGTCAGATGCCGCTGCCTGTGACTCTTCTGGTTGGAGACTGGTCCATTCTTTTATGTTGTCCTCCCATCTCTCTTTTGGGCCGGCCTCTTCGTCGTCTGCTATGCACCTTCCCGTGGAGGATTGTGTTTGCAAGACCATTTGATCTCGATATGTGACCGTACCAAGTGAGTTTCCTTCTTTTGACAGTTGCCAAGAGATCTTCGAAAGGCCCTATTGCCGTTGTAATTCTATTTCGGATTTCCTCGTTTGTAACTCGATCTTTGTACGTGACGTTTAAAAGTTTTCGGAAACATCTCATCTCCAAGGCTTGTATCCTGCGTTGAAGGTCAGCTGTAACTGTCCATGTCTCACATGCATAGAGAAATATTGACAGGACCAGTGTACGCATTAATCTGATTTTCGTGCGTAGTGCTAACCGTTTATCTTGCCAGATTTTGTTAAGCCGTGCAAGCGCCGCTATTGTCTGTGCTATTCTTGCCAATACTTCACATTTTGATCCTTCATCACTGACAATCGACCCAAGTAATCAGTGTTGAGTAAATATAAGTACAATATCATACCATTAAAGATAGTTATAAAGAGTTGTGAATATAACACAGCAACACACTATCTGTGAAAGCTATTAAGACTGTTAATATAGACACATCAAAGCACCATCAGTAATATATATACAAATAGTGAATATAGGCATCATAACAAACTTTGAGTTAGTTATAAAAATTGTGCGTATAGACACAGCAACACGCCATCATTGATAGCTTTACAAACTGTAAATATAAACACCACAGCAAACATTGTTAGTTATAGAAGTTGTCAATATAGGTACATCAATATTTTAAGTGAGTTATGATTAAGTATGAATATAGGAACAGAAACAGCCAATCAGTGATAGTTATAATAATTGTGAAAATAGGCACAATAACACACCATCAGTGATAGTTATAAAAAGCTATCAATGCACGTAGAACAGCACAATATCAGTGATGAAGTGGACAAGTTCATACAAGCACAGAAACACATAAATATCACCTACAGTGAAAGTGATATACAGTTGTGAATGTAGGCACAACTCCACACCAGAAGATATAGTTATAAAGCAGAAAGTTGTGAATATAATCCGTTATCCATTGGATTGTTTGTGAGCCTTTTCAATACATAGGCCTTTTGCAGTACCACGTATTGTCTTCTTGTAAAGGATTGTAGTTTTGTTATCCTTCCCATGTACTATATCAGTACTGTCTTTTGTGCTCTAGAAATAACTTTCTTCATCTGGTATTAGATTTGGACATTTTTTTTAAAAGAAGTTGAATTTTTAAATTATTCGCCACATTTTAAAGCTGTTCCTTAAATTAATTTCAGTATTTCATACTGACAGTTTCTGGTCATTGCCTTTATTAGAGTCGGTCACAGCTAAGCATTTGTTAACAATAATCAATTTCATTTTCCCAAGTCAGTCTGTTAACCAATGTTATTCTAAGGTTTTTCTCTGTCAATAGTTCATGTCCACTTAGTTTTAGTTGATTTTATTTATTATATTTACAATTGTAAAGTTTGTGGATGTTGTTTTATTTTCATTCAAATATAAATAGCACTTTCTGCGCTTGCATTAACTTGATCAGTCACAAGCGTACCCACATACTCAAGGATGAAGTAAGACAAAGGATGATGTTGGCCGTCCTCAATGACGATGGTGGACATTTTATTATTGCACTCAACGAAAAAGGAACTTACCAGTTTATGTGTATGTTTTTATGTTTGAAAGTTGTCATGTAATTTCATAACGATGCATTCTTGGCCGTTACTGGAAGCCATAAAATTGTCTTAGTACCATCTGAGTGTGAAATGATCGTTCAGACCTTCAAAATCTGATTTCATGAAATTAACGACTATCCGGACAGTTTCTTACAATTCACATTCCAGATCACAAAATTGACATAAGAAGTGTTCACTGGTAATCTACGATTATTTTGCCATTAATTTTGTTCAGAAACAAACTACTGGAAGGATGCTACGCGCAGCACTAAATGGAAGTTTGCAGTTGTGATGTTATCTTCAGCTATCCGTGATACTAGCTTATCAGCATATTCATCTCTTTGAGATTTTATCCATTATGTTATTGAAGTAAATCAGCAATGAATTAGACAGATAGTGAAACAGCCCCAAATATGTTATTTATATATTGACCAAGGAGTTTTAAATAATTTGGACATTTAACAAGAATGTTTCACAATCTAACTACCAGATGAATCAACAAAGTCAGATAGAAGGGTTTCAGAAAAAGGAGATAACCAGGAGAAGGATGGATTGACAGTGTTAAAGATACATAACAGATGCATACTTAAAATAACAATAGCCACATAGTTGTAAAAATATTGCCTTTCCTCAGTCTAATGTGGACAAATGTGAACACAAAACACAATTAACTAACACTCCAACTGATATCACAGCAAAGAAACAAATGTCTTCTAATCCTCTCCCAACAGTGTATAGTATGTTAACTCAACTTCTACTTTCAACCAAGATTCTGTTGGCTTGTTTCCCCTGGACAGTTCTAATCCTCTCCCAACAGTTCCCATTAAGGCAACTCTCAACCTCTAGTTTCAACCAATTCCAGAAAGTAGAAGGCTCCTCTACTCACAACAATGTACATCCCACTGCACAATTTACATGGACCCGAAGCCTGCTCAGTATGAAGCTGCCTTCTGGCTTTGATAAAAAGCTCTAGAAACAATACTGCATATTTGATATAGGAATATAATAAATAATAACTAGATTGTTTGTTTGTTTTTGTTTTGGGGGGGGGGGGGGGGGGGGGGGGGTTGGTTAAGCAAAAGAAGATAACATACCCCTGCCCACAAGAGAGATTCTTGAAACAGGTCCAGAATACGAGTTATCTTCAGCTTCTAGGCCAAGATTATTTGGCAGTTGCATAGATGTCAGTCCAAAGGGTGTGTGGGTTACAAGAGATCCTGAGGAGTGTGGTTAGTACATCATAGTAGTGGCAAGTTGTTTGTTAGTAATGCAACTATCAAACACAACTGAGCAAAATATTTTAAATGGTGAAGACTTCACTCCTAAAACACACAAAAAAAACTATAGTAGAGTCAAATTCCTGTGTGGACGGACTAGGGAGCTTGATACCGGGAGATGAAAGAATAGGATTGATATTATGAATATCATGTGGCTTCTGTGAGTGACAAAGACAAGAATAGGATCACTGCCACACTTAGATCATATCATAAGAGAGGTGACTAACAGTGCCGTCAATAACGTAGAATACTCCAGAAGTCATGGATTTTAAACACCCCCCAAATCCACAACAATTCAAAATCTCTGTCTAGTGAGTATACTCTTGTGTTTGAAAGGGAGTTCAAGAAACATCAATACATGTATGACAAATAAAGAAATAATGAATAACTCATTTTCCTGGGGATCAGAAGGGAAAGAAGAATAAATGTGTTAAAATGCTGATAAGGATGTCTGTAAATGAAGCTAAGAACATCAGTATCATATGGAACAAAGTGCTGCAGAATCAACCACTACAAGAGCATGTGCTATGCTGTACAAAGAGCATGTGCTTGGCTGTATACAGAGAATGTGCTATGATGTACAAAGAGCATATGTAAGACTGCATAAAGAGCATGTGTAAGACTAATTAAAGAGCATGTGTAAGACTGCATATAGAGCATGCGTAAGACTGCATATAGAGCATGCGTAAGACTGCATATAGAGCATGCGTAAGACTGCATAAAGAGCATGTGTAAGACTGCATATAGAGCATGCGTAAGACTGCATAAAGAGCATGTGTAAGACTGATTAAAGAGCATGTGTTAGGCTGGACAAAAATTATGTGCTAGGCTGAACAAAGAGCATGTGTTAGGCTGGACAAAAATTATGTGCTAGGCTGAACAAAGAGCATGTGTTCATGCTGTACAAAGAGCGTGTTCTGTGCTGCACAAAGAGCATGTGCTATGCTGGACAAAAATTATGTGCTAGGCTGAACAAAGAGCATGTGTTAGGCTGTACAATTACTGTAATTTTGGCTTTCCAGCTCAGTCATACTGCTACAGTAGAAATCTTTAAATATTCGCGATTAATTAATTGATTTCTTATAATGTGCAACCTAAGTGAGCTGCAAAAAATGTGGTTGCCTATTTTTTGTATATTAAAATTTTAATCACTATAAGAAATAGATTATCAGAAAGTACATTTTAGAACGGTTTGCCCCAGTATACTAAGTGTGCCACAACAAAAACACATCCATATTTAATGGTGTATGGCCATATACACTAAAGGACAAATGTTTTAAAATGGTTTATTTCACAAGTAACCTCAACTAGGTGACAAGTATGTTATCTATACTACATTTTTGAAAGTTTGTTTATTTGTATTTTTGTTGTCTGAAGATGCTATAACTCATGAACAGAACGACATATCAAGCTGAAATTTTAACTGAACATTCTAATCTATGGTCAATTTCAGGTTCAATGTAACACATTTTATGCCGCTATGTTACTTCATTCATGAGTTATGGGCATATGATTATTTAATCCTAATAAATTGAGTATTGTAACGTGTCTCACTTTTCATAATGAGCATTAGTGTGTTCCACTTTTCATAAAGATTTATACCAAAACTAAGTCACACAGACAAGACGTAAAATTATGAGAAAATTGTTTAATGATGTTATTTTTACCCGCTTTATTTCTTATTTTTCTGAGTCATTCATTCTCAAACTCTCGATACCAAGCCCTGAAAAGGATATAGTCCTGAGAACGGAACAATTGCATCATAGTCTACAGATTGACTGTGATATTTGCACCTTTCAGTCCGACACATCTGACTTTTTCATGAGATAATTCTTCTTGACGAGCAAGCTCGAAATGTCCCCCGCTTTATTTAACTTGTTTTGTGTGTTTAAAGAAAACTAACTATGAAACTATTAAAATGCCATCTGTATTGCACCAACATGTTTTACTTCATTTTTATTTTACTAGAGAATCGTGTGTATTAAAAAGCTATGTTATTTCCCAGATGAAGCAGGGTACTAAAGCTAGTAATATACAGAACAATTTACTATTCTTCAGAACTGATTTTTTGTATGTAAAGTTCAATTTGTAGTATGTCTTTTCTGAAATTAATATTGTTATAACGATCATGAGGATGATGATTCATTTATTTCCCATTCCAGGTGAATTATAGAGCCACCACTAAATCTGGCCCAAGTACAGGAAGTCTGTAAGCAAGCATGTGCAATGGTGATTTCAATAGCAACGATTTTACATAATGAGGCTGCCAGACCAATGTACACCCCACTTTAGCTTAGCTTTTATGACATGTTCAGAAGGTTTTAGTGTGCTTATTCTTTTAAATTCAGGGACTACTTGGGTGAAGATTGTTATAAAAGCAACTGAAAATATTTGTAACAACACTGTACCAATCAAGGCTGAAACACCAATGCATTTACTTGGACTAACCAAAAGCCAAATTCAAAACCAATAGAACACACACAGTGATACTGTATATATCTTCACACACAGTGATACTATATATATCTTCATACACAGTGATACTATATATATCTTCATACACAGTGATACTATATATATCTTCACACACAGTGATACTATATATATATCTTCATACACAGTGATACTATATATCTTACCTCTGTTGTTCAACCTCTTTCTTTCTTTCAGTCGACCCAGAGACATGGAGTGAGAAACTTTAAAAGGTACATCTGAAGCATCTTCTCCGTAGCCCTTTCCCACAACCTGTACGTCAGAATTGTGACTTTCACGGAATGTGACTCCACTGGTCAGGCTGTACTCTATATGAGCCATAGCCCCTTTGTTAATACTGTCAGTTGTGTCCTGAGCGGCAGTAGTTTGAGTTCCATGCACGTTATTGTTACTTGCCTCATGGGAAACTTTATGGTCTGATTTCTTTATATAACTGTAAACCAAAAATAAATATATGTAATGAATGTTTTCAATAAAAACTAGTAGCTGACCTACTATAGTAAACCTGAGCCGAAACACTTTGCGTTGCATTCTTTTACAGTAGCGGATCCTTTATTTGACAGCAACCAGCGACTTATAGCTGGTTGCTTGCATCAGGGTCTGCGAATCATAGCTGACTAAAACCCTATACCGCCTACACCGTCATGACTCTGGAAACAGGCGGCACTAGTCACTAGTGTAGTCTGACTAAGGGATAAGGATCATAGTGAGAAGACAAATCCGATACTCAAATAAGCCAGTGAAATTGGATTGTCAGGTCGAAATACTCATATCACAGCCTCACTGTAAACTTAAACACATCACATCCTTTTCGTTCCCTACAAATGCTGTAAAAGAAGAAGCAGCTTGGCAACGAAGCAACAACCAGCAAATAGTATATTTATACCAACTCTGTGTTATCAATGTCAAACTTGACCCTTATCAAAGGCACAGAAAATGGAATGAAATGTCTAGGAAAAGTCAATGGTATTAAAAGGATATATAAAATAATAAATTATGACATTATAAATATAGTGAGAAGCATCCTTTATGCTGAAGACACTTGAGGACAGAAAATATGATGGTTCATTCATCTCATGAGAATGCAACCTCATCAACTACCACTGCAAGCGTACAGCACATGAAGATTTGACTACAGGAGATGAGGACAGCTGCATGGCAGATTGATAGTTGATATTATATAAATCCTACAACAAAACACAGGCTTACAGCACATGAAGATTTGACTACAAGAGACGAGGACGACTGCATGGCAGTTGGATAGATATTAGATAAATCCTACAACAAAACACAGGCTTACAACAGACACAAAACACTTGACCTAGAAAGGCAATTTTAAGCGCCCCACTGTGTATAATGGTACAAGTGGATGGAAAAAATCCAAGTACAGTAAGGTAACGCATTGACTGTCAAACATGGACATTAACTGGAAGACCTCAGTGCTGATGTTCTCCTAATAGATAAATATCTCTAGTTTCTAGAAAACTTTATCATTCCTCTAATCGTAATAATTTTTTATCATTTAGGTAAGATAGATATTTTAATTTGTGTCTACTTCGCTCCTGATGAAGAACTTTTTAGTCATAATGTAAGTTGTTTTTGTAACTTCACTTTTACAAACCAGCTCATACTTATGTGTGTTATTATCATCTAGTTCTGGCATGAGCGGATAATTAGCACAATGGTAGAACACTTGCTTTTCATGGCACAGGTACGGGTTCAACTCCCACTACCGGCAGCTCCAGTCAACTAAGTTGTAAATGGGTACCTGACTTACGATTAGGGAAGAAAAACGCAGCGAGAAAGAGAACTGGCCCCCCCACCTCACAAGCTGTGGCTTAGTATACTGAACTCTCTAACACTTAATTCCTGATCAGACATGTTAGTCAGGGTAAGGTAAAATATACTGGCCAAGACCCCCACCTCGACTTCCCTGTAGTCCTCCTGGAAACAGGCTATTTTCATGGCAGCAAAGTGAGGTATCGATGTGATCCCTGTAGTAGTGAGCGACACTGAAATGAAGCCAAGCATAGCACAACCGCCTGGAGAACCCCAGTCCACCTTCATCAGAACTCTTGGAATGTGAGGAAAGCTACAACAAACCACCACTTAACATCCTTATCAGGACTCACACCTTTCTAGCATACCTTCTTTTTCCAGTGATCCCAGAGAAAACGAGCAATTGATTATCAGTTCAGAATCACATAAGGGAAATATTTTCTGGAACTTTCTTTCAAACCCAGAAGGTTTCTCCACACACAATAGGCTTTTGGATTGGGGTGTCAATGACCATGAAGTGAAGCTTCTTCTACTCTGGAGAGTTTATTAACACAACTATAATAGTTGTCCTATCTCAGTGGTGAAATAATTGAGAATGAGGTCAAATGTAAACAAATCCTTATCTGTATTATTCCTGTCCATTTTTCAATCCTTCAGAAGCATAGAAACATCACCACAGCAAGTTCCTTACAGGAAGCTTGCTCCAAAACATTTTGTGCATTCTGGAATTGGTGGTTGCAATCTGCTTCCAATGATAAGGTTGCTATCTTCATGCACAGTAATATTTACTAATCTATTACCAAATATTTAGAAGGCTGCAGTGATCCTATTCTTTGCTCCCCAAAATCAAGTCAGGTGAACAAATTATTGTAAAATTTGAAACAACAGAATCAATTTCAACAAGATGAAGGTCATTTGTAATGAGTGCTGCTAATTTATAACTAATTTTGATAATCAGCCTGACCTCTTTTTACTATGCTCGTTGTGAGTGACAGCTGAGAAAACACCGCTGTCCTGCAACTGGTCACTGCTTGCAGCAGCCAGATCCAGGCTGTGTTGACTGCTCTGTTTCTCCAACTTTTCAAATAATTTGTCTGCCCGTTTCTTTGTGGCGCTGTTTCGGATGGTCTTCAGGGATCCATTCATCTTTAAAATAGAAGGACATGGTTTACTATTAATGCTCTGATATGGTCAAATTAATCAAACGTGTAGAGAGGACAGGTATTCCACAAATGCACAAAGTTGTCCTGTTTTGAGCAATCTATTCCAGCTCTCTTCGCATTTTAGAATTTATCTGTGGTTTGTCTTTATCTGTGTTTGGTGTTTATCTGTGTTTGGTGTTTATCTGTGTTTGGTGTTTATCTGTGTTTGGTATTTTTTTGCGATGAGTCCCTCAGCCCATCCTATCAGTTATTCAAGGGATTCTAAACATTCTTCTGTAAAATCCCATTTCTCTGGCTTCCAGTGTTTTGCTTACTGATAACACATGATTCACTTCTGAGTTCTATATGAGATTTAACAATTCTCTGCTTCACTCCAATTTTCATTTTCTGGAATACTCTTTTTTGTCTGAGTTATTCTTTCACTGACCTTCAGCATAGAACAGTGGTAGAGTGATCGCTGGTCATGGCATAGGTACCAGGTTCGATCTTCATTTAAGAATTGAAACACTCCAGTCAACCCCATTGTAAATGGATTCCTAGCTTACTGCTAGGTAAGGAAAAACAGCGAGGAAGGAAACTGGCCAACCCACCATATCTTCTTCTTCTTCATCGTACGCTGTTTACAGCTATATTTACGTTGCACTGATTTAATTTGTTAGCCAGTGGCTCAGTGCATCCGATTTCAACAGGCGTTTCTGTAGGGTTGCCCTCCTTAGCCTTTGGCTGTCCCCAGCCTAACTGCAAGGCAGCAGTTGTTTTTGGTCAGAGTTGTCTCTCTTGGGAAGTTGTCTTGCAGGACTATCGAGTCTTCCCTACTCGTGTCTATAGCGTTTGGCAATGATATGATGGACTATGTACTAGTTTGTACTATCCCGGAAGAGAGGCAGTCCAGTGTGACTTTTTCCCAGGATCGTCACGTCCTGCCAGAAACGTAGCATATGCATATGAGTGAGGTATCTTTTTGCTCGCTCTATTTTCTCGGCTCATCTGCAGTGATGGTACGCCTAGCATTCCCCGCCACCCGGGAGCTTGCCACCATAGGACAGGAGGTGCAGTGTCCGCTGGACTGCATCTCTTCTGCGTCCATTGGAATGACTGATAGCAGACAGATGCAAAGAGCGAGGAAGGAGTGCATTTTACCAGGTGCATTCCTGCGGCTCGATCGGGCCGGGACACAAGCCCCAGCCATGTCGTAGCCTCCCATCTCAGCGGTGCTGAGATTTTGGGCGGGATTCTGGCTTAGAGGCGTTCGGCCGTAATCCCTCAGATGGTAGCTTATCAGCCAAGCACGTGGACCAAATGTCAGCGACCTGTGATTCCTCTCGAAATAGTGCATTTGACCAGGTGACAAGCCTAGTCTTGCACGGAGATGTTGTCCGCCTAGGGAGCGGACATGGTCAAGGGTTGAGTCTCAGCAGTTTGCAGTGAGGTAGCTGATCTACTGCTTAGGGCACCCGACCGAGAACTAAGTCTTCTACAAATAATTTCATTCCTCATCGCCGTATGGGGTGAATATCGAGCAGCTTCCCGCCCGCTTTTATCAGCGGACGGCAGAGACCTCATTCTGCAGCTTGACCGGGCGGGGCTGGAGCGTGACCCCGAGGTCCCCACCATGTCGAAGCCTCCCTTTGCATTCGTGCTGGGCTGCTTTTTGGCTTAGAGGCGTTCGGCCGTAATCCCTCACCTCGAACCGTTGGCTTATCCGCCTAGTACGTGAACCAAAATGTCTGCGGCTCCTCTCGGGCTTAGCAGGATTACCGTAGCAGAGCATTGTCATTTGTAGGGTAAACCTGACCTGTCTTCAGAGGGTCTATTTCCAGCACCCGTTCAATATTAGCCAGACCGTATCAATAGAGGGCTTTTAGTTTGTCAATGGCAGTTTGTTTCTGGAGCCTGCGATTTCTGCAGGGTGAAGACCAGATTACCGTAGCAGGCGCTCTTTCATTTGGGGGTTTGGAGACTGACCTGTCTTCCGTGGGTCTTCTTCTTCTTCTTCTGCGTACACAGTCAGACAGTAACCATTATTTTTTCGAAAAAAGCGGCGGTCATCCTAAGACTCTCGCCACTACCATAGAGCTTCTCTTGCAGTTCCACTGGCAATGGCCACATCTGCTCTCTCTGATCCCCGTATGTCGGGCAGTTCTGCAGCAGATGTTCAGTGGTCATTTTACCAGTACCGCACGGGCATTCGTCGGTACACCCTATCTTCAATTTGTTGAATAGGTGGTACCTCAGTCTATTGTGGCCAGTGCGAAGTCTGAAGACAACGACCTGCTCTCTTCGGTTCAACTGGTAATAGGCATCGTTTTTGGTGTAACCAGTATGTTCGGTTTCCCATTTGGTCATGTACCTGGCTTTGATAAGCCGTTTTGACTCTTCGTACGTCATACTAGTATCTGTTTGTGTTAGCCTTGCACCTTCTTTTGCCAGTCTGTCTGCCTCCTCGTTGCCTTGGATGTTGCAGTGTGACGGAACCCACTGTACCACTACCCTTTTTGGTGCGGACAGCTGGCACAGTTTGCAGAGTGCTGCTCTTAAGTCATTAAGCTCAGTGTTTTTCTGGCTTTTTAGCGCTGTGACTACGGCGAGAGCATCTGTCAGCAAGACTATGTGGCTCTCATTTTCACTGTGTGTTGCCATTTCTTCCACTGCCGCCCTCAGTGCCTCTGCCTCCGCTCTGAAATTGCTTGTGTACTTACCAGTAGCGAATGACAGTGTTATTTTTCTGCCATTTGGTAGGTTCAGGAATGCTCCTGCCCCTCCGTTCTGTGTAGTGTTTGTTACAGAACCGTCGGTGTATGCATGGGTCCAGTCCATGCTTGGGTAGCTTTTCGTTATGAAGCTTAGGGTAGTGTCTCTCCTTTCTTTTTCGGTCTGGCAGTTTTTGTTTGCAATACCTGGTATATTTTCTACCACCTCTGGAAATATATCCTGCCTCCAAGTAGGTTTTCGTACAGTAGTGATGGGTTTTGGTGTTGTTAGTGCGTTTATGGGATCTTCGTGCATCTTTGCTTTGGCTATTTCTGCAAAGTTTCTCCGCTTTAGTTTCCCAGTTCCCAAATTGTTTAGCCTCTGGTACATTGGATGGTCCGTCAGTCTTCGGAGTTTCTCTGACTGCAGCTGGGCTCTGCAGTCTCTTCTGTCGGTCATGGATTGCAGTTTTGTAATCTTTTCAAGTTCTACAATTGGCGTTGACTTCATGCCACCTGTTATAATTCTCATGGCTTGGTTTTGAAGTTTGTTAACTTTATCGAAGTTCGCCTTCGCTGCTGTTGTCCATGCCGCGATGCCATACTCGAGAACTGGTCTCACTCTTCCAGTGTACAGTTTCTTTAGTATGCCTTCGTCTGCTCCCCAGCTTGTGCCAGCAAGTTTCCTCATGATCGCCATTCTTTCTCTGGCTTTCATTCGGTTTCTCTCAATCTGACTTTTCCATGTCATGCGCCGATCAAATGTGACTCCCAGATAGGTTGGGTTGTCGTTTGGCTGCAGGATTTTGCCATTTAGGCTTAATTTGGTACTTTGGGGTTTTAATGAGAGCTAGAATATTGTGCACGTGGTTTTCTCCTCGTTTATTTTGACCAGCCATGAGTTCGCCCACTCTTCCAGCGATGTTAGGGCCGTTTGCATCCGATTTCTTGCTATGGTGAGATTCTTTTCAGAGGTCCACATAGCCAGATCGTCTGCAAACATTGAGCTATGGACTCTTCTTGGTATATTCTCTGTAATATCGTTTATATATACCAGGAAGAGTGTGGGTGACAGTACTCCCCCTTGGGGTACTCCCTGCTCGAGTGTCACCTTTTTGCTCATCTGCCCTTGTACTTGGACTCTGGCCGTTCTTTGTTTGAGGTAGTGGTTGATCCACTTGTACATCTTCCCACAAACATCACTTCTCCTTAGCTTGACTCTAAGTCCATCCTTCCAGACTTTGTCAAATGCCTTTTCCAGATCCACCCAAACAGCTACTGTGTGTTTCTGTGCCTGGTAGGCATCTTCTATCTCCTGGGCTATGAGGATGACTTGGTCCTCAGTGGACCTGTGCTGTCTAAAGCCGGCTTGCTGTGGAATTAGTATTCGTTTTTCTTCCAGATGCCACATCAGTCTGGTGTTTATCATCCGTTCCATCAGCTTGCCGACACAGCTCAGTAGGCTTATGGGCCTGTATCCATTCGGATCTGTTTTGTCCTTTCCTGTTTTTGGTACTGGTACCAGTATTGCATCTTTCCATGCCTGGGGTACAATACCCCTTTTCCAGCTTTGGTTCAGGACTGATAGAAGTTTTTTCTTCGCTGTTTGGCCCAGCCCCATCAGCATTTCGTTTGTTATCCCGTCTTTTCCGGGAGATTTCCTTTTCTTTAGTGTTCTCATAGCCTCTTCCATTTCGCGCATTGTTAGTTTGGCCATCCTGTGCTCTTCAGGAGCCGTATTTATGTTTTCGTGTCCCTTTAGCTCTTCGCTAATGTCTGTATGCTTATCTGCAGGGACCTCGATGTGGTTTGCTCTGGCATAGTGATCGACAAAGGCGTTTGCGGCTTTCTTACCTGTGATCAAGTTCTCGCCCTGCTTGATAGTAATTTGTTTATTTGACGGGGTTTCGTCGTTCATGGCTCTGACTAGCTTCCATAGCTTGTTCCCTTCTTTGTCCAGGTTTAAACTTTCCGTTTTATTTTTCCAACTTTCTCTTCCTGTTTGCTTGAGAGTGTGTTTGTACATCGCCGCGGCGGCTTTGAGGGCGATGTTTGCCTCCATGGATTTTTCTCGTTCTGCCACGTTCCTAGCATTTGTTACTGCATCTTCCACTTTCTGTAACTCATCATTCCAGTAGGGCTTATAGTTTTTCCTAGCTCCTCTTGGGATGGTTTCAGTGGCGGCTTGCATTATTGCCTTGCTTAGGCTCTCTACCATGGGCTTCATTTTGGTGTTTCGTGTGTTGATGGTTTCACACAGCCCATCTGTCAGGATTGCAAATCTGTCCCAGTCGGCTCGTTTGTAATTCCAACGTGGGAGCGGTTTTGCTTCCTGTGGGCCTACTTCCATGTCAATGGTTAGCCTGATCGGCCTGTGGTCGCTACCTGCCAGTTGGTTTAGCACCTGGCGGTCTATTTTATAGTGTATGTCCTGTGTGGAGAAGGCCAAATCTGGAGTCGAGGTGGTATGCCATGTTCTTGAATAGAAGCTAGGGCTATCCTCCGGCCTATTGATTAGGGAGAGATTTGCATCTATCTCCCAATCTTCCACTTCGTCACCTCTGCTGTCTGTGTCAGAGTATCCCCATCTCTCCGAGTGGCTGTTGAAATCTCCAACTACTATGCAGTTGGAGTCTCTGACCTCCATACTCGAGAGCGATAGGTCTCTGTTTGGTGGTCCGTACAGATTGAAAATGCGGAGCTTCGTCTCTTGAGCCATTATGTCAACTCCTACAATTTCTGCTTGTCCGGTGTGATTGACAGGTACCGCGCTACTCGGTATGCTGTTTCTGGTCAGTATCAGGACCCCTCCTTTGTGGCCTTCTCTATCTAGACGGAAGGTCTGGTATCCTCTGATTGAGAATTTATGGTTATTGTTGAGGTGCGTTTCCTGGATACATGCCACGTCAATCTTACCTTCATGCAGGTGGTGTGTTAGGGAAAGTTTTTTGTTAATGACTCCCTCCGCATTCCACTGTAGTATTTTGAGGGTCTTGAGGTTTTGGCCAATAGACGTTACGCCATAGCCATGTGCCTTGACTCCACGACACATGGGTGGGTGACCACCAGTAGTCAAGGGTGGGCCCCTTCGAGGCGTGGGGCCCGGCGCTATCGTAGCCTGGCGGGTCTCCTCAGGATGAGCGCCATACGTTTTTCGAATAGGTTGTGCTGCCATCATACTGTGATTTACGTTGCACTGTTTTGTTAGGCTTGCGGCCCCGTGCATCCGATTTCAACAGGTGTTTCTGTAGGGATGCCCTCCTTAGCCTTTGGCTGTCCCCAGCCTATCTGCAAGGCAGCAGTTGTTTACGATCAGAGTTTTCTCTCCTATGGAAGTTGTCTTACCAGACTATCGAGTCTTCACTACTCGTGTCTATAGGGTGCAATGATGATATGTGATATATGAGATGGACTGGTTTACCCGGAAGAGAGGCAGTCCAGTGTGTCTGTATCCCAGGATCGTCACGTCCTGCCAGAAACGTAGCATTTGCATGTGAGTGGGGTATCTCTTTTTCCCTTTATTTTCTTGGCTTCTATGCAGGGATGGTACGCCTAGCATTCCCCGCCACCTGGGGTGTTGACACAGTGGGGCAGGTGTGCAATGTCCGCTGGTCTGCATCTCTTCTGCGTCCAGCATGATAGTTTTGGCTGATAACGTACAGGGGTAGATATCGTAGCCGGAGTGCATTTAGCCAGAGGACAAGCCTGGTAATGTCACAGAGATGTTGATCGCCTGGTGTGCGGACAACTCTCATGGTCAGTGGTTGAGTCTTGACAGTTCACAGTGTGGTGGCTGCTCTACTGTTTTCGACACCCCGACCAGGGTCTAAGTCTTTGGTTGGTGTTTTTCGCACCCCATCGCCGTATAGGGTGAGTATCTAGCAGTTGTCCGCCCGCTTTGATTTTCGGGCGGCAAGGACCTCTCACTGTGGCTCTACCTGATAGGGCTGGGGCGCAAGCCCCAGGTCCCGAGCATGTAGGAGCCTCCCATTGCAGTGGTGCTGAGATTTTGGGCGGGATTGCGGCTTACAAGGGTTCGGCCGTAATCCCCCACATGGTAGCCTCTCGCCCTTGGCTTATCAGCCTGGTACGTGAACCAAAGTGTCTGCGGCTCCTCTCGATTTGAGCTCGATTTCCGTAGCAACGCCCTGTCATTTGTAGGGTAAAACTGACCTGTCTTCAGATCTATTTCCAGCACCCGTTCACTATTTGGTCAGACGAATTTATTGAGGGCTTTTGTTTGTCAATGACCAGGTATTTGAAATCTGCGGTTTCTGCGGAGTTAAACACGGTTTCCGTAGCGTTCTTTCATTTGAGTGTTTGAGAGCTGACTTGTCGTCTGTGAGTCTAATACCAGCGTACGTTCATTATTAGACCCAAACGGCAGTGCTCTCGATTTGTCAGTTGTTCTACAGTATTGGCGCGTTTAGTCAAATTAAGCCGCAGGTTCCACACCTGGTGGTGCCCTTCCGTCAATTCTCTTAGCGAGACAATCAAGTTTCTTAAAGGGTAGCCCCAAAAATTTTCGGGGGTCTAATTCCAGCACATGTTCTCTATTAGACCCCACGAAGGTGTACTTTTTGATAGTCATTCTGCAGTATTGGCGTGGTAAGTTAACTTAGGTCTCAGGCTCCACTCCTGATAGTGCTCTTCCGTCAATTCCTTTATCAAACACTGGATGCAGACAAAACCGAGCCACAGGGGACATAACCCCAGATTTCTGGGGGTCTAAGTCCAGCACCAGTTCCATATTAGACCCCAGAAGTGTGGTCTCGGCATGTCAATCATTTCAGTGTTGGCCGTGTTGAGTCAAATTAAGCCGCAGGCTCCACTCCTGGTGGTGCCCTTCCGTCAATTCCTTTAAGTTTCAGCTTTGCAACCATACTTCCCCCGGAACCCAAACACTTTGGTTTCCCGGAAGCTGCCCGCAGAGTCATCGAAGCAACTCCTGCGGATCGCTAGTCGGCATCGTTTATGGTCAGAACTACGACGGTATCTGATCGTCTTCGCGCCTCTGACTTTCGTTCTTGATTAATGAAAACATTCTTGACAAATGCTTTCGCAGTAGCTCGTCTTGCGGCGATCCAAGAATTTCACCTCTAACGCCGCAATACGAATGCCCCCGTTTGTCCCTGTTAATCATTACCTCCAGTTCCGAAAACCAACAAAATAGAACCGAGGTCCTATTCCATTATTCCATGCACCATTATTCAGGCAGCCGAGGCCTGCTTTGAACACTCTAATTTTTTCAAAGTAAACGCGCCGACCACCCAGGACGCTCAGCGAAGAGCACCCGTGGGAGAGAGCCGGCAGACGGTAGGGCAGGAGACAACGGGCAGTGAACCGGCGCGAGCCGGACCGCCCGCCTGCGCCTGAGATCCAACTACGAGCTTTTTAACTGCAACAACTTTAATATACGCTATTGGAGCTGGAATTACCGCGGCTGCTGGCACCAGACTTGCCCTCCAATAGATCCTCGTTAAAGGGTTTAAAGTGTACTCATTCCAATTACGGGGCCTCGAAAGAGTCCCGTATTGTTATTTTTCGTCACTACCTCCCCGTGCCGGGAGTGGGTAAGTTGCGCGCCTGCTGCCTTCCTTGGATGTGGTAGCCGTTTCTCATGCTCCCTCTCCGGAATCGAACCCTGATTCCCCGTTACCCGTTACAAACATGGTAGGCATGTCACGTACCATCGACATTTGATAGGGCAGACATTTGAAAGATGCGTCGCCGGCACATGAGGCCATGCGATCAGCACAAAGTTATCCAGAGTCACCAGAGGGGACGCCGCAAACCCGCGAGGGGAAACGACGATTGGTTTTGAACTAATAAAAGCGCTCTTTCCGCGAGGGTCGGAGCTTGGTAAGCATGTATTAGCTCTAGAATTGCCACAGTTATCCAAGTAGGATCGTGTCATCTAAGGAACCTCGACTGATTTAATGAGCCTACGCGGTTTCACCGTGAGACAGTGTGAACTTAGACATGCATGGCTTAATCTTTGAGACAAGCATATGACTACTGGCAGGATCAACCAGATATCTGTCGGAGACGTACGTACAGCACACACCGGTCGGCGGAGGAAGGGTGTGTAAAAAGCCTCACTGGGACGACGGCCGCAGGGACCGACTGACGGGACGGACGGACGGTTGTTCCACCCGTCCCTCACTCCGTCGACCTAGGACCGCCTGACAGGGGCCTCCCACACGCACCAGACGACCGACCGACCGGGCTCGCTCGAGGAGGGATGGCAGCGCTCTGTGCAGAACGGATCCCAACGACCTCGGCGATGAATTTCACTGGGACTAGAGACAATTTGGCCTGCCGGCCTGCCCTTCTCCGTAGGAGAACGCAGGGCCTCGAGGCAACGATTCCTGCTTTCCATTTGCCGGTCACAAGCTCTTTGCGAGAGTCGGACCACCAGCGAGACGTACTGTCGAGCTCTGCTATAAGCCTTAGATAAATCACCACGGACGGACCACGTTTCCTGATACGGACCAGACGAGTGCACCTCGGTGGAGGAGCCACTACAACAAACCGCACCCAATTCGCTCTACGGGGAAAGGCAGGCGAGCGTTTTCCGCAAGCCCGCGCTATCGCTCCGCCTGGCGGGACTGAGATCGCTTTACGAACACTGGTTGAAATTGAGTCGCTGCGGCGAGACAACTACCCCAGATCAACCCACCATATAACAAGCTGAAGCCTAGTACAAGTGTCTCCAACACTACATCCCCGACGGCAGTGTCTGTTATGGGACTACCTTTACCTTTATTCTTCGTCTGACTTTTGAGTTATCTCTCCACTGATGTTATGAGAGCAACAAGGTATTCAAATCGTTGGGCATAGATCAAGAAGATGACCAGTGCATGAGTTGTAGCGGTCAGCAACCCAAAGCTGACTGCTAGTGGCAGCCCAGAGCTGCCAGGACCATTCTCCACCTCATCGTGATGATCTTGGATAACAGACTAAAACAGGTTAAGGAGAAGGCATCAAAGAAGAAAGGCTAACCTGGTACCCAAAAATGCCATGCTGAAGTTGGATATGTTGGACCGAAAGGTGCAATATCATAGTCAAGCTGTAAACTACGTCAAAACGCATTCCGTTCTCCAGACTGCATCCTGTTATTTGCAAAGCCCTTTTCAATGGAAGTTTGAGAATGAAAAAGAACAAGAAATCAATGGACTTATTTTAATATGATCTTATTTACTATGATGCCACATTCTGGAGAAATCTGGTCTTTTCAGAGATGACCACAACATGGAGTTCATTTTAGATGAGAGGCAAAGGTGCCTGATTTTCAAGAAAGGAAAGCATGAAACGATAAGGTTTCAAGTCTCACAAGTTTCAAGTGTTCCCTAGTCTCAAGGGAGGTGAGACCAACATCTAGTCATATTGGAGATTGATGAATAACATTGAGATTCCACGTACATGCTGTGCATATAAAAGCTCATTGGTAGTTGAAAAATCAGTAATATAGAGTAAGCTGATAGCCACTGTTCAAGCAAATTTATAAAAAGTAGCAAAATTTCTACCGTTCTCCAGCTTTAGTAAGCCACATAAAACAAACTTTGTATAATAAAGAACGTACATCGGATAACCTTCAGCTACCTGGCAGCAGGCTTGAACTGCCTGTTTAGGGACCGTGTGACCTAGTGGTTAAGTGACACGGCTCACAATCCGAAGGTGCTGGGTTCGATGCCCATCACAACACTGGCCGGTACTCCGGGGAAGCAAACCTTTAGAAAATGCAGAAGGAAGCAGACCCTTCCATAATGAATGCCAGATTAGGATGCACTGGGCCGACAGACGCAACATAGAAACACAGTGCAAATGCAAACTGCCTTGGTGAGATGGAGAAATAAGGCGAATGCCTATAACAAAAAACCAGCTTGTTTGAATACTGGTATTCCAAGACCATCACGTGTCTTTCTTGCAATTCAAATTGAGGCATTTTATTTATATCTTTAAGCATTACACTATTTACCACTGTTTAGGGTCGCTGTAGTCATGAGGTTAAGGTATTCGCCACACAAATACATGCATCAAACGATGACATGACCATACATGTTGAAAGTTTTGTGGATCCAAGTTTCTACAGGATGGGGTAGCCAACCCTATGCCCAACCCTCCTGATTCACCTCTGACATGCCTGGCAGTTTACAGCGTTACTATTCTTTGCTCCCCGTTCAGGTGTGCTGTTCAGGGTTTTAATAAGTAAGTTAAACTATGACTTAAGAAAACAAACTGGACAGTACTCACCACCGATTTGCCTTCTTCTGATGGAGCATAGGCACTGTCGCTGTCGTCAAAACTGTCTGATGACAGGGATATAGGAGGCACTTTTCTCCGTGTGACTGATCCCCGGGCCAGTGATGCCTTGCCCGGCACAGGAGATTCATTTTCATCTTGATTTTTTTTTAAAAAGAAAAGAAATTGTATTCTTCATTACACATAAAATAGTGGTTAGATCACTTGTCTCAATTTGCAAAACTAACCTGGTATGTAACTAAGTCTCATTGCATTTCGATCTACTAACTGCAAATGGGTACCTGGTTCAAGTTCAAGAAAGTTAAGCAGTAGTCGCACTAGTTTCAAACACTCTCAATACAAATAGGACTTGCACAATATAGTCTCTAACACTGTCCTTAATGGTTGTTATTGTTTAATGCCCACAATGAGTAGGTTTACTCTTTTGTGGACCCTGAAAAGGGAGTAAAGTGGCAGGTTGTAGACGCTTTCCTCACATTACGAGAGTGCTGATGAAGGTGAACAGCAGTCCTCCAGACAGTTGTGATATGCCTGGCTTCATTTTTGTGATGTCCACTACTACGGGGATCATGTCAATCCACATCTTGTCAGCCAGATTGCCTTGAAAACAGCCTGCTTCCAGGTAACGTTATATGGAAGAGAGTGGTCTTGGTCCAGGTATTGTGCCTGACTGTGACGCAATGTCCTGGTCAGTATGTTGTGCCTGACCGGACTAGAGTATGTTGTGCCTGACCGGACTAGTGTCTCAGTTCCCCATCCTTAATGGTAGTATCTCCTTTACATTTATATTTACACTGAAATCTTCATCTGTTGGGACACAAGTAATATTACAGAAAAAAACAACAGTCTTCTTCTACATCTTTCCATCACAAATAACCACACCTATTTTTCTTATTGACTTGGTGGTCTGTCTCCGACTTATTGTCATCATACAGCTTATCCATGAACTGGGTAAGAGATAACGATACTGTTTCTCTCATGGAGTTGACAGACCTGTAGTAAATTGTTCTACTGTCTGTCAGTGCTCCTCACAGTGGCATGTCTCCGAGTTTTTATTTGTGGATCAGATGATGTCTGTCCTTGTCTGCGGTGGCAAGTTCGGTTTGCAGTCTGGATTTTTATATATATATATACATGCACATCAATATAATAATAATAATAACTGTCCATCGCAAGCGATGATGACAGCAGTCCGACATGTTGTGCTGCACCTCACCAATGAGTTCGGAGGTGGCTCTGCAGTTTTGCCTTCATGAGTATCTCAGTGTCTGGTACCCTATCCTGCCACTTTATTTTGAACAATCTATGGAGGTACCTTGTCTCAATATATACTAGTAGTTTATAGATTGTACGTGAAGGAGGAGTTGTTAGCCCCCATACCAAATCTTCTTTAGCCACCTTTTACAACATGACAGGCAGGTTACAGTGTAAAGATTCTTTGCTCCACTTTGTAACCTATACATTTCTGCACATTGTTTCAATCCTCCCATTCTGTTCCCTCACTCACACAAAAACAAAATACAGATGGACTTTTTCTTGTGTTGACTTCTTTCCCTCTAACTTAACTTAACTTATCATTTTATTCTGGTTTAGAAGACTCTGCAGAGTCTGTATACAGCCAGTTCCTTTTACATTCAATTGATTAAAAAATTCCTATTCGCCTCTAATCTATTCTTGGATGCATTAATTGTTCCTGCCTCCACTGTTTCCTGTAGCAATGCATTCCAAGCATTCACCCCTTTCTGATTAAACAAATATTTCCTTCAGCGTTCGTTCTCAATCTCCTGTTACCAAGCCCAAAACAGGGCTTTACAAGTAGCACGATTTAGTCAGGAGAACGAAACGCATTGTGCAAGTTTACAGCTTGACTGTGATATTTGCACCTTTCAGTAAGACACATCCGTCTTCAGCAGTGCCTTGTATCTAATCTGGACCTTTCTTTAAATAATTTGTGGTTGTGCCCGCTTGTTCTTTTAGGTGACTGTATTTTGAAAAATTTGTTATAGTCTAATTTATCCTTTTCGTTGAATATCTTATACACCTGTATTAAATCACCTCAAATTCTTCTCATTTCTAGACAGTGTAGGCAAGTTTTTCTGAGTCTTTTTTCATAACTGTAATTCTGCAATCCCACTATTAGTATTGTCGCTCGTCTTTGTATCCTTTCTAATCACTGGTTTATATGATTTTCATTAGTCTGGGCTCTTGGGGGACTCATCTTTCTGACATGTACACATGTGGGACTATGTAAAAGGCATATGTCATCACAATTGGTTGCCTTGGTGCCAGCATAATCTTATATCCAAGAGTGGGTGTATTTGTTCAATGTGTATTCATTAGATATATTAAAATGGAGTTCAACATACCTTTTTTGAAAGTGACTGAGGGATTGATGGTGTTAGTAGGATCATCAACATCACCTGTCAGGGAGAATGAGTGACACATTTTGGTTAGTTATGTTACTAGGTCATACAATGCACAATAAAAAAACTATTCATATATATGGAAATGTGTGTGACAGACAAAAAAATAAGCACACATTCACAAAGAGACTGTTGTAAGAGGCAAATAGCAGTGTGGTCCAACCCATGTAGGGTAGAGCACTCTCCAATGCATTGCTTTACACACCCCACTATTTACACTCGGCAAAAACCTGCAGAGTGCAGAAAAGACATATGTCTGGGCTGCAAAGAAAACTTTACAAACAATACCTTTTATATCATGTAGGAATAAATGTGTTCCGAGCTTGTTTGCAGGGGATTGGAAGACAAAAAAGAAGAAGGAGAAGAAGAACAAAATAAGACAAGACAATGAACAAGGGGACTAGTCACACCACCTCATCTACCTAAAGACTTCCATAATAAGACAGTGCCTGGTGTGGGACTAGTGGGCTAGCTATACTCCCTCGTCGACCTGAAGACTGCCATAACATGCCCCAGTTCCTGATGTGGGACTAATGGACTTGTCACTCCCCCTCGTCGACCTGAAGACTTCCATAACATGCCCCAGTTCCTGATGTGGGACTAATGGACTTGTCACTCCACCTCGTCGACCTGAAGACTGCCATAACATGCCCCAGTTCCTGATGTGGGACTAGTGGACTTGTGGACTTGTCACTCCACCTCGTGGACCTGAAGACTGCCATAACATGCCCCAGTTCCTGATGTGGGACTAGTGGACTTGTGGACTTGTCACTCCACCTCGTCGACCTGAAGACTTCCATAACATGCCCCAGTTCCTGATGTGGGACTAGTGAACTTGTCATTCCACCTCGTTGATCTGAAGACTTCCATAACATTCCCCAGTTCCTGATGTGGGACTAATGGACTTGTCACTCCACCTCGTCGACCTGAAGACTTCCATAACATTCCCCAGTTCCTGATGTGGGACTGGTGGACTTGTTATACCACCTCGTCGACCTGAAGATTGCCATTCGGTACTAACGAAACAGAGAACTATAAGATTCACTCTCCGCCGATTCGTATCTAGGTCTGTCTTATTCTCCAAATATGAGGGACTGATCTTCTTGGCTTTCTTTTCCAATGATCATCGTCAATTGCTCATTGAACACCCTATTGCACTAACTGTGACTTCTAAATCAGGGCATGTCTGGTTCTAATGTTAGGTTTTTCTTGTATGTGTGACCTAATCATGTTTTACTTTAATTTACAGATGTATTGGTTGTCGTTTTCTTATTCACGTAGCAACAACGATAAACTCCGAGACTAGTTACATTTTAAACAGATCATTAGCATACATTGAAAGGAACCATCCTTGTTGCATAGGCCCTCGGCTAACTTATATCAGTTTCCAATCAGATAAAACGAGCAACGGATGTCAAGTGGTCAAGCGTGTTAAGCCATCTCGGTCTTTTGCTTTGTTGTACCATTACGGACCAAGTGCTTTACTCAGGCCATCTCTTCATCTCATTAGTTCATGTTCGAATGTACACTAAGGTCACCAGGACGTCGGCTTGGGTGTCCATCTGTTGTAAGGCATGTGCACTACATTCTCGGCCCACCTGCATTTTCTTTAGAATTCAGTATCTACAACGTCCATGAAGGTGATTCGACGTCAAATATCCGTGTTGTGAATTCTGAACTGTAGAAAGTGTCAATGTTCTTCGCTATATTGTCTTTTGAGCAACTCGAAGTGTACATCAAACAACAGAACAAAGTGAAGTAACAGGGACTTTGGGATTGAGCCCAACCCGTCCAAGCAAAGAACTGATTCGCTGCAAGTATAAGATAATTCAGAAAATGCGCCAACTGAACAAAAAAGGTCTACCCTGAATATATGTACGAGTTCTCACGATAGCATCAACATCGGACAAGAACAACCAATGCATTTTAATCCCCAGAAAGGAAAGATAAAACATTGAGGACAGTGGAAGAGAAGAGAAGAGAAGAGCAGATAGATAGATAGATAGATAGACAGACAGACAGACGAGAGAGAGAGAGAGAGAGAGAGAGAGAGAGAGAGAGAGAGAGAATGAACGAGGTGTTTATGTTCGCTGAATGAAAGCAAAAAGTGATAATTATAGCTCACATGCTCTCCAAAACGAAAGTGCGAAACGATAGGTGTTTGAATTCAGGAACTTTCCTGCTCTCAAGTGAGGTGAGATCGGGTGTCTACTCCAATTGGAGACAAACGATAACCTCGGAGGCCCCGTGCACACGTAACGCATGTTAAAGAATCCTTGACAGTTCAAAATCGAAAATGGAGCAGGCTGTTGGCCACTGTCCGGACAAATGTTATAAAGGTAACGAAATTCCTACCAAATAGTGGCCTGCATTAATGCCAGAGAGGGCGAACCCTCCACCATGCAATCACACAACATGCCAGTCACCTGTTTGTCAACACACTCGATTTCTAGTATATACAAAAAGACCTCCTCCTCCTCATTTCTCTTCTCTCCCTTCCCCCACCCCCAGCAGAATGGGTGATTTTGACAGAGCATAAATAAATACTGAGCCTGTCCGGTGCACTGCGACTCCATGAACAAATTGCATTTAATCCACGGACATGAACATCCCGCCAGACCTTACCACCGGGAAAGAAAGCCGTCGACGTAATGACATTAAGCTGAAGGGAGAGGGCGACGTGGGCTAGGGGTTAAGTGACACGGCTCGAAAACCGAAGGTGCTGGGTTCGATCCCCATCACAGTACCGGCCGTTACCCCCCCCCCCCCCCCCCCGCCCCGGGGAAGGGGGAGCAAACCTTTACAAAATGCAGGAGGGAGCAGACCCTTACATAAAAATGCATGCTGAAGTCGGGTGCATTGGGCCGACAGGCGAAAAATAAAAACCATAGTGCAACGCACACCGCCTTGAGAATTAGAGAAATAAAGCCAACGCAAAAAAAAAAAAATTAAGGTAAACTCGGCCCGCAGTTCTCCAATACACAATCACCCGTTTCGTAGAGACATTCCGCAGACGCCTCACAACAGCACAAAAACGCACTAGCAAAATTGGTAACAATCACTGACAGAAATGTCATAACAAAGGTAACTATGGAGTGTAACAAAAGCGATCACTGTACAGAAAGAGAAAACTCGAATCTATCAATGGATATTCATCACTTTACAATAGAAACTACTGGCAAAATGTCTGTATAACACAAGCTTATATAATATTATCTATTTACTGTGTCACTTTCTTATTTCCTTACCGTGTTCACAACCTTTGTGTTGAACTGGCATGTTTTGAACAAAAACAAAGGTGGTACCAGAGACGCATCCGAGTAATAATGACAGACCTGACCATTACGTTGGGAAAACAAAGCCATCGCAAACAACGGAGCTATTGAACGTCGAGTCTCGTTTGCCTTGTTCCACTGATTACGTCAATAACGTGGAAGAAAAAACAGCACGCCTTAAAATAATGGACATCGATCAATTCTCATCAAAATGTATAGCCTCTCCACAAAGCCAAATTAAAGACATATAATCAAAGATTTGGTTCGCAGTAGTTTGTTGATCGTGCTGAGGGAGGCATGAATAGCGGAAGGAAAGTAATGGCGATGACTGAATTAATTCTGGCGCCATTAATTCTGGGTTTTTTTTTCGTTAGGTTACGGGTGTTACAAGATATGAATGGAAGTCTCAGTCTTAACTATATTTTTTAGATGAGAGATACAGACATAACGAGGGAGAGAGGGATGTACAATACATGTAACTGGTTGTATACACACTCTGCAAGGTCTTCTAAACCAGTATAAAGACGTTAAGTTAAGTTAAGTTATAAGAAAAGTGAAACAATAAATATTTGACGTGTTAGAAGGACAATAGTTAACCTCTAAGACAAGGCAGTCAATCGAATACAAAAACTTTTGTAAAGCATAAGTCTTGAGCAAATACACGCTAAGTATTAACGGCCTGAGCCATGATATCTAGCTCTATCTCAGGGGGTGACAAATATGTTAGTATCTAGGAACCACGTACATGACGCAGGCAGCTTGGCCTTTGAAGTCGGCAGAAAGAGTGTAGATTATGCGAGGAAATATCGTGTGTGGCCTAGGGGTGAAAAGGTCCGTTTTACAATCCCAAAGCATCGGGTGTCCAGTTTGGCAGACGCAGGTTTTTTTTTTTCTTTCTATGTGCGATGGCTCCTCCACGTACCAAATTAATGACAACCTACCGTACTGCACATCTTGCAAAGAAACTTATAACAGTCAAATAGTGTGGCGGTTGTTAGAAGCGACGTTCTGTGAAGGATATAATAAATACATTACTACTAAGGCTTGATACAAGATAATGAGGGAAATTGTGCGAGCAAACAAAGAACTAGTTCTGGCATGTTTTTTTTTGCTTAAAGGTTTGTTTCTCGTGATTCTACTGGCGAAGGCATGCCACTTTTAACCACAGGTCGTAGCCTTTTATGTTATATCAAGACGTATTGGCCAGTTTAAGGAAGCATTAATGGGCATACATAAGAAATCTGAGTGGTGTGAGGTAAAATGTGGAGTGCCACAGGGCTTGGTTTATGGGCCACTTTTTGGTGTGTGTATGTGGTGTGTGTTGTGTGTGTGTTGTGTGCGTGTGGCGTGTATGTGTGTGTGTGGTGGGTGTATGTGTGTGTGATGGGTGTGATGTATGTGTGCGTGTGTGGTGGTGGTGTGTGGTGTGTATATATATATATATATATATGCAATCATGGATTCGATATCATTGTCCAAATCGTATATATAAATATATATATATATATATATATATATATATATATACGATTTGGACAATGATATCGAATCCATGATTGCATAATTCGTGTATGACTAAACTATGCAGACGTGTCTCATTTGATATATTGAAGTCGGATTTATATCAAATTCGGGAATGTTTTGAGAGCTGGCAAATTGAGTTTAATGTAGATACACGTACACTCATCCACATGGGTAGGTGGAACATCAAATAATCTAAAATGGAAGATAATTACAGAATGGGAGGGAACAGTATTAGAACGAAAGAAAAGGAAAGGGAACTAGGAGTTATAGATCATTCATGTTAGATGATTTTTTTTTCATGTTTTTTTTTTGTTTTGCGTTTGCCTTATTTATCTATTCCTCAATGCGATGTGCGTTGCACTGTGGTTTTTATTTTGCGCCTGTCGGCCCAGTGTATCCGACTTCAGCATGTATTTTATGTAAGGGTCTGCTTCCTCCTGCATATTCTAAGGGTTTGTTTTCCCGGGTTAACGGCCACTGCTGTGATGGGAATCGAACCCAGCACTTTTGGTTGTAAGCCGATTCACTTAACCACTAGCCCACGCCGTCCCCGTAAGATGAGTGAGCAGGTCCAGGCAGCAGTGAAACCGGCAAATGCAATGTTAGGTATGATTACATAGGAAATATTAAACATGGAAGTGATAGTCAAACTGAATAAAGCATTAGTTAGACCTAGACTGGAGTAATGTGTACAGGTGTGGAGTTCTTATCGTAGAGGAAATATAAACATGATGGAAAGGATAAAAAACAGAGCGACAAAACTGATAGTTTCAGAACTATAGTTATGAGAAAACACTCAGAAAAACAGGTGTTTAGTAAAAAGAAGAATTCGAGGTCACTTAATACAAATTTATAAGATAATCAACGGAAAGGACAAATTAGACTAACAATTTTTTTCTTCAAAATACAGACGCCTACAAAAATAAAAGGGCATAGCCTCACTTTATTTAAAGAAAGGCCCAGATTGGATGTCAGGAAGCCAGAAACATACTGAACTTAATGATTTAAGAGCAGTACTCTGTCAACTATGCCAGCAGTCCGCACCAAAAAGAGTAGTGGTACAGTGGGTTCTATCCCACTGTAACATCCAAGGTAACGAGGAGGCAGACAGACTGGCAAAAGAAGGTGCAAGACTACCACAACCAGATTCTAGTGTGACCTACGAAGAGTCCAAAAGGCTTATTAGGGCCAGATACATAGCCAAATGGGAAACAGAACATACTGGCTACACAAAACGTGATGCCTATTACCAGTTGAACAGAAGAGAGCAGGTCGTAGTCTACAGACTCCAAACAGGCCACAACAGACTGAGTTACCACCTATTCAATAAACTGAAAATAGGTGGCACTGACGAATGCACTTGTGGTACAGGGAAAATGACCGCTGAACATCTGCTGCAAAATTGCCCGACATACGAGGGCCAGAGAAAGCACATGTGGCCATCACCAGTGGCAACACTAGACAAGCTCTATGGCAGTGTCGACAGCCTCAGGATGACAGCTGCTTTCTTCGAACAAATTCAAGTTGACGTCTGACAGCGTACGAAGAAGAAGAAGAAGAAGAAAACTGTGGACTGGCTACAGCGTGCCCCCTGTGGGGATGACAATGAACAAGTAGAACATGTTCTCCAAGTATGTTAGTTCTGCAAATTTACATGGTAGCATTGTTCTTCCAGTAAAGCCCAAAATAAGGGATTCGTTGTATGGCGACGTGAGACAGATGGTCACGTCTGTAACGAAATAGAGATGACTTTATGTTTTTTACGAACGAAGAAAACAGAAAACCAGAAGATACTTTCGTTACGTGTCCTGAACGCCACGTCAGACATCATGTTTCCAATGTTCAGCCACGTGGATTGGCTTGTCGTTCCCCCTCAACATATTTCCATTGCATGTTTCAAGAAGGTTTGGGCCAATCATCAGGTGGTGTGGGTATTATGTTGCTCCACAGTCGAAAGTCATCCTTGTATTCACATCTCTTTACGCTTTTTTTTACATCGTGATACACCAGTTCGAAGTCTATTTAGTGACTTCCAAGTTGTGTTAGGTAGGTGGTGTCTCAGGGACACAGCTCGATCCAGGGAATCTGCGACACCTCAATGTATGTTTCAATGCAACGTTGTTCGGGACTAATTAGTAGGACTGTGAAAAACTTCGCCTAGATTCCAACCTTGTGAACTGCACCTGGTGTTCAAACCTTGGGTGGTTTTAATCGCTTGCCTGTTTATCTCTTTCAATTTCTGATGGGATAATTCTTCGTGTCTCAGGTGGTGCTATACCGATTATGTGGTATATTTTTCAGTAGGCGTCGGTTTTAGACAGCCTGTCAATGTCCGATAATTCTCATTTACTTCGGTCTCAAAAAGTTTAACCAAGAATATGGGACCTCAGAAGTAAATGGAAATCAGAGTAGAAGTCATTAACAAAATATAGCTTTAGAAACAATGTGGCAGAAAACATTTGAAGGGTAACTGAGCCATACCAGGGTATAATGCTTGAATGGAAACAATTTTAAGGGAAACTGAGCTACACCAGGGTATAATGCTTGAATGGAAACACTTTTAAGGGAAACTGAGCCACACCAGGGTATAATGCTTGAATGGAAACAATTTTAAGGGAAACTGAGCCACACCAGGGTATAATGCTTGAACGGAAACACTTTTAAGGGAAACTGAGCCACACCAGGGTATAATGCTTGAATGGAAACAATTTTAAGGGAAACTGAGCTACACCAGGGTATAATGCTTGAACGGAAAACACGGATTGAGAAAAACCAAAGGCGATACAAATGTTTCAGTTACCAACATCAGAGAATCTAACTGCGTAACCTGGCCCAACCAGCATGGCACTCGCTTGATATGTGTGTTTGCTGGAGAAATATTACGCTCAACTCTGTCAAGCGATTATTGGGATCCGGTGTTTGATTGAACTCAGAGCATTGATTTTTCCTGGATCAACATTGCATACACGAGATGATGTACTGCCATGTTATGTTCTAACTATCACTGCGGTGTATAGCCCCAATTGCTGTAGAGTCTACCCGACAGATTTCGAGATTGAGGAATAAAGGCTAATTGTTAAGACAATCGCCGCAGGGTGAATACAAGGTTAAAATTGTGTCTCAAAAGCACAAAAACTAGATCGAACCGGGGATTTAAACCCGCATCCAAATTATTTAGCCACCTGCTCCTCGTTCGGTCACAAACTTCTCAAAAATGTAGTTACCAACAACAAAATATGCAAGATTCGTTTGTTTGTGAGTGCCCGCATAGTTTACACAGACTGTACTTGGACAGTTACTGGTCCCGACCGCTGCTGTCATGACCTGGCGGGAAGCTAAAGATGCGTTCTCAAATCTAAGAGCAGCGGGAAAGCGGAGCCGAATGGTTTGGGCACCTGTTATCTGACCAAGATAACACGCGTTAAAACCCACGGCATTGATTTGTTTCCTTTGGGGATAAAACTAAACCTAGTCTGTACACTGCGTAAAGATGACAGAGGCTAGAAGTATTTATTCCTCAGGAATAAACACCATAGTGATATATTGTGATTTTCAGTTCTAATTTCTAACTTGGTATAAAGGCACGTGTTAGAACTAAGCTTCTGGTAGCAGGAGTGCGCACAGCTAATGGGCATCTCTCAGCTGGACTGAGATGCATGCATCTGGCGCTTTAATAGCAGAAGGGGGAAGGAGAAGGAGTGCAGCGTGGCCTAGTGACTAGTTGCACGAGTCCCACACCAAACGTGCACGTGTTCGGATTAACTAAACTGCAAGATGTACACCTATGGTAAGTTATGTCATTCAATATGCGTGATGAAGTCGGATGCACTGAGCCGTAAGTCGAAAAACACAGTTCAATGCTCTCCATCTTAGAGAATACGGAGAACGAAACCAGAATACTCTGATTAGAGATCGCCTGTAAGCTATATGTGATTATTTATTTAGAGGGGGAAAAAAAACGACAAATTAACTTGCTGCTAAAATTGTATATAGTAAACAATTCCTACAATTCGTACGGTATATAAATCATACCAAAAATGATGCTCAAGGACAGAAGATACACACGTAATTAGCAAAAACGAAATATGAAATCCTAAATCATGGATACATTAACATATCATTAACTTCATAAAAAAGGTAATCCAGTTCCAGGGACTGGCCTAGATGGACACGATGTTAAGTCATTAAGCTCAGGTCTTCAGCTTGTTCATCATCTAGACAGAAGTGTCCAACCTTTCAGAGTCGCGGAATACATTGTCAATTTTGGCACAACACAGGAGCATAACAAAAAAAAATCAGATTTTACATGAGCTCCACAGACAGTACCCTAGCAACGCCTGGACACACGTGTAAACAGATGGATCGACCACAAAAACTGCAAAAAAGGGGAGGCAGTGAAATCTTTAACGCACACCTCAATGGCGACATAGAAATTCACTCCATGCCAGCAGGAGAGACCTGTACCAATTTCAGAGCTGGAGTAGCAGCTGTAAATACAGTAACGAGCATTCTCAGCAGCCAAAACACAACTACAAAGAAACTGTCATTATCACATACTTCATGACTGTAAACCATCTCAAACTCAAGATAGACTCGTGCATAAAATAAAATATAACATTGGGTTACTGTCCCAAAAAACAGATTTAGTTCTACAGTAGATTTCTGTCTACTGTGGAATCCTTGGAATGGGGACAGCGTGGGCTAGTGGTTAAGTGACACGGCTCACAACCTGACTCCATGGCAGCACCGGCCGTTACCACGGGGCAGCAAACCCTTAGAAAATGCAAGAGGAGGCAGACCCTTACATAAAATGAATACTGAAGTCGGATGCACAGGGCCGACAGGCGCAAAATAAAAAACACAGTGCAACGCGCACCGCCTTGGGATTAGAGAAATATGTCGAAAAAAAAGAATCCTTGGAATGGAGAAGGCAGATGAGCTAGCAAAAGCCAAAAGTAATGGCACGCAGATTCGCCATTCACAGACCTATAAAGAAACAAAGTCAATCATAAAACGATACACGAGAACGGAATGGAAAGACCAACACAAAGAATATAAACCAGAATATGACAACATAGAAAAACTTGGCAGAGATGGATAGACAAAGATCGTCAGACTCAGAACGGTGCATTGCAGACTCAAGGCCCAACTTCACAGAATGAGGCTTAGAGATACTGTCATTGTGTAGGATCCAAGCAGACACCAATGGGGCTTAGAGATACTGGCATTGTGTAGGATCCAAGCAGACACCAATGGGGCTTAGAGATACTGTCATTGTGTAGGATCCAAGCAGACACCAATGGGGCTTAGAGATACTGTCATTGTGTAGGATCCAAGCAGACACCAATGGGGCTTAGAGATACTGGCATTGTGAAGGATCCAAGAAAACATCAAACACATCCTGCAGAACTGGCCCACTTTTGCAGACCAAAGAAAGGCAGTCTGGAACGCAGTCTGGCCCGGGGGAGCGACGATGCTCGAAAAGCTGTGAGGGACCGCGAAAATCTGGAACGCAGTCTCCTTGTTGAACCTCACTGGGTTAGAAACATAGCATCAGTTAATAGAAGAAGAACAAGAAGAAGAAGTACAAGAACCCTGTGGCGTGATTGGAAGAAAATTGTTGAAATATACTTAACCTAGTCGGTCCTCTTCTACTTATGGGGTCTTTTGAGGTCATTTTTTATATATAGTTGCAATCGAGTGTGCAGACATACAGGTGATTGGTCTGTTGTGGTGTCTTTGCATGGTGGAGAAGACGCCTCATTTGTGGTCTTTTCGGAGGCCGCTATTGGGTAAGTATTTCTTTTTTTGTGTGTTTTTTTCCCTTTTTTATGATTTTGTTCTTTTTTTTGTGTGTGTTGCCCAGACTGCGAGTAAAAGTCAGCTCATTTCGTTTGTCAACTGCTCCATGTTCATGTCATACACATACATAGCTAGTACACGGGGCATACGAGATTATCACCCATTTCCGATAGGACTAGGCGCTGATATTACCTCCCTCGGGACCAGGAAGTGATTGAAACTTAGGGACTCCAACTACACATCGTTTCGCGTTTTCGTTCGTTCGTATCTTCTATAATGACCTCCCTTATCGGTATACACAAGTAAGTATATTATTACTGTTAGTATAGATGTATATACTTCACATGGAAAAATAGTTAATATTGTATCAATTCGACAGGCAGTACGGACTCTGGCGTAACTCCTATTTAACTTGTTTTGACTGGAGTAGCTCTTTTTAAATAACAAACTGATTTGCGATATTGAGGCCTGCACAATTGCTCGCAAGTCGTAGATTGAACACTCCTGTCGCAAGGCGATTGTCTCTCTTCATATATGTCTTGCTTTTCCTAACTTTATATAGTTATCAATTTGTACTTACAGCTGGGTAAACTTGAGAGTGTCGCGATCTGCAGACAAACTGATATACAGACAAACTGGTCCATCAACAACTAGAGTCAATAATTCCAACGATTTTGAGACTCAACCACGCCAATTAGCACGGTGCCTTGCCCAAACCAAACAAGTCACAAGCAGAAATACTGACTGTCACTGATATAACAATGATCAATTGAGCGGGATACGATCACAACTACTTCCAGCGTAGACGGCCTGGGTTAATGAGTACACATCAATATTTAACGCGTGCCGGAAACCGTATTCAAACAAACTGGTCATTTTTTCTCCAAAGTAGCCGTGGCCTTCACTTGTTCCCATTATTCCACTGTGGCGTGAGTTTTCGTTCTTGGGCGAGCAACATTGCTTTGTTTTTTTAAAGGCATGTCTTTCTAGATTCTTATGGGGAAGACACGGCGCTTTCAACCTCAGACTGTAATCAGTTTCGATTATCTCATGGACGTATCGGAGCGTCTTTATCTGTTTGTAATGTGTTGTGTATGTTCCATATATCAGTTTGCAGTACAGTAGTTATGCCCCTTTATGTACGCATATAAGCGGTTATGGAGACTACGTCCACATAACCAGCCAAACTGAGCGCGAAGTGATTTCGTAGCTTGTTCTTTGAAATTGCAAACCGAGCTTACACTTGGAGTTACACCCTTACACCAGGTCGTCTGAGGCTAAATACTGACAGGATTCTGACAGGGGGCAAGTACTGTGAGATGGATTTGGTAAGAACTGTGATGGGAGAGCTCACATATCACTTATTGTTGTTGTTGTTGTTGAATGCTCACAATGAGTAAGTTTACTTTTTTGTGCGACCTGAAAAGTGCGTTAACTGGCTGCTGATGAGGCGGGCTTGGGTCCTCCAGGTGGTTGTGCTAGACATGGCTTCATCTGCGTATCGCTCACTGCTACGGTAATCATGTCGATCCTGCACCTCGTTAGCCAGACTGCCATGTAACATGCTGTTTCCAGGGAGAAAGGCGTGGAAGTGAAATGGGGGTCTTGGACAGTACTCGTATATTTCGCCTGACCCTGACTAGTTTAATCTGTATTGCTGACCAGACTTCTCTCCCCATCACTTAATGTAATCGGGTTGAGCCGCTTGAATGAGCAAACAGTCGTTATTTCTAAGCCCATACATCCTCGAGACGGGCATCAGTAATTGCAGTAAATGTAAATAACATGCGTATTTATATACATATATATATATATATATATATATATATATATATATATATATATATATATATATATATATAGAGAGAGAGAGAGAGAGAGAGAGAGAGGGGGGGGGAAGGGAGGAATTGGGGATATGTATATAATGTGTGCTGATGTACACATGAAGAAGTAGATGGACTAAGATATAGGAAGGGAGACGTGTCTATTTAATGTACGAAAAGGTTGGGACGTCTTTGACCACAACTTACTGTAGATACAGGGCTTCTAAGTCACGGAGAAAGCCCTTTGAAACGTCACATTCCAAAGCTAACTATATGACGGAACTTACACGTGTCAGCAACTATAATAGCGTGTTCAGGAAACAAAATGGATGTGCAGCCGGTTTCAGGGTAGAATTATGTGAAACGATCACTCAACAGTCATTTGTTGTGTTTTGTACGGTGAATTTGTTCCATTTCCGTGTGTGGAGCATGGGTTGATTATAAAACTTGCTACAATATGAGTTCCGTCATCTAGTCCCAATGGGGGTGGAATATGACGTTTCAGTGAGTAGAATGTGACGTTTCAGGGAGTGAAATGTGACGTTTCAGGAGGTGGAATGTGACGTTTCGGGACGTGGAATATGAAGTTTCAGGGAGAGGAATGTGATGTTTCAGGAGGGGGAATGTGACGTTTCAGGGGGTGGAATGTGACGTTTCAGGAGGTGGAATATGAAGTTTCGGGGGGTGGAATGTGATGTTTCAGGAAGTGGAATATGAAGTTTCAGGGGGTGGAATGTGATGTTTCAGGAGGTGGAATGTGATTTTTCATGGGGTGGAATATGACGTTTCAGGGAGTGGAATGTGATGTTTCAGGAGGTGGAATGTGAATGTTTCAGGGGGTGAATGTGACATTTCAGGGGGTGGAATGTGACGTTTCAGGGGGTGGAATGTGACATTTCAGAGGGTGGAATGTGACGCTTCAGGAAGTGGAATGTGACGTTTCAGGGGGTGGAATGTGACGCTTCAGGGGGGTGGGGGGGGTGGAATGTGACGTTTTAGGGGGTTGAATGTGACGTTTCACGGGGTGTTCCCGGTGAATCAGTCGGACTATCTAAAATAGGCATTACTTTGATCAAGCGCATTCAAAGATATCAGCAAAGATGGCACCGTAACCGGCTTCGGGTCTACATTGCTCTGCTGTTTTAGTTCATTATGGATGCCGCCAGACCACGAATGTGCTTGGAATTCACACTAGTTGATGAATTACACTTGGGTTCACGGAGACGTGTTGTTTTCCATTTGGACTGGTTAATTCGCTCGTTTTTTTTTTGTTTTTTTTTGGGGGGGGGGGGGGGGATTTCTTCCGTCCGATTATCCTGGTCTGGACATCGGCTGTGTGAGTAGCACTACGCTTAAACATGTGTCGTATTTCACGATCTAGTTCACACGCTGAACTTCACTAGATTGGCGCCCTTTGCCCTAGCTACAAACAGTGTTAATGTTGGTGTGTGAAATTTAGACATGACTATATTGTACTGAATACAGCCGGGAGAAAGATGTCAAACTCACTCACAAGCTATGTCCCTACGACGTCTTGGTGTTATGGTAAAGGCACGGGAAGGAAGACTAACTTCTCGTTAGGCAAAATATACTGATCAGACATGTTAGTCACGGCCAGGCAAAATATACTGATCAGACATGTTTGTCAGGGGTAGGCTAAATATACTGATCAGACATGTTAGTCAGGGCCAGGCAAATATACTGATCAGACATGTTAGTCAGGGCCAGGCAAAATATACTGATCAGACATGTTAATCAGGGTCAGGCAAAATATACTGATCAGACATGTTAGCCAGGGTCAGGCAAAATATACTGATCAGAAATGTTAGCCAGGGTCAGGCAAAATATACTGATCCGACATGTTAGCCAGGATCAGGCACAATATACTGATCAGACATGTTAGTCAGGGTCAGGGTCAGGCAAAATATACTGATCAGACATGCTAATCACGGTCAGGCAAAATATGCTGGACAAGACCCCCACCTTGACTTTCTTGTAGCCCTTCCCAGATCCCCTGCTGTTTTCATGGCAGCCTGGCTCACAATGTGAGGGATCGACGTGATCCCCACAGTAGTCAGCAGTCCACCTTCATCAGCACGCTCGGAATGTGAGAAAAGCTACTGCAACTCGCCACTTAACGTCCTTTTCATAGCGCACAAAAGAGTAACCTACTCATTGTGGGCATTCGCTAACAACAACATTGGAAAGGCACGACACACAACGTTATATGCCATATCCCCCCACCCTTCCACTGCCTTGCGGGATATCTGTTTACAGGAAAGGCTTCGGAAGTATACCCTAAGGAAAAATCTACATCCTGTGCTATTTCCAGTCGTCTCCATAAATATCTTGCCGCTGGCCAAGGTTAACTCAGGACCAGAGAGTGAGGTTGACAAAAGGCGCAGTTTCTTCCCTACTTTAATCCAAATCGCCGCGCAAGTCATCCATCTCAGCGGACACAGAAAGAGAAAAAACTGTCCACATTGTTGAACAAAGAGAGTGGTCCTCATCACCTCTGATGGACGAATATCATGCCTGATCTCAACAGCAGACTATAGCGTTAGCACACAGAAACATATAGATGTGGGATTTAAATAAGTGTATTGATTAAGTGTAGTAGTTACACGTTCTATGACCATTGCAATCCTCAAAATATCAAAGGTTTTCACTCTGTTTCATAATAACAATAAAATATGTGGCACTAATCTGACTATGCATTGATTCAAACCTATAGGTTATGGTCAATGTTGTAAAATTGGTACTGATTCTAATTGGTATATCTTACTAACCCTTCTATAGATGTTTTTTGCGTGTCCATTAATTTTGCCATTTGTTTTACAAATAATTTAGTTTCGTTACTGTGTTGATATATTTTCTTTCCCTCCTACTCCACCACCGTCACTCATACAACAATGTTGAGGAGAATTAAAAAAAACCACAAACGTTTTAATTGGTCATAAACAGTTTGCTCTTTTTGTTTCCCCTTCCTTCTTCCTCCCTCCCCTCCCCTTTCCTTCTCCTTTTCCTCCCCTTCCCTTCTACTTCTTCTTCTTCTTCTTCTTCTTCTTCTACTACTTCTTCGATCAACTGAATCTATGTTTCTAGCACGAGGTTCACGAAGGAGACTGTTTCAGGTCTTCGTCGGACCTCCATTATTCGAGCATGGTCGCTCCCCCTGTCCAGACTGCCTCTCTTTGGTCTGTGTAAGTGGGGCAGTTCTGCAGTATACATTCTGGTGTTTGCCTTGGTGCCCTGCAATCACACGTGGACGTGTCTTTAAGACACATTCTGTAGAGGTGGGTCTTGAGTCTGCAATATCCTTCTGAGTCTGAAGATCTTTGTCTGCCCATCTCGAACAAGTCTATCATCTTTTGTTTTGTATTCTTTGCGCTGGTGTATCAATTTCGTGTTCATGGATAGTTTGATGAGTGACTTTGCTTAGTTCAACTCTGTGGATGACGAATTTTTGTGCCCCCGACTTCTAGATACTGCAACGGTCACCTGACTTCTCGCTTCCAAGGATCCCACATAATCTACTGAAGGTGATGGGGATGATTATACGAATAATGATGATGGTGATGATTGCAGGGCAACGATAGTGATGGTGAAGGTAATAATAATGAAGGCAATGGCAATGAGAGGATGGTGAGGATTATTGTGAGGACGATGACAATGAGGATGTTGGTGGTGGGTAGGGCAATCGTGATATTAATGGTGAGGGTAAATAGGATGGTGATGGCAATGAAATTGATGGTAAAGGTAATGATAGCGAAGGTGAGGGTAATGATAATGATGGTGAGAGTATTGATAGTGATGGTAGTGATGGTGGTGAGGTCAATGATAGTGATGGTAATGATAGTTGTGGTGAGGGTAATGATAGTTGTGGTGAGAGTATTGATAGTGAAGGTAATGATAGTGATGGTGAGAGTACTGATAGTGATGGTAATGATAGTGATGGTGATGTTGAGGATAATGATAGCGAAGGTGAGGGTAATGATAGTGATGGTGGTGAGGGTTATAATATTGATGGTGATAGTATTGATAGTGATGGTAATGATAGTGATGGTTAGGGTAATGATAGTGACGGTGATAGTATTGATAGTGATGGTGAGAGTATTGATAGTGATGGTAATGATAGTGATGGTAATGATAGTGACGGTGATAGTATTGATAGTAATGGTGAGAGTATTGATAGTGATGGTGAGGGTAATGATAGTGAGAGTATTGATAGTGATGGTGAGGATAGTGATAGTGAGAGTATTGATAGTGATGGTGAGGGTAATGATAGTGATGGTGAGGGTATTGATAGTGATGGTGAGGGTAATGATAGTGATGGTGAGGGTAATGATAGTGATGGTGAGGGTAATGATAGTGATGGTAAAGGTAATGATGGTGATGGTGAGGGTAATGATAGTGATGGTAAAGGTAATGATAGTGATGGTGAGGGTAATGATAGTGATGGTGAGGGTAATGATAGTGATGGTGGTGAGAGTAATGAGAGGATTGTGATGATTATTGTGAGGACGATGGGGATGAAAGTAGTGATGATGAGGAAGGCGATGGTCAGGACGACAATGTTTAAGACGAGGGCGGCGATGATAATAATATGATGGTGAAGCGTGGCACATCATTTTATGTATTTTTACTTTAACAAACAACAAAAATCAAATTTTTTTTTAAAACTAGCTGGCCATTTCTTATTCTTGAACAAATGAAATTAAACCATGAAATATAGAAGCCCCGAATCATACATTATAGAAACACTGGCTCTAAGGGGGGGGGGGGGAAGAGAGATTGGCTCTAGGGGAAAAACACAAGCTCTGTGATGTCTTTTTCTGATTTAGTCGATGGCGTGTCTCTGCTCCTGGCCTTGCTGTTCCGGAGATACGAATCGCTGATTCAACTGGGCAGGAATAACCTGCTCCCAACCCGATCACGCAAGTAGAGACTGGTATGTCCACGGTTGCTAATGCACGGGCTCTTTTAAAAGAGAACAATGACTTTGTGAGAATTATGATCGCTGTTATAATGGAGATATCGTGAAAGGGTGGGGTTAGTGATAGATTATTCAAAGTTATAACGAGTCCTGTCAACCAGTCAATATACAATAAGAACGCTGGTGGCCAGGGAGATGTGGTTTTAAAGAGGAATGTTTTTATAGAGTCAAAGACATGCAGTTTTGCAGAGATATGATTGGAGTCCCAGGCATGTAGTTTTACCGATAAATGTTTGGAGTCCCAGATATGTAGTTTTACAGATAAATGTTTGGAGTCCCAGACCTGTAGTTTTACAGAGAAATGTTTGGAATCCCAGACATGTAATTTTACAGAGCAATGCGTTTTAAAGAGCGAGGCGTTTTCAAATGACACCGGACCTAACTGCAACAAGTGAACATACGTACGATGCGCGTGTAAATAGCACATTCCAACAGTCAAGTTTGCACAATTTCGCTATCCTTCGACTCATAGTTTCCTCAGCAGACCTTGAAGCATGGCGGGTGTGATGCACAATCCGTTCAGAGTTGATTAGCGAGCGGTGATTCGGTTTCTAACAGCTGAAGGATGTCGACCAGTTAAACTGGTCTTGTAAAGAACTGGTCAACTATGTTTAAAACAGGACATGAGTTAACCCAACAAGATGCGCCTGACCTGGTCTCGGAAGATCTTTCATTAACTCACATCCTTCTTTAAACATCATTGTCCAGTTCTTCACTGCTGTTTTCGATACACTTTTGTCACCATACACTGTCTGCATTCTGCGATAAATGTCAACTGGTTGACATCCTTCAGCTGTTAGAAACCGAATCACCGCTCGCTGATCAACTTTGGACGGATTCCGTATCACACACCCCATGTTTTCAACTGTCTGCTGAAGAAACTATCAGTCGGAGGATAATGACATTTTGCAAACTTAACGGGTGGTGTATGCTGTTATACCAGAAGTGACGTCATCATGCGCATCGTACGTATGTTTACTTGTTGCAGTTTGGTCCGGTTTCATTTGAGCACGCCTCGTTCGTATATAGTCCCAGACATGCAATTGTTCTGTTGTCAAAATTGATTTAGATATGGGAAAGATGCAACGATGTTCCTGAAATATATTTGATAAGATATCGTGACAAAAATAAGAGCATATTACATGAGATTTAACATATTTTTTTTCACGTGGATCTTCTGGTAACAATTCCCCTGATCTCTGAAAAATGAGATCACTCTTTCGTGTTCAATGTCGAGCACGTAAAAAATTCGTTGGCAGTTAGAAATCGAAAAGAGTAGGCTAAAGTAAGTTAAAAAGCTACCCAAATTATTTGTACCTTCCCCAAGGCATAGTTTTCCGCAGGAAGTTTTAAATATCTACTACTGATAGCCATCGGCTACCTGGCAACGACATTAATATGCCTGTTTGAATACCAGGATTCCAAGTATCTTATGAAAAATGGAGAGCGTAGCTATACTGGAAATGTATGATCGCCTACGTCCTTCAGCGTGTCACATGATCATGCGTTTTGGTGCCTTCATTATCGATGGACAGAAAAGACGACACAAAAAAATCGTAAATAAAACGTACAATACTCTTCACCTCCCCATCCAAACCAGACCTGAGCCTAACGGCCCTCAAGCAGCCTTCACGTACCTTTACGCCATACTGCCTCTATTCGCATTAGAATTCCCAGCTCTCCGAGGTTCACGTGTGTGGTAGTGCACAGTCATGTTTTTCCTGGACACCTAATTAATCCTAATCCCTGAATAGCCTCTACCAACATGTTTCTCTGTTACCATCTCTACGGTGGTTCTTCTATTAGCTTGGCTTTTGTAGGGTAACTTAACTGGCTGAGAAATAAAGACCGCTTGCCGCTGCAGTCACCATGCATTAGGTCATTAACAGAGCAGATGAATAAAGACCGTTTGCCGCTGCAGTTGCACGTATTAGGTACTTTACAGAGCAGAGGAATAAAGACCGCTTGTCGCTGCAGTTGTACATATTAGGTACTCTACAGAGCAGAGGAATAAAGACCGCTTACTGCTGCAGTTGCACGTATTAGGTACTTTACAGAGCAGAGGAATAAAGACCGCTTACCGCTGCAGTTGCACGTATTAGGTACTTTACAGAGCAGAGGAATAAAGACCGCTTACCGCTGCAGTTGCATTTATTAGGTACTTTACAGAGCAGAGGAATAAAGACCGCTTGTCGCTGCAGTCGCCACGCATTAGGTCATTAATATAACAGAGAAATAAAGACCTCCTATTTCCTGCAGTCGCCACGATTTAGGTACTTTACACAGCAGAGGAATAAAGACCGCTTGCTGCTGCAGCTGCACGCAAAAGGTAATTAACAGATTACATGAATACATACCTTTTGCCACTGCAGTTGTCACACAGAAGGTAATTAACATATTTGAGGAACACAGATCGATTGCTCCTACAGTCGCTACAAAGTGTGCTGGATATGATTTGATTTTACCCCGGGATAGACCTTACCAAGGTTTTGAACCCGTCTCCCTTAATGATTTAAGAGCAGTACTCTGTCAACTATGACAGAAGACCGCACCAAAAAGAGTAGTGGTACAGTGGGTTCCATCCCATTGTAACATCCAAGGTAACGAGGAGGCAGACAGACTGGCAAAAGAAGGTGCAAGACTACCACAACCAGATTCTAGTATGACCTACGAAGAATCCAAAAGGCTTATAAGAGCCAGATACATGGCCAAATGGGAAACAGAACATACTGGCTACACAAAAAATTATGCCTATTACAAATTGAACAGAAGAGAGCAGGTCGTGGTCGTCAGACTCCGCACAGGCCACAACAGACTGAGGTACCACCTATTCAATAAACTGAAGATAGGTGGCACTGACGAATGCAGTTGTGGTACCGGAAAAATGACCGCTGAACATCTGCTGCAAAACTGCCCAAAATACGAGGAAAAGAGAAAGCACATGTGGCCATCACCAGTGGCAACACTAGACAAGCTCTATGGCAGTGTCGACAGCCTCAGGATGGCCGCTGCTTTTTTTCGAAAAAATACAGGTTGACGTCTGACAGCGTACGAAGAAGAACCCGTCTCCCATTGGTCAAGACACCGATATCCTAGCCCTTTAGCCACTCGCTCCTCATTCTCTTACAACGGTAAATTTCATTATGAAAGTAAATGTGGTGTTATAGTAGACGCGGAGTGGCAAGAACAATCTTCTGTAACTCTAAGCTCATTCACCGTTAGAGACACGGGGGCTCAAACATTCCTGCCACTCAGAAGCTCTCACAATTCCAAAGTTGTTGGTAATGCCACTCGTGCTGAGTGGCATCACCGAAGATGTGGCTGTGAATGAGCTGACAGCAGCCAGCGACTCATAGCTGGCTGCTTGTATCAGTGTCAGCGATCCAGAGCTGACCATAGTTCTACTTCGCCTTCAAGAGGGGACTCTGGATATAGGCTGCACTAGTGTAGTCTGGCTAAGGGAATAGGAATCGCAGATGGAAGACATACCCAGTCACGAAAACATCGTGCTGTAGTCGGATGTGCCGGAACGAACGGCGCAGATAACGCTGCCATTCTTGTAAACTACGACACAACGTCACACCTTCTTTTCAGGATGAACGCCGAAAAAAGTAACTCCTGACGTTTCTTTATAGCAGGTTACAGTGGCTCTTTTCACAAACCGAAACCATCAGGGCAGTATTGCAATACGCGTCGCCACTGTGAGCTCACCACTGTGGGGATTACAGTGTCGCCCCCAGCACGCTAGTCAGACTGCTATGACACAGCCTGTTTCCAGGAGCACGAAAAGGAAAGTGAGATGGGGCGTCTTGATCAGTATGTTTCAATTGACCATGAATTACACTTCGCTTCCCCCAATTCTAATATAGTGCTTTAACATTTTACTAGTTATAAATAAGATTCTCGGTTTATTTTTTGGATAGTTGTACTCTCTTCTATTAAGAATCGACGTCACTGGACTCCAGGCAGACTCACTGGCAATCAATCTCCTCCATCAATTTTCAAAGAGTATAGATATTGGCAAATTCTATTATCTAGCTGGTTCCATAAACTCCTGCTCGATCCTCTCATTAGCCCTTGCATCCCTAACCCATGGTTGATTCCACTACTGCATTCTGTGGGTTGCCGGTGTGTCAACATACAGGAGGTAGTCATTTATATAACAAATCAGAAAAGCAGCCACATCCGCAATCAAAAGCCCCACTATGCGTGTATTCGATGACTCTTCATTTCGAGGAGATGACTCTTCCTTTCACGGAGAGGACTCTTCCTTTCGAGAAGAGGACTTCCTTTTGAGGAGAGTACTCTTCCTTTTAAGAAGAGAACTTTTCCTTTCGAAGACGAGAATGTCTAAGGAAGAGATCAACCAATTGTAATATGGGTGTTGAAAGCACACGTTAGACAGACCATAACCTTGTTATTATGATCAGCACACGACAAATGCATCACGTACTTGAACATTATTATCGGTATTTATAGTGTGAGGTTGTCAACACCATGCACAATCTTCCATGACGAGGTGAGTTGGTGAGTCTTCTACAATAGAGAGATTAGACGACACAGCTAGTGACCTTATACACCATGACGTCAGTGTGATAGTATGTTCCTGTTGTCTGGTTAACAAACAGAACGCTCCAGGAAATGAGTGACGAATAAACTAGTCAGCAGAGCGGCAACACTCTTGTGACAAAGGAATGGGCTTGGCATCAGTCTCGATACGATTCAGTATTGCCAACTGTATGAATATACATTAGTTAAAGTTAGTAAATACAAGGCGACGAGGAAGGGAGTTGGCTAAGAAAGCACTGAGACCTAGACCAATAAAGCACGAACACTTCATCCCCGATGACATGGGATCCACTTGACTTGTTATATCATCACTCACCTGATATGGGATCCAGGAATGTCCGAGGGGCTTTTGGGTCATGTCGATTGTATCCATTTTCTTTGATATCTAAAAGACACGGGGAAAAAAGATCGAGGCTGCAGTGGTACTGAAGGTACAAGTCAATAAAAAAAACATAGCCAGGTAATGGCTTACAGACCCTACATATGTTTTTATCTAAAAGACAGAAAAAGTAAGAATATACTGATGCATTCTTCATCATTATAATCTACACTGTCACTTCAGATGTAGGAGTATTTGTCCAGCATTGCATTTAGTTTACCCTAACCAACTTTTCGGGAATCTCAGGGTATTTGTCCCTTAATTCATCCCAAATACATACTAATATCTATATTTAGCACTGGATATCTACTTTCAGCACATAATTTTGGGGTTAGTGACTTCACAGAATAGTCTACTTTTTAACTTTTCAAATATCGCACCTATACCTAGATTTAATAATCAAACTGTAAATGACAAGAGCAGAAATGGCACTGGCATATTCTTGACTGGTACACGTGCAAGTTCATGTGGTGTTGAAGCATCAAGTCAGTGGTTTGGACGTTTTCCGCGCCATTCTTGCCGACATTGTTCTATACTGGCCACTTCAACAATTACAATTGTAAATTGTGTTGCTTGGTCGTCCATTTTAAAAAATCTGTCTGCCAGGAAATTTCCTTCTGCTCCTTTTTAGGCCCTATATTCTTCTAGAAGATTAGTCGCGAAACAATTAACCTGCTTTTTTTTACCCATCTATCTGTATATGCGTTCTTATTTATTTACTTATTTATTTTTTTACTTACTTATTTACTTATTTATTTACTGATTTACTTACTTATTTACTTACTTACTTATTTACTTACTTACTAATTTACTTACTTACTTAAATGTCATTTAATTTCATTTCAATTCAATTCATTTATATATATATATATATATATATATATATATATATATATATATATATATATATATATATTATATAAAATTATATAGTCCTGTCCTTCTCAAAACCCGAAATGAAATTGTAACAGCCCATATGAAAGAGATTATATTAGCTTTCATTAGTGTTACGGATTAGTAAGAAAAGGATTAGTAAGGAGTAGAAAGTCATTTTTTATTCTTTAGTATTGTTGAGGGCTCTGGTGGCGGGAATATTACATTCACAAGACGACAGCACGAGAACAAGGAACGGCCTTGAGTCTGGACAGCTGAACCAACATAAATTAGCATGTTTAAACGTACTAAATACGTAAGTTATTCTACACCATTCTTGTTGGAGGTGAGATCGCGAGTAGGTCGCCCGAATTCGGTGAAAGACATTCAGTGAGAAACCAGAGAAAAGATTCTACATGACAAGTCCACTTGTCAGTCGCGAAAACATTGGCACATCTAGTTAATTAACGCAGAGATATTTAAATAGATTTATGAATCAGTCAAGAGAAACCATCTTCACGAATTTTGTCTGGTAGTCCAGTAACTTCGAATGAAATTACTCTTTTAGTAAAGTGTACCTACTCTATTAGTAAAGACTACCTACTCTATTAGTAAAGTGTACCTACTCTATCAGTAAATTGTACCAGTTCGTTCCCTAGACATGAATTGAAGTCAGTCAAGAAAAACCATTATCACGAGTTATGTCTGAAAATAGACAGTCGTACGTCAAGGACGCAGTCTGAGTGTGTTCACGAGAAGCGGCAGTTACAGGTCTGAAAATCAGTAGGTATATAGCGGAAGACGGATGATTTGGACCAAGAGATCAAAACCCTGGGAATAGTTTAGACGAGACAACTATCTGTTTTATGTTCACCAAACGTCTCTCGATATAAAGTGGAAATAGATTAGCTATACGATAAGGAAAACGGTCATAGGTTCTTGTAACTTGGAGTGAGAGTTAGAGAGTTTGCTGTGTGTAGTCATAAAATCGATGTTTTTGTTTTAACCTAATTAAAGCAACACATTACATGTGCTGGAACTAGTGTGTGTTAGTACTTAAATAAAGTATTAGCGTGAAGTGACGTGTGCCACATATTCAGTCTTAGAGAAGAGCGTATATAAGCAAGTAGATTAGAAGCGTCAGCTCCACCACAGAACGTCGCATTTCAGTCATCAGCTGTCAAATACGAATGATAGTAACACAGGGAACTCTGTTTAGGGTTAATTAAGGGACAAGTACTAATCTTAGATCCCTTTATTCTGCCGAAGACGGATGTGTCGGACCGAAAGGTGCAAATATCGTAGTCAAACTGTAAACTAGCAACACAACGCATGCCGTTCTCCGGACTACATCCTGCTACTTGCAAAACTTAGTTCAGGGCTTCGTAGCCAGAGATTGAGAAAGAACGCAGAAGAAGACGATCCCTTTGTATTGAGGTTTTAATGGCAGTGGTTTTTACGCAAGTGAGGTCTCCAGCACCACCACGACCTTTCCTGGTCGCTTACCTTCCAGTATGGAAGCCACTAGGACTTCTAGGCGAGGCAGCTGAGAGGCGGTCAACAGTACCCAGCAGACCCACATAAATACTGATCATCTGTGTTTAGTCCCTGATGACTCTCACCCGCCCGTTCCAACAGTCCGACTGTGGTTACAGATTGTACTGCCTCAGTTTCAGCTCACGAGTAATGGCGCTCTACTTCTTTTGCCAGTCTCGCCATACCACTTTAAACCTCTTAGAATAGTCATCGTGTCTGCTTTGTTTTAAATAGACGGTTGTATTTACTAGATTACCGTAGCTAAACATATTATTTCAATGAAAGTCTCGTGGAGTGACGTGCCGTCTGTTCTCGCTTAACATGTCTTTACAACAAACAAAATTGTTAGCAAGGTTATTAACTTTAAATATATATATATATATAGCACAGCTGTTAAGCGCCTATTCTAAAAAAAAAAAAAAAGGACCACAAAAATTACCAAAGAAATATGCCACTAGGACGCCAGTATTATCGAACAGTCGTAAAGTGGAGCGATGTAATATTAAACATAGGCTTGTAAGTCTTCTGACAAGATAATCTTGAATGCGCGCTACGATCAAATCGGATTTAGGGTTCCTGCACTAACCAATGCATCAACTGATATAATACACATACAACTATGAACAAATGAGTGCATGTGTGAAACTTATCAGCAACAATAAGTGACAGCAAAAGAAAGAAAAAATGACCAAATAACAGTTACATAATATTTAACCCGTAGCTTGTTTCTATTTTGATTTTTGAAATTCAGATTAACAAAGACTGTTTCATCGATTTATACTAATAACTTGCTGTAAATATATCTGGTTCCCGTGGTACATCACGTATCCAGCCAAATGAATTATTAACTGTGTGTGTGTGTGTGTGTGTATTTGTTTGTCCCAGGGAAGCTGATTAATAATAATAATAATGCGTGTATCTACACACGCGCACCAATAAACACACACACACACATATATATATATACACACGAGGCGTGTTCAAATGAAATCGGACCAAACTGCAACAATTGAACATACGTACGATGCTGACTTCACTTCTGGTGTAAATAGCACATACCAACCTCAGCAGAACGTTGAAAGCATGGCGGGTGTGGTACACTATCCGTTTAGAGTTGATCAGCGAGCGGTGATTCGGTTTCTAACAGCTGAAGGGTGTTGACCAGTTGACACTCATTGCAGGCAGTGTATGGCAACAAAAGTGTGTCGAAGGCAACAGTACAGATCTGGCGAACGATGTTTAAAGAAAGGTCGCGAGTTAACGAAAGATCTTCCGAGACCAGGTCAAGCGCATATTGTTGCGTTAACTCACGTTCTTCTTTAAACATCGTTGTCCAGTTCTTCACTGTTGTCTTCGGCACACACAAGTCACCATACACTGCCTATATTCTGCGATGAATGTCAACTGGTCGACATCCTTCAGCTGTTAGAAACCGAATTACCGCTCGCCGATCTACTCTGGACGGATTCCGTATCACATCCGCATGTTTTCAACGGTCTGCTGAGTAAACTATGAGTCGGAGGATAAAGAAATTTTGCACAACTTGGCGGTTGATATGTGCTGTTTACACCAGAAGTGACGTCATCCTGCGCATCGTACGTATGTTCACTTGTTACAGTTTGGTCCAGTTTCATTTGAACACGCCTCGTGTGTGTGTATATATATATATATATAATATTCTTAGTATCTTCTCTTCTGCCCTGATGATGTATCATCAGTATATATTTGCAATCTATTTTGCTGATAAACAGGTGATTGGTCAGTTAGCCAATACGCACAAACACACACTCACCCACGCATGAGAATGAGATAGGGAGACAGACAGAGAGTAAAAGATAGAAAGGCAACATAACACAACGTAAGCCTGCAGGTCCACTCATTTCTCTCAAATTACCTCGCCTGGATGTAACAGTTGCTGACTTTGAGCAGCTCACACCCATGAGAACCAAGGTCACGGTCATGAATACAGAACACGAATGTCACCTCCACAAATGTGAAACTGCCCTGTCCTTACACATGTTCTTGAAAGCACCGTAACATCAGCACACACTCCTATAGCGTTAATGTGTACAGCCTATTTACACCCCGATGTGCAACAATTTAATGTGTGCAGTACGTCACACGTGATACACAAGTAACAGCTAAAATTTATAGAAAACATACTTGCAAAATGTCTTTACATAAACAATATCATTGTTATTTGAACGACTTTCGATATATGCTGTAATATTCTAATGACCGTATTCAATTATTTCAACTTTGTGACGGATATCAGATAACCAAACACCGTTTGATTTGATTTTAAGCGATCGTTAGATTTGTGTAAATAAAAAAAAATAAAAAGTATTAACAATACGGCAACAAGGCATGTCACAATATTTATATTTGTATAAATTGTTTGATTGCAAAGTTCTGACAGGATAGACAACGTTAAAGATACTCAGACATTGATGCGTTTGTCGTGATTATATTTCTGCGAGCTAAGGGCACAATACACGGTGAAATTCATCGCCAATTTGTTGATGTCTTATGTGACTTAATGTTATGCCAGATAAACATATTTAGATTTGATGCAAGCACTTTGATATGGGGAGAGCAGCGGCAGTTACAACAGACACGCAGCGATCATGCCGCTCAATAACATGCACGACTGATGACAAAGCTATCTGCGTTGAAAGGATTATTCAAGATGATAGATGCATGAAACTTGATATGCTATTACACAGGACCTTAATTTGACATTGGGTTTTCTGCACCAGATCATTCATAACCAACTGAGATACAGGAAAGTCTGCTGTCGTTGGCTATTAAAGACACTCACTGAACATCACAATGCCACTCGGGTGAGACTTTCTCTTTGTTATCATTTGCGCTATCAAGAAATAGAAAATACGTTTTTGCAATGCGTTGTTACCAGTGATAAAACTTTGTCGCATCACTTGTCTAGTGTTGCCACTGGTGATGGCCACATGTGCTTTCTCTGGTCCTCGTATATCGGGCAGTTTTGCAGCAGATGTTCAGCGGTCATTTTCCCTGTACCACAAGTGCATTCGTCAGTGCCACCTATCTTCAGTTTATTGAATAGGTTGTACCTCAGTATGTTGTGGCCTGTGCGGAGTCTGAAGACCACGACCTGCTCTCTTCTGTTCAACTGGTAATAGGCATCATTTTTTGTGTAGAGATAATGTATAAAAGTAATGTGTGACAACGTTAATTACTGGTAAGCATTATAATTATGTATGAACACAATAATTCATACGGCAGTCTTCGTCACCTTATCTATTGAAATTCCCTCGTATATATATACAAGGTGTGTCCAAAAAGTATACGACCTTAATTTTTTTTCCACGGAAACAAATAAAGCACGGGTGTTGTCCTTCGGCAGGGAGATATAGCTGACCATATAGTTTTCGCTCGCAGATTGCGTCAGTCGCTGGCAGTCAGCCTTTTAGTGTTCAGTGTAGTGAGCACTCGTCGGGTTTTCATTCACCGTGAAATGAAACAATGTCAGTCATTTTGCCGTTTTCTTTGAAACCCGTGGGATTGTGCATCACGAGTACACACCACACGGTCAAAACATTACCAAAGAGTATTACATGGAGGCCATCCGTTGCCTTCGTGATGCTGTTAGACACAAACGACCAGACCTATACACAATGGGAACTTGGAAATTCCATCATGACAACGCACCCGCCCATTCTTCGCATCTGATTCAGACTTTCTTGGTCAAACACAACATCCCTCTAGTTCGCCTGACTCCCCATTCTTCGCATCTGATTCAGACCGTCTTGGTCAAACACAAGATCCCTCTAGTTCGCCTGACTCCCCATTCTTCGCATCTGATTCAGACTGTCTTGGTCAAACACAAGATTCCTCTAGTTCGCCTGACTCCCCATTCTTCGCATCTGATTCAGACTTTCTTGGTCAAACACAAGATCCCTCTAGTTCGCCTGACTCCCCATTCTTCGCATCTGATTCAGACTTTCTTGGTCAAACACAAGATCCCTCTAGTTCGCCTGACTCCCCATTCTTCGCATCTGATTCAGACTGTCTTGGTCAAACACAAGATCCCTCTAGTTCGCCTGACTCCCCATTCTTCGCATCTGATTCAGACTGTCTTGGTCAAACACAAGATCCCTCTAGTTCGCCTGACTCCCCATTCTTCGCATCTGATTCAGACTGTCTTGGTCAAACACAAGATCCCTCTAGTTCGCCTGACTCCCCATTCTTCGCATCTGATTCAGACTGTCTTGGTCAAACACAAGATCCCTCTAGTTCGCCTGACTCCCCATTCTTCGCATCTGATTCAGACTGTCTTGGTCAAACACAAGATCCCTCTAGTTCGCCTGACTCCCAATTCTTCGCATCTGATTCAGACTGTCTTGGTCAAACACAAGATCCCTCTAGTTCGCCTGACTCCCCATTCTTCGCATCTGATTCAGACTGTCTTGGTCAAACACAAGATCCCTCTAGTTCGCCTGACTCCCCATTCTTCGCATCTGATTCAGACTGTCTTGGTCAAACACAAGAATCCCTCTAGTTCGCCTGACTCCCCATTCTTCGCATCTGATTCAGACTTTCTTGTTCAAACACAAGATCCCTCTAGTTCGCCTGACTCCCCATTCTTCGCATCTGATTCAGACTGTCTTGGTCAAACACAAGATCCCTCTAGTTCGCCTGACTCCCCATTCTTCGCATCTGATTCAGACTTTCTTGATCAAACACAAGATCCCTCTAGTTCGCCTGACTCCCCATTCTTCGCATCTGATTCAGACTGTCTTGGTCAAACACAAGATCCCTCTAGTTCGCCGGACTCCCCATTCTTCGCATCTGATTCAGACTGTCTTGGTCAAACACAAGATCCCTCTAGTTCGCCTGACTCCCCATTCTTCGCATCTGATTCAGACTGTCTTGGTCAAACACAAGATCCCTCTAGTTCGCCTGACTCCCCATTCTTCGCATCTGATTCAGACTTTCTTGGTCAAACACAAGATCCCTCTAGTTCGCCTGACTCCCCATTCTTCGCATCTGATTCAGACTGTCTTGGTCAAACACAAGATCCCTCTAGTTCGCCGGACTCCCCATTCTTCGCATCTGATTCAGACTGTCTTGGTCAAACACAAGATCCCTCTAGTTCGCCTGACTCCCCATTCTTCGCATCTGATTCAGACTGTCTTGGTCAAACACAAGATCCCTCTAGTTCGCCTGACTCCCCATTCTTCGCATCTGATTCAGACTGTCTTGGTCAAACACAAGATCCCTCTAGTTCGCCTGACTCCCCATTCTTCGCATCTGATTCAGACTGTCTTGGTCAAACACAAGATCCCTCTAGTTCGCCTGACTCCCAATTCTTCGCATCTGATTCAGACTGTCTTGGTCAAACACAAGATCCCTCTAGTTCGCCTGACTCCCCATTCTTCGCATCTGATTCAGACTGTCTTGGTCAAACACAAGATCCCTCTAGTTCGCCTGACTCCCCATTCTTCGCATCTGATTCAGACTGTCTTGGTCAAACACAAGAATCCCTCTAGTTCGCCTGACTCCCCATTCTTCGCATCTGATTCAGACTTTCTTGTTCAAACACAAGATCCCTCTAGTTCGCCTGACTCCCCATTCTTCGCATCTGATTCAGACTGTCTTGGTCAAACACAAGATCCCTCTAGTTCGCCTGACTCCCCATTCTTCGCATCTGATTCAGACTTTCTTGATCAAACACAAGATCCCTCTAGTTCGCCTGACTCCCCATTCTTCGCATCTGATTCAGACTGTCTTGGTCAAACACAAGATCCCTCTAGTTCGCCGGACTCCCCATTCTTCGCATCTGATTCAGACTGTCTTGGTCAAACACAAGATCCCTCTAGTTCGCCTGACTCCCCATTCTTCGCATCTGATTCAGACTGTCTTGGTCAAACACAAGATCCCTCTAGTTCGCCTGACTCCCCATTCTTCGCATCTGATTCAGACTTTCTTGGTCAAACACAAGATCCCTCTAGTTCGCCTGACTCCCCATTCTTCGCATCTGATTCAGACTGTCTTGGTCAAACACAAGATCCCTCTAGTTCGCCTGACTCCCCATTCTTCGCATCTGATTCAGACTGTCTTGGTCAAACACAAGATCCCTCTAGTTCGCCTGACTCCCCATTCTTCGTATCTGATTCAGACTTTCTTGTTCAAACACAAGATCCCTCTAGTTCGCCTGACTCCCCATTCTTCGCATCTGATTCAGACTGTCTTGGTCAAACACAAGATCCCTCTAGTTCGCCTGACTCCCCATTCTTCGCATCTGATTCAGACTGTCTTGGTCAAACACAAGATCCCTCTAGTTCGCCTGACTCCCCATTCTTCGCATCTGATTCAGACTGTCTTGGTCAAACACAAGATCCCTCTAGTTCGCCTGACTCCCCATTCTTCGCATCTGATTCAGACTGTCTTGGTCAAACACAAGATCCCTCTAGTTCGCCTGACTCCCAATTCTTCGCATCTGATTCAGACTGTCTTGGTCAAACACAAGATCCCTCTAGTTCGCCTGACTCCCCATTCTTCGCATCTGATTCAGACTGTCTTGGTCAAACACAAGATCCCTCTAGTTCGCCTGACTCCCCATTCTTCGCATCTGATTCAGACTGTCTTGGTCAAACACAAGAATCCCTCTAGTTCGCCTGACTCCCCATTCTTCGCATCTGATTCAGACTTTCTTGTTCAAACACAAGATCCCTCTAGTTCGCCTGACTCCCCATTCTTCGCATCTGATTCAGACTGTCTTGGTCAAACACAAGATCCCTCTAGTTCGCCTGACTCCCCATTCTTCGCATCTGATTCAGACTTTCTTGATCAAACACAAGATCCCTCTAGTTCGCCTGACTCCCCATTCTTCGCATCTGATTCAGACTGTCTTGGTCAAACACAAGATCCCTCTAGTTCGCCGGACTCCCCATTCTTCGCATCTGATTCAGACTGTCTTGGTCAAACACAAGATCCCTCTAGTTCGCCTGACTCCCCATTCTTCGCATCTGATTCAGACTGTCTTGGTCAAACACAAGATCCCTCTAGTTCGCCTGACTCCCCATTCTTCGCATCTGATTCAGACTTTCTTGGTCAAACACAAGATCCCTCTAGTTCGCCTGACTCCCCATTCTTCGCATCTGATTCAGACTGTCTTGGTCAAACACAAGATCCCTCTAGTTCGCCTGACTCCCCATTCTTCGCATCTGATTCAGACTGTCTTGGTCAAACACAAGATCCCTCTAGTTCGCCTGACTTCCCATTCTTCGCATCTGATTCAGACTGTCTTGGTCAAACACAAGATCCCTCTAGTTCGCCTGACTCCCCATTCTTCGCATCTGATTCAGACTGTCTTGGTCAAACACAAGATCCCTCTAGTTCGCCTGACTCCCCATTCTTCGCATCTGATTCAGACTGTCTTGGTCAAACACAAGATCCCTCTAGTTCGCCTGACTCCCCATTCTTCGTATCTGATTCAGACTTTCTTGTTCAAACACAAGATCCCTCTAGTTCGCCTGACTCCCCATTCTTCGCATCTGATTCAGACTGTCTTGGTCAAACACAAGATCCCTCTAGTTCGCCTGACTCCCCATTCTTCGCATCTGATTCAGACTTTCTTGGTCAAACACAAGATCCCTCTAGTTCGCCTGACTCCCCATTCTTCGCATCTGATTCAGACTGTCTTGGTCAAACACAAGATCCTTCTAGTTCGCCTGACTCCCCATTCTTCGCATCTGATTCAGACTTTCTTGTTCAAACACAAGATCCCTCTAGTTCGCCTGACTCCCCATTCTTCGCATCTGATTCAGACTGTCTTGGTCAAACACAAGATCCCTCTAGTTCGCCTGACTCCCCATTCTTCGCATCTGATTCAGACTTTCTTGATCAAACACAAGATCCCTCTAGTTCGCCTGACTCCCCATTCTTCGCATCTGATTCAGACTGTCTTGGTCAAACACAAGATCCCTCTAGTTCGCCGGACTCCCCATTCTTCGCATCTGATTCAGACTGTCTTGGTCAAACACAAGATCCCTCTAGTTCGCCTGACTCCCCATTCTTCGCATCTGATTCAGACTGTCTTGGTCAAACACAAGATCCCTCTAGTTCGCCTGACTCCCCATTCTTCGCATCTGATTCAGACTTTCTTGGTCAAACACAAGATCCCTCTAGTTCGCCTGACTCCCCATTCTTCGCATCTGATTCAGACTGTCTTGGTCAAACACAAGATCCCTCTAGTTCGCCTGACTCCCCATTCTTCGCATCTGATTCAGACTGTCTTGGTCAAACACAAGATCCCTCTAGTTCGCCTGACTTCCCATTCTTCGCATCTGATTCAGACTGTCTTGGTCAAACACAAGATCCCTCTAGTTCGCCTGACTCCCCATTCTTCGCATCTGATTCAGACTGTCTTGGTCAAACACAAGATCCCTCTAGTTCGCCTGACTCCCCATTCTTCGCATCTGATTCAGACTGTCTTGGTCAAACACAAGATCCCTCTAGTTCGCCTGACTCCCCATTCTTCGTATCTGATTCAGACTTTCTTGTTCAAACACAAGATCCCTCTAGTTCGCCTGACTCCCCATTCTTCGCATCTGATTCAGACTGTCTTGGTCAAACACAAGATCCCTCTAGTTCGCCTGACTCCCCATTCTTCGCATCTGATTCAGACTTTCTTGGTCAAACACAAGATCCCTCTAGTTCGCCTGACTCCCCATTCTTCGCATCTGATTCAGACTGTCTTGGTCAAACACAAGATCCTTCTAGTTCGCCTGACTCCCCATTCTTCGCATCTGATTCAGACTGTCTTGGTCAAACACAAGATCCCTCTAGTTCGCCTGACTCCCCATTCTTCGCATCTGATTCAGACTTTCTTGGTCAAACACAAGATCCCTCTAGTTCGCCTGACTCCCCATTCTTCGCATCTGATTCAGACTGTCTTGGTCAAACACAAGATCCCTCTAGTTCGCCTGACTCCCCATTCTTCGCATCTGATTCAGACTGTCTTGGTCAAACACAAGATCCCTCTAGTTCGCCTGACTCCCCATTCTTCGCATCTGATTCAGACTGTCTTGGTCAAACACAAGATCCCTCTAGTTCGCCTGACTCCCCATTCTTCGCATCTGATTCAGACTGTCTTGGTCAAACACAAGAATCCCTCTAGTTCGCCTGACTCCCCATTCTTCGCATCTGATTCAGACTTTCTTGTTCAAACACAAGATCCCTCTAGTTCGCCTGACTCCCCATTCTTCGCATCTGATTCAGACTGTCTTGGTCAAACACAAGATCCCTCTAGTTCGCCTGACTCCCCATTCTTCGCATCTGATTCAGACTTTCTTGGTCAAACACAAGATCCCTCTAGTTCGCCGGACTCCCCATTCTTCGCATCTGATTCAGACTGTCTTGGTCAAACACAAGATCCCTCTAGTTCGCCTGACTCCCCATTCTTCGCATCTGATTCAGACTGTCTTGGTCAAACACAAGATCCCTCTAGTTCGCCTGACTCCCCATTCTTCGCATCTGATTCAGACTTTCTTGGTCAAACACAAGATCCCTCTAGTTCGCCTGACTCCCCATTCTTCGCATCTGATTCAGACTTTCTTGGTCAAACACAAGATCCCTCTAGTTCGCCTGACTCCCCATTCTTCGCATCTGATTCAGACTGTCTTGGTCAAACACAAGATCCCTCTAGTTCGCCTGACTCCCCATTCTTCGCATCTGATTCAGACTGTCTTGGTCAAACACAAGATCCCTCTAGTTCGCCTGACTCCCCATTCTTCGCATCTGATTCAGACTGTCTTGGTCAAACACAAGATCCCTCTAGTTCGCCTGACTCCCAATTCTTCGCATCTGATTCAGACTGTCTTGGTCAAACACAAGATCCCTCTAGTTCGCCTGACTCCCCATTCTTCGCATCTGATTCAGACTGTCTTGGTCAAACACAAGAATCCCTCTAGTTCGCCTGACTCCCCATTCTTCGCATCTGATTCAGACTGTCTTGGTCAAACACAAGAATCCCTCTAGTTCGCCTGACTCCCCATTCTTCGCATCTGATTCAGACTTTCTTGTTCAAACACAAGATCCCTCTAGTTCGCCTGACTCCCCATTCTTCGCATCTGATTCAGACTGTCTTGGTCAAACACAAGATCCCTCTAGTTCGCCTGACTCCCCATTCTTCGCATCTGATTCAGACTTTCTTGATCAAACACAAGATCCCTCTAGTTCGCCTGACTCCCCATTCTTCGCATCTGATTCAGACTGTCTTGGTCAAACACAAGATCCCTCTAGTTCGCCGGACTCCCCATTCTTCGCATCTGATTCAGACTGTCTTGGTCAAACACAAGATCCCTCTAGTTCGCCTGACTCCCCATTCTTCGCATCTGATTCAGACTGTCTTGGTCAAACACAAGATCCCTCTAGTTCGCCTGACTCCCCATTCTTCGCATCTGATTCAGACTTTCTTGGTCAAACACAAGATCCCTCTAGTTCGCCTGACTCCCCATTCTTCGCATCTGATTCAGACTGTCTTGGTCAAACACAAGATCCCTCTAGTTCGCCTGACTCCCCATTCTTCGCATCTGATTCAGACTGTCTTGGTCAAACACAAGATCCCTCTAGTTCGCCTGACTTCCCATTCTTCGCATCTGATTCAGACTGTCTTGGTCAAACACAAGATCCCTCTAGTTCGCCTGACTCCCCATTCTTCGCATCTGATTCAGACTGTCTTGGTCAAACACAAGATCCCTCTAGTTCGCCTGACTCCCCATTCTTCGCATCTGATTCAGACTGTCTTGGTCAAACACAAGATCCCTCTAGTTCGCCTGACTCCCCATTCTTCGTATCTGATTCAGACTTTCTTGTTCAAACACAAGATCCCTCTAGTTCGCCTGACTCCCCATTCTTCGCATCTGATTCAGACTGTCTTGGTCAAACACAAGATCCCTCTAGTTCGCCTGACTCCCCATTCTTCGCATCTGATTCAGACTTTCTTGGTCAAACACAAGATCCCTCTAGTTCGCCTGACTCCCCATTCTTCGCATCTGATTCAGACTGTCTTGGTCAAACACAAGATCCCTCTAGTTCGCCTGACTCCCCATTCTTCGCATCTGATTCAGACTGTCTTGGTCAAACACAAGATCCCTCTAGTTCGCCTGACTCCCCATTCTTCGCATCTGATTCAGACTTTCTTGGTCAAACACAAGATCCCTCTAGTTCGCCTGACTCCCCATTCTTCGCATCTGATTCAGACTGTCTTGGTCAAACACAAGATCCCTCTAGTTCGCCTGACTCCCCATTCTTCGCATCTGATTCAGACTGTCTTGGTCAAACACAAGATCCCTCTAGTTCGCCTGACTCCCCATTCTTCGCATCTGATTCAGACTGTCTTGGTCAAACACAAGATCCCTCTAGTTCGCCTGACTCCCCATTCTTCGCATCTGATTCAGACTGTCTTGGTCAAACACAAGAATCCCTCTAGTTCGCCTGACTCCCCATTCTTCGCATCTGATTCAGACTTTCTTGTTCAAACACAAGATCCCTCTAGTTCGCCTGACTCCCCATTCTTCGCATCTGATTCAGACTGTCTTGGTCAAACACAAGATCCCTCTAGTTCGCCTGACTCCCCATTCTTCGCATCTGATTCAGACTTTCTTGGTCAAACACAAGATCCCTCTAGTTCGCCGGACTCCCCATTCTTCGCATCTGATTCAGACTGTCTTGGTCAAACACAAGATCCCTCTAGTTCGCCTGACTCCCCATTCTTCGCATCTGATTCAGACTGTCTTGGTCAAACACAAGATCCCTCTAGTTCGCCTGACTCCCCATTCTTCGCATCTGATTCAGACTTTCTTGGTCAAACACAAGATCCCTCTAGTTCGCCTGACTCCCCATTCTTCGCATCTGATTCAGACTTTCTTGGTCAAACACAAGATCCCTCTAGTTCGCCTGACTCCCCATTCTTCGCATCTGATTCAGACTGTCTTGGTCAAACACAAGATCCCTCTAGTTCACCTGACTCCCCATTCTTCGCATCTGATTCAGACTGTCTTGGTCAAACACAAGATCCCTCTAGTTCGCCTGACTCCCCATTCTTCGCATCTGATTCAGACTGTCTTGGTCAAACACAAGATCCCTCTAGTTCGCCTGACTCCCCATTCTTCGCATCTGATTCAGACTGTCTTGGTCAAACACAAGATCCCTCTAGTTCGCCTGACTCCCCATTCTTCGTATCTGATTCAGACTTTCTTGTTCAAACACAAGATCCCTCTAGTTCGCCTGACTCCCCATTCTTCGCATCTGATTCAGACTGTCTTGGTCAAACACAAGATCCCTCTAGTTCGCCTGACTCCCCATTCTTCGCATCTGATTCAGACTGTCTTGGTCAAACACAAGATCCCTTTAGTTCGCCTGACTCCCCATTCTTCGCATCTGATTCAGACTGTCTTGGTCAAACACAAGATCCCTCTAGTTCGCCTGACTCCCCATTCTTCGCATCTGATTCAGACTGTCTTGGTCAAACACAAGATCCCTCTAGTTCGCCTGACTCCCCATTCTTCGCATCTGATTCAGACTGTCTTGGTCAAACACAAGATCCCTCTAGTTCGCCTGACTCCCAATTCTTCGCATCTGATTCAGACTGTCTTGGTCAAACACAAGATCCCTCTAGTTCGCCTGACTCCCCATTCTTCGCATCTGATTCAGACTGTCTTGGTCAAACACAAGATCCCTCTAGTTCGCCTGACTCCCCATTCTTCGCATCTGATTCAGACTTTCTTGTTCAAACACAAGATCCCTTTAGTTCGCCTGACTCCCCATTCTTCGCATCTGATTCAGACTGTCTTGGTCAAACACAAGATCCCTCTAGTTCGCCTGACTCCCCATTCTTCGCATCTGATTCAGACTTTCTTGGTCAAACACAAGATCCCTCTAGTTCGCCTGACTCCCCATTCCTCGCATCTGATTCAGACTGTCTTGGTCAAACACAAGATCCCTCTAGTTCGCCGGACTCCCCATTCTTCGCATCTGATTCAGACTGTCTTGGTCAAACACAAGATCCCTTTAGTTCGCCTGACTCCCCATTCACGCATCTGATTCAGACTGTCTTGGTCAAACACAAGATCCCTCTAGTTCGCCTGACTCCCCATTCTTCGCATCTGATTCAGACTGTCTTGGTCAAACACAAGATCCCTCTAGTTCGCCTGACTCCCCATTCTTCGCATCTGATTCAGACTGTCTTGGTCAAACACAAGATCCCTCTAGTTCGCCTGACTCCCCATTCTTCGCATCTGATTCAGACTTTCTTGGTCAAACACAAGATCCCTCTAGTTCGCCTGACTCCCCATTCTTCGCATCTGATTCAGACTGTCTTGGTCAAACACAAGATCCCTCTAGTTCGCCTGACTCCCCATTCTTCGCATCTGATTCAGACTGTCTTGGTCAAACACAAGATCCCTCTAGTTCGCCTGACTCCCCATTCTTCGCATCTGATTCAGACTGTCTTGGTCAAACACAAGATCCCTCTAGTTCGCCTAACTCCCCATTCTTCGCATCTGATTCAGACTGTCTTGGTCAAACACAAGATCCCTCTAGTTCGCCTGACTCCCCATTCTTCGCATCTGATTCAGACTTTCTTGTTCAAACACAAGATCCCTCTAGTTCGCCTGACTCCCCATTCTTCGCATCTGATTCAGACTGTCTTGGTCAAACACAAGATCCCTCTAGTTCGCCTGACTCCCCATTCTTCGCATCTGATTCAGACTGTCTTGGTCAAACACAAGATCCCTCTAGTTCGCCTGACTCCCCATTCTTCGCATCTGATTCAGACTGTCTTGGTCAAACACAAGATCCCTCTAGTTCGCCTGACTCCCCATTCTTCGCATCTGATTCAGACTGTCTTGGTCAAACACAAGATCCCTCTAGTTCGCCTGACTCCCCATTCTTCGCATCTGATTCAGACTGTCTTGGTCAAACACAAGATCCCTCTAGTTCGCCTGACTCCCCATTCTTCGCATCTGATTCAGACTTTCTTGGTCAAACACAAGATCCCTCTAGTTCGCCTGACTCCCCATTCTCCCAACTTGACTCCTTGCAATGTTTAGCTGTTCCCCAAGCTGAAAATTCCGTTGAAAGGGACCTGATTTGAGTCTCGAGAAGATTCATGAGGAATGCGAAGACCTAGCTGCACTTAATTCCCAAAAGCCCTTCTTGAATTGTTTTCAACAATGACTGTACCGCTGGCAGAAGTGCGTGGAGTCGCAAGGGAAGTACTTTGAAGGGTATTAGGGTTTCAAACCTCCAGGTGAGTAATTGTATTTATTCAGCCTAAATAAAGGATATTTTTTAAATACACCCCGTACCCTTATAGAGAAAATGGTAGTAGCATGTCCTTTGCAGAATATCGCTTCTTTTTCGTAACCTATTTGTATGTTATAAGTTACTTGGCAGGTCTGCAGTACGGTAGGTTGTCATTACTTTCCGTATACGGAGGAGCGATCGAACGGAGAAAAAAACACTCGTATCTGCCAAACTGAACAAGGCGGGATTCGAACTCGGTGCGTTGAATTTCCTTTAAACATTTATATTGCTTATCCAAGCAGATTTAACATCAAAGACTAACTATGTTGCTGCTGCTGTTACTACTTATACTACCAATTTCAGTAGCATCATCTGCTTAATCAGCCTTGAGAATGGATGTAAGTTTGTCTGAGTATGCCTCTTCAATAGACCCTATCCTTTTGCAGCTCTCTTCATTTCAGCATAGGTTCATACTATAATATCTCTGCATGCCTGAGAAACGTGAGTCTTGTTCACTCTCATCCTCTTTTCCCCTGAATCTTGCCCTCTAGTATGTTCTGAAGAAGACTTTCATGTCGCACATTGTGTTCTAGTCAACTCAATTTTCGTTGTGTATCATTTTCAACATTTGTTTTTGTGCGCCTACCTGAATATGGACGTTGTCATTTAATTTTCTTTGCCCAACTCACTCGTTCCATTCTACGATAGCATCATATTTCAAACGCGTCCTAGCTTTGTCCATCCTTCTTTGCTGGAGTCCATGTTTCAGCCCAATCCAGTGCAACTGATCATAAATGAGTAGATTCTTGTCCTCACTTTTATTCTCATATTCTTTGAGGTTTGCGATATCTGTTTCTCTCTGAAGGCATTTTTGTCGCCAATGCAATCATTGTCCCAATTTCCGTCTAATTGGGGCATCTTATGTGATGGATTGCCCTAAATATGTAAGCTTCTGTACTTGTTCGATCATTTCTCCATTGATGAGTATACTCATCTGCATGTGTTCCTTGACTATTTTCATAGTCTTTGTCCACAATGTGTTTATTTTCATACAAACCTCTTTGAATGTGCTGTCAATTTTCTCATGTGTCCTTTGCAACGTTGCTGCTGATCCTCCCACTCTGGATTGATTAACGGCAAATTTTATTGCATTAACTTTCATACCAATGACGTTCACACACCTATTACATCATTTTCCAATATCATCACAGAATATGCGTTATTGAGACTTCAAAAAAGCAAGCAACCCCTGTTTTATTTAAACTGGATATATTAGTTCTTCTTTGATTGAAATAATCACCTCTTGATTTTCATAGGGTGTTTATTCCAATCCCTGATGTCCACCATGAGTATTTATAGGGCTGATAAATGAAGGTCGCATGCCCTTGCAGTCGCCATGCAACATAAGATGTTGTTATTTAATGCCCACAATTAGTAAGTTTACTCTTTTGTGCGCCCTGAAAAGGACGATAAGTGGCAGGTTGCAGTAGCTTTCCTCACATCCCGAGCGTGCTGCTGAAGGTGGACGGCGATCCTCCATGCGGTTGTGCTAAGCTTGGCTTCATCTGCGTGGAGCTCACTGCTACGGGGATCACATCGATCCACATCTCGTCAACCAGGTTGCCTTAAAAACAGCCTGTTTCCAGGGAACGCTACATGGAAGAAAGATTGTGTTCTTGGTCATTGTATTGTGCCTGACCCTAACGCGGCGTCCTGGCCAGTATGTTGTGCCTGACTGGACTAGCTTCTCAGTTCCTCCCACTGTAAGATAATTTTTTTTTCATTTTACCTACCATAGAAAAAAATTAAGGCTCATCGAGTATTTGAACGCATGTCAAAGATTAAGATCCAAATCGGCACTCTACTTAACAAAATATCACACTTTTCTCTATACAAACAATCTCAATAGTTGCTAATATTGTCCTTGCTTGCTTTATCCTTCACTACATGTAATATTATAACACTTTATCCAACACTAAAATATTTGTAATAATCTACACTCCCTAACTATCACTAAAATATGTGTAATAATCTACAAATTTAACCTCAACTAAAATTTGTGTAATAATCTGCACACTTTATCCATTACTAAAATATTTGTAATAATCAACACACTTTATTCTGAACTAAAATATTTGTAATATTTTTCATGTTTTATCGTTCAATAAAATTTGTAATAATCTGCAAAAATTGTACAATTTGCTATGTCAGAAACCCATTTATATTTCTTAGCTGCAATATTTACCGTGTCCAAAATAGAGCGGGCGGGCTGGTGTGTCAAACCAGTATGTCACACTATTTATATGAGAATCTTCTTCTTCTTCTTCGTACGCAGTCAGACAGTAACCATTATTTTTTCGAAAAAAGCAGCCGTCATCCTGCGGCTGTCGACACTGACATAGAGCTTGTCTAGTGTTGCCACTGGTGATGGCCACATCTGTTCTCTCTGATCCTCGTATGTCGGGCAGTTTTGCAGCAAATGCTCAGGGGTCATTTTGCCTGTACCACACGGGCATTCGTCGGTGCCACCTATCTTCAATTTGTTGAATAGGTGGTACCTGAGTCTATTGTGGCCAGTGCGAAGTCTGAAGACCACGACCTGCTCCTTTCTGTTCAGCTGGTAATAGGCATCGTTTTTGGTGTAGCCAGTATGTTAGGTTTCCCATTTGGTCATGTATCTAGCTCTAATAAGCCGTTTTGACTCTTCGTATGTCATACTAGTATCAGGTTGTGGTAGTTTATATGAGAATCTAATTATCGGAGGTTAAGATCTGTTAGCCTACCGAGCTTTTGACAATGGGAATACGAGTTTAAATCCTCCGTAACGGCTAGGTTTTATCAGAAGTGAAATAAAAACATAACCTGCTCACTGCGTAGCGATTACCAGGACGAACGACATTTATTCCCCAACCTTATAATCCGCCCATTCTTCCCTGGTTGATTCCAGAAATAGGAATAGATATCGCACTGATAGTGATTCGTGGTGATAGGTTATCATCAAAGTCGAGAAATGAGCAGTCAGAGATAAGCTCAGTGTAGCTGTCATCAATCAAGTACGTGTTGCCTGTATATGCAGTTGACCAGACACAATTGGAACGGAAATCAATGGTAACCAAGAAACGGCGTATAACACACAGGTTCAATAACAAACTAAGTGCGCAAAAAGAAATATTAAACAATTAAACAATGTACAAGTAACACGAACAAAGAAGTCAACACGTTCATGAAAATACTGCCAATTGTTTCCTAAAACCTTGTTAACAAAGGGCTTAGGTGTAATCACACTTTGCTGGGAGCATCTATACAGCGTTTGCGTTCATGTACATAAAATGTTCACGGTTTTCAGATTCTTTGTTTAAAGTATCGACATCACAGGTAACGCCAGTGAACAACAATGATCTGTACTACAAAATATGACAAAAATATAGACAAGCATGGCTCTGATACCGCATAGGAACATAAACTATAAGAAATCTAGCTAAAGGTCACATGAACTTCCTTAGGGACGATACAAGGAAGTAAAACCTTTTGATCTTCAGTACCGCCTCAGCTTCCATTTAACTGCACCACAACTTAGCAAATATGTTCTTGGCTTGGCTAAATAAGTACTAACTCACCAGATCTTCTTGGCGTGGCTAAATAAGTACTAACTCACCAGATCTTCTTGGCGTGGCTAAATAAGTACTAACTCACCAGATATTCTTGTCTTGGCTAAATAAGTACTAACTCACCAGATATTCTTGTCTTGGCTAAATAAGTAATAACTCAGTAAATGTGTTCTTGGCTTAACTAAATAAGTACTAACTCAGTAAATATGTTTGTGACTATACTAAATAAGTACTAACTCAGTAAATATGTTGTTTACTTAACTAAATAAGTATTAACTCACTAAATATGTTGTTTACTTAACTAAATAAGTACTAACTCACTAAATATGTTGTTTACTTAACTAAATAAGTACTAACTCACTAAATATGTTGTTTACTTAACTAAATAAGTACTAACTCACTAAATATGTTGTTTACTTAACTAAATAAGTACTAACTCACTAAATATGTTGTTTACTTAACTAAATAAGTACTAACTCATTAAATATGTTCTTGGCTTAACTAAATCAGTACTAACTCAATAAACATGTTCTTGGCTTAACTAAATAAGTACTAACTCACTAAATATGTTCTTAGCTCAACTATGCAAGTGCTCCTAACTCACCAGATGTGCTATTGACTCAACTAAATAAGTAGAAAAACTTTGGAACATAAACTCCGTTTTTTCCCCCATTCATTAATACCTCAACATTGAACATATCTATAGATGGGAGAGATTGATATTTCCATACAGCTTGTCGTAGTGACGACAAAATAGGTTATTTTCTTGTTATGTTCAACACACAATGAGTATTTTTGCTGCAGATATTCATCAGTCATCTGATCAGAACCACATGTATTCTTGTGTGTAATTTTATATTGTGTAATATAAGCACAGTTTGACAATTCTGCAACAAAAACTCTTCATATTGGATACCAGAAAAAGAGGCATTAAGGCTCAGGATGTGTAGATCCACTGTTCTAGTCACTTCAGTTTACGGCTTTTGAGAAGACCTTACATCCAGGACTGAAAACACACGCAATGAGTGGGTTAATAGTCTATATGGATAGGGTGTCATGCCGAGATCAATCAGAAGCTAACGTCAACGTCAGGGCCAAATACAAAATATTGACCAATACTCGCACTTAAAAACATTCGCCGTTGCAGCAGCCTGGCCAACGAGAAAGGAATATACATGTCATATCCATGAAGGTGAGTCTGTTGAGAATTATGCATTGCATTACCACGAGGAGGACTTGTGCCCACCTTCTTCGGCGCGTATATAAATGAAAAAAGAGTCACTGAAAAACCCGCTAGCTGAGAGAATTCATCAAGTGTACAGAACAGAAGTTTCTAAAACAAAACGACGACAATTTAGATTTTTTAAATTTCACTTTAGACACAAAAACGCCAAAAAAGATAGAATATTGACACTTAAATCAAACAATGACACCTAAGATCAAACAATGAATCCTAAGATCAAACAATGACACCTAAGATCAAGCAATGACACTTAGGATAAAACAATGACACCTAAGATCAAACAATGACACTTAAAATAAAACAATGACACCAAGGATCAAACCATGACAATTACAATACAACATTGATACTTATGATAAAATAATGACACTTAGGATAAAACAATGACACCTAATATCAAACAATGACACTTAAAAAAAACTTTTCTTTGTTTTTTGCGTTCGCCTTATTTGTCAATTTTTCAAGACGGTGTGCGTTGCACTGTAGTTTTTATTTTGCGCCTGTCGGACCAGTGCATCCGACTTCAGCATGCATTTTATGTAAGGATATGCTTCCTCCTGCATTTTTAAGGGTTTGCTTCCCCGGGGTAACGACCGGAGTTGTAATGGGGAAACGAACCCAGCACCTTAAGTTGTGAGCCGTGTCACTTCACCATTAGCCCACGCCGTCCCCAAAACAACAACTAAAAAAACAACCCAATGACACTTAAGATAGAACAATGGCAGATAGAACAATGCGAGTTCGATGATGACACTGCTATTGATGACCAAACAGTTTACATATTGCAGGAGTTTAGAAATAAGGAGCCAGCCAAGCAGTGAGTGCAGCCTAAAAGGATGGTGGAGGAGTGTGACAACCAAGGAGCTACATGAATAATCACTATATACACCGTTCGCCCACCGTTCGCCATATCCAGCAAGCGACAAGACAACATTGAGTCGGCAAGGAGTGTAGTGATCTCGAGTCTCATGACAGAAAGTGTACAAGAACAAGATTGCAATGTGCGTAACATATGGATCTGCATGGCAAGCACCAGTTTACCCCGTTGAATAAATTGGTACCTGCCTTGAATTCAGAAAGAAAATTAGACGGTAGAAGGAAACCAGTCATCTCACATCATGACTAAATACCCATCATAAAGCTCAATATTCAGCATAAAAGAGTCTCTGACACTTCATCCACTACATCAGTAACACAGTTTACTTTGGGGTGTTACTGACCAGTTCCCATTCTAGCGCTCTTGCCTTCCATAACTTCAAGTTAGAGGCGCGATTTATAGTTAGGTAGAAGCATATCGTGACTAGAGATTAAAGACATGCACTCTAACCACTATGCAACTTTGGTGCTCGTAACTGATAAGCAGCACATGTTATAAGTCTACACCATCAATATCAATGATTTTGTATAAACTGTACGACGATCTGGCTATGTGGACCTCTGAAAAAAATCTCACCGTAGCAAACAATCGGATGCAGCAGGCCCTAACATCGTTGCAGGAGTGGGCGAACTCATGGCTGGTCAAAATAAATGAGGAAAAAACATGTACGATATTCTCGCTTTCAAATAAACCACAGAACACCAAAATTAGTCTTAAAGGGGCAAATATCTGCGGCCAAACGACAACCCAAACTACCTGGGAGTCACATTTGATCGGCGCATTACATGGAAAAGTCAGATCGAGAGAAACCGAATGAGAGCAAGACAAAGAATGGCAATCATGAGGAAACTTGCTGGCACAAGCTGGGGAACAGACGAAAGAATACTAAAGAAACTGTACACTGGAAGAGTGAGACCAGTTCTCAAGTATGGCATTGCGGCGTGGACAACAGCAGCAAAGGCGAACTTTGATAAAATTAGCAAACTTCAAAACCAAGCCATGAGGGTTATAACAGGAGGCATGAAGTCAACGCCAATTGCAGAACTTGAAATGATTACAAATCTGCAATCCATGACCGACAGAAAAGACTACAAAGCCCAGCAGCAAGCAGAGAAACTCAGAAGGCTGACAGGCCATCCAATGCATCAGAGACTAAATAGATTTGGAAATGGGAAACTAAAGCGGAGAAACTTTGCAGAAATAGCCAAAGCAAATATGAGCGAAGACCCTATGAACACCGTAACAACACCAAAGCCCATTCCTACTGTACGCAAACCCACATGGAAGCAGCATATCATTCCGGAGGTGGTAGAAAATATACCAGGTATTGGAAATAAGAACAGCCAGACTGAAAAAGAAAGAAGAGACATAACCCTGAGGTACATAGCGGAAAACTACCCAAGCATGGACTGGACCCATGCATACACCGACGGTTCTGTATCAAACACAACACAGAATTGTAGAAAAATAACACAGTGGCAACTGGAAAATTCTCAAGCAATTACAGAGCAGAGGCAGAGGCACTGAAGGCTGCAGTAGAAGCAATGCTCACAGGCGAAAGCAATGAAAGCCAGATAGTCCTGTTCACAGATGCCGTGGCCGTGGTCACAGCACTAAAAAGCCAGAAAAATAAAGAACTTAATGATTTAAGAGCAGTACTCTGTAAACTATGCCAGCAGTCCGCACCAAAAAGAGTGGTGGTAGAGTGGGTTCCATCCAAGGCAACGAGGAGGCAGACAGACTGGCAAAAGAAGGTGCAAGACTACCACAACCAGATTCTAGTGTGACCTACGAAGAGTCAAAAAGGCCTATTAGGGCCAGATACATGGCCAAATGGGAAACACTGGCTACACAAAAAATGATGCCTACTACCAGCTGAACAGAAGAGAGCAGGTCGTGGTCTTCAGACTCCGCACAGGCCACAACAGACTGAGGTCCATCTATTTAATAAATTGAAGATAAGGTGGCACTGACGAATGCTCGTGTGGCACAGGGAAAATGACCGCTGAACATCTGCTGCAAAATTGCCCGACGTACGAGGATCAGAGAAAGCACATGTGGCCATCACCAGCGCCAGCACTAGACAAGCTCTATGGCAGTGTCGACAGCCTCAGGATGACAGCTGCTTTCTTCGAACAAATTCAAGTTGACGTCTGACAGCGTACGAAGAAGAAGTATAAACTATACACGGTATAATTCAGAAATATCAATATCAATGATATTAAGATAAGCTGTATATCATACAATTCAGAGATATCAACGTTAATGATATTAAGATAAGCTGTTCATGGTACAATTCAGATATATCAATGCCAATGCTATTATGCGACATCACTGTCAATGATATAATTGATAAGCTGTATTGAGTACAAATCTGCGACATCACTGTCAATATTATTGATTAGCTGTATTTAGTACGTCAGAGATATCATTGTCAACTATATTCACTATCTAAAACACACGAGATTGTGACTACAGTTTGATAAATATCGTGTATTAAAGGCAATAAAAACCATCATCTAAAGATCTACATAACCAATAACGTTTGGGTCGGATGTTAACACTGGTTATTGCGATAACATTATTGGTTAACCTCCTTGTATAAAACCTTTTCCTATTGTCAGAAATGTCTTTCACAAACAAGTAAAGTAAATGCTTGAACACAATATTAAATGTGTATTTTGACGATTCAGAAATATCTTGTTTTGCATGAATTGAAAATCTTCATCAAAGTAAAACTGGCAGAACCACTTGCCTCCAAACTTGAATACGCCTTTTATGAAAGATAGGTCTACATGCACTTGTTACATAATTATCATACAATATTACATGAATGTGGCCTTCAATTATTATACAAGAATACAAATAACAACAAGACCCAACTGCCCTTGTAAAAACCGAGATACGTGTCCTTTAACCCCTCTAAATCAACAAACAATCGTTAAACAAAGGTAGCAGAAATCTGAGACCGGAGTGTCAACACAGGAGCGTCCATGGAAGAATAGGTGACGTTTTTAGTCCCGTTCTGTCGTGGAGATAACCCTGCACCATTTGTGTAACGGTTCCTCCATTCAACAAAGAAAATCTTAGACGAGATAAAAATCGATTGTGTAGCCTACAAATAACAGATATCCACTGGCATTTACGTACTTCTAGAAGAATAACGAAAAAAACAACGTATCATTGTGTCGTTTGTTCCCTTGCTGTGGTCCATCGGGAGGATTTATAGGACAGGAATAAAGGTCGTTTACCCCCTACAGTGTGAAGGCTAGGTTTATCTTACTTCTGACAATTATTGTCTAAAAGCGTATTTTACGAGTGTTTCCTTAGTAAGGGGAAGTACATACAAATCGCTAGGTCACCTGCTTTAAATTATTATATGCATACATCATACATATAGTCAAACCTGCTTCAATGAAGTCGGGTTGATAAGAACGTGCAGGTGGGCAGGCATGGTGGTGCGCATGCCTGATAATAGATGGACACGTAAAAGTGACGTCATGGTGACCCTACACCTATAATCGTCGCCCTGGACGTCAACCAATAATGGATTTCGACAAGACCTTAGTCTGCAATGGTGCTTAATGGCAACGGACAGAGATGACTTAAGACGACATTTAGGTACTTGGCATAAGGCACAAAATGTGTGTGTGAGTGTGAGAGAGAGAGAGGGGGGGGGAGAGTGTGCGTGTATGCGCGCGCATATATATATATATATATATATCTGTTTCTAAGAATCGACGTCACTGCACTCCGGGCATACCCATAGGTGCTCAGTCTCTCTCATCAAATGGCGTAAGGTATGGTTGCTGAAGGTCCCTGAAGCTCGCTGGTTGTACACTCCCCTGCTCCGTCCTCTCATGATCCCCACCCCGTTGGAACCTCGTTTAATGTCGAATCTTCGTAGTCTGTGCATTGATGCTTCATCTACTGCGATGTCCTCATCCAGCAGGCGGTCATTGATTGATTTCAAAATGTCACTTCTATCCATCACCAATGTGCCCATGATGGGAGCTTGTGAAGCCAAGATGTCAGCTCTTTCATTTCCCTGATCCGCGCATGAGCAGGACAGTAGATCCAGGTCAACGCCTGGAGATTTGAGGCCTCAACAGCAGCTATCCATTCGTACCTAAGCCATCCGTTCTGTAATGTTTGAAGTACGGCTTGCGCGTCTGTCACTATGACTGCCCTTGTTATAGAAGCCTCAGATATACATTTCAGTGCTGAGGTCACTGCCTCCGTCTCCATTCTCATACTGGAGGTTGTTGACATGTATGCCGTACTGCTCCCAGCAACAACCTCACCTCTCACTCTAGCCGAGAAACCCCAGCCTGATGTCCCACTGCGCACGACCGATCCGTCGGTGTATATGACAGCATAACTCTCCTGTGTGTTCTCAGTTATCAGCTGATTTACCTCGGGCTCTGCTCTCCCGTTGTTCCGTTCTCTGCATTCCTTGCCTAAGGTTATAATGACTCTCTAGTACTCTATCATTCTATCACCAGTGTGGACCTATTCTTCCCCCTTGGTTATCGTCTCAGCTGGAGTGACGTGTCCGATTGTTGTCTCAGCCTGTGCCATCCACGACGACCCTCTCTTGATTCGTGATCCCTTAATGTCTGATATACTACTGTGCAGAGGGTGCCGCGTGTCGGTGGTGACACACATATAGTCTTTGACTTGTGTCAGTTTATGTATGGATGTCACCGATAACAATCCCAACATGTACCGCATTATCACAATCGGGGTATCTCTAGTGTAGATCAGAACCAGTCGCTTACCTTCATTCTGAATGCGTTCCAACCTGCCACACCGTGTTCTTGATAGTGTGAGGATGCCTAGTCCGTAATCGATGACTGTCAACACGACCTGACGAAATAGGATGAAGAGGCGGCGTTGTTCCAAGTCGCAGCAGCCATGATCTTTAGTGCACCTAACTTTCTCTTCCATCTTTGTACGATGTGGTCAACATGGCAATTATGGGAAAGACTGCGATCAAAAGAAACTCAGAGGTATTTCAACCTGTCGCAACTGTCAATAGTGCAACCATCAAAAGCGATGCCCGGGAGCTCAGCCTTTACTATGGAATTATTCAAAGAGCATATATATATATATATATATATATATACGCACGCGCACACACACACACACACACATATTGATCATATCTCAGTCTCTGTATACAATGTTCTTGGCGCACTGTGTGTTTTGTCCATCTCCGTCTCTTGCATTTCGACACTGTCTGCTATGACTGCAAAGGGAGATCCGCGAGTGACAGTCCATGTCATAGATCGTACCAACATGCTGAGGAGGCTGGCCTGCCGGGGTGTCAACCGATTTCGTCAGTCTTCTCCACAGCCAAAAGGCCTCAATGAGCGTCGGCAGCCACTATGTTCCGTTCAACCGACTGTCACCAAACCGCTCAATACTGCAGCAATCGCTTCACAACCCTCGGATGGAATGTCGCATGACTTTAAGTCCCACTTGCATACATCCTTGAATCGCAGGGTGAGACGGTAGATTCTTCTACCTCCAGTGGCCAAATGTCCATAGAGGACATCCTTTGACAGCCTCTTGTCTCTGATCTTCCATGTGGTAAACATGCCCCACACTTCAAAGGCGTCGTTGGATCAACAGCGAGTACATGTTAGGAGTGTTTGCTTGCTGTAAAAACACAGTATGTGGCACTCAATCTTGACACCCAATTCTTAACATACGCCGTAGGCACCTCGTGTGAATGTGTTTAGCAGCTGTTCTTGCTTAGTGTAAGTGCTTCAAACCTCGTTTCCATACATTATAGAGTGCCAAGAACGCAGGTCTGATATATCCGGACCTTGGTGTATTGATACAACGCATTGTTCTCCTTTACTTTCTTCGTCAGGCGAGCCATGATAATACGCGCCCTGCCAAGCCTACTGTTAATCTCCATCTCGAGCGAGAGATGGTAGACCCAAGATAAGTGAAGCTTCTGGGGTGACGCCATCAACCTTTATGAAAGAGGGGGGGGGAGGGGAGGGGAAATATTAATAACATGTGCACAGACCTTCGTCTATTCCAGGCTAATGGTGAGCCCAAACTGCTTGCACCCCTGCTTGCGAATCTGTCTCCCAGTCTCTGTAGGGCCTCCTCCCTATTGATCACCAGAACCGCATCATCCGCAAATAACATCTCCCTAATGAGCACGATCCTCACCCTGGTCATCAGACGCAGCCGGGACAAGTTAAACAGCCGCACACCTGATCTGCTATGCATATAAACACCGTCCACAGACGTGCCATAGAAGAACGGAGAAGAAGATTCCAAAGGAAGTGGCACAAGCACACATCCCAGCTTCACTCCACTCTTGATGGGAAAAGAGAAGTTGAACCATCGTATAAGACTGTGCCCTTCATATCAGCGTCAACAAAAATACGATGTTGCACAGTAGTTGTGTTTGCGAATACCCACAATGAGTAGGTACCCTTTTGTGCGCTCTTAAAAGGACGTTAAGTGACGGGTTGTAGTAGCTTTCCTCACACCCAGAGCGTGCTGATGACGATGGACCGGGGTCCTCCAGGCGGTTGTGCTACGCTTGGCTTCATCCGCGTGTCACTCACTACTACGGGGATCACGTCGATCCCTCACTTCATTGGCCCGGCTGCCATGAAAACAGCCCGTTTCCAGGAGGGCTACTAGGAAGCTGAGGTGAGGGTATTTGCAAGTATGTTTTGCCTGACCCTGACTAACATGTCTGATCAGTATATTTTGCCTGACCAGACGTTAGTCTTCCTCCCCTATATTGCACAGTAATTATACAAATAATTATACAATGACAATATAATATATGCGTTTTTACTTTTCGTGTTGAGATTAAAATGCATGAGTAAAACGCAATCATCTTCTACATATCCACGCAATCGCATCCAAGTAAATAGAAGCACTTCTTGTGGGACATGCTTCAATTGAACATTCTAATCCTCCTAATGTAGACGACACTCACTACACACCACATCTGATACCAGGATTAAGACAGCGAAGAAGTCGTTATCTTGGGGAACGGAAAATTGAAGTAAGGTTCGCAAAGGAAGAAGGTACTTTTTTTTTTTTTGGCAGTACAGGCAGACAGAAACACGTTTATTATACTACAAAAATAGCCTCGCTTTATTGATTACAAATAGTCCTAAACTGTCCCAAAATTGCCCCCCCCCCCCCCCCCCCCAAATTATTACAGTGTATTGGAATATTGTTTGTACATGTCCATAAAATGTAAGCTCTCTATATTATCGGAAAGTGTCTGAATTCTCAAATACAAGATCTGACCCTAACTAACTGAATAATATGTGAAGTTAAATGAAAGCGTTTAAAAAAAAGAAACATCTTTGGCGTAACTACCACATGGCTTCATCTGGAGGCTTCAAAATGGAGATGTTCTGGTAACCTAGAAAATAGATTAAGGTTTAATGAATGGACACAGCCTTATCTTACTTCTGTTTACATTGATTTAGCTTGCACTTCTTTGTTCTCATACAGCTTCTGAATCTGTTCCGTCAATGTCTTTGTGTTTTTATCAATTCTCCATCTTCAGACCACTTTCTCTAATTAGTGCGCCATCGTCCTGCTTTCTTTCGTACTATGCTCTGTACGGTAGAGACGACAGCTTTCTATGTCCTGCGCATGTATATGGTTTAATTATTGTTGTATTATAAAATCTGCTCTATGTATAATTATCTTAATTGATGAAGTTGTTAAAAATGTATGAAAAGTTATTTGCGTTGAAAATTTTTTTTTTTGTTTTTTTTTTGCTTTCGCCTTATTTTTCTAATTCCCAAGGCGGTGTGCGTTGCACTGTTTTTTTATTTTGTGCCTGTCAGTCCATTGCATCCGACTTCAGCATGCATTTTATGTAAGGGTCTGCTTCCCCGGGGTAACGGCCACTAGGCCACCCCTTCCTATGAAAATTACATTTAAATCTTTGCTATGGAGCAGAGGTAGAGCAGTGGTTAGTGTACTGGCTTCCCGTCCAAGCGATCAGGGTTCAGTACTCGGTACGGGATTTTTCCTATCGCAAAACGGCACTTGGGGTCGACCCAGCCTAAAGAAATGGATAGAAAAATAATCTTGAAAAGTACAGGCGGTTGGTGGGATGTTGACCACATCTTCCCTAATGTGCCGTTGGTCAATTAAATATGAGCCTAACACAATGTTCCCAATATCCCACACCGGCGTGTGAACGTGATCTTCATTGTGTCTCGGGCATTCCCTCCCATTTATCTTATTGCATGTGTCAAAATATGTCCTGGGGATAGATCTGTGTTTGACTACATGGAGAATGGGGCCACTGCTGAAAGCTTGAACAGTGCAGTCAAACAATGCTAAGGTGGAAGACTCTCCACCTCTAAGCATCGTACCTTCTGCTAGTGATCGAGCCCTATTCTTCTGTGTTTAAAAAAGAGTAAAGGGAAAACGAAGAAGAGGAAGAAAAAGAAGAAGAGCAGCGGCAACAACAACAGCAACACCAACATGAAGAGCAAGAAGGAGCAGCAGGAGATCGTGGTGGTCAGTTCTAAATACAAGAGCACAACAGAAAGCAGCATACAGATTTGTTTAAAGAACTTAAATGGAATCCATAGGTTTCCATACACGGGATATATAATAGCAGTGAGTGTCTGAGAGCCAACAGTGGTAGAACGCTTTCGTCTAATGGCAGAAGAAATCCTAATCCGCTTGATCTCCGTTACCGACATGCTCCAACCGACCCAGATGTAAACGGGTATCTCCTTTACCATTAGGAAGGGGAAGCAAAGAGGACGAAAACGGGCAACTCTACCTAACAAAAACAAATGGGACCTAGTACAATAAAGTCTCGAGCAGTGTGTCGACAAATTCAAGTTTTCCTTCAAGTGTCAAAGGATCTCTTCCACCTGGAGCATTTATCAAAACAGCACTGCGCTGCCGTCACCAGGGAGAACGATCGACCCGAAGAAATACACCTAGCCGATCACGGAAAACACTAGGTTAGGTACATACAGATACACACACGCATCCAAGCACTGGTTTATGCGTCCTGATATCGCCCAATGGACTACGGTCTGGGGTGGAAAATGGCGCGCCTCCGCCAGTAGAAACTATGTGAGGCAAACATCTAAGCAAAAAAAAAAAAAAGGAAAGCTACTACAACTCGCCACTTAACGTCCTTTTCAGGGTGCACAAAAGAGTAAACTTACTCATTGTGGGCATTAAACAACAACAACATATATAGTTGTTTAAAATAACAAGAAACCAAGCAATAAATACAAATACTAATAATATAACGTTTTTGAGAAAGCGATATTTCATTTACATAAAGTTTGTGCGAAATCTGTTCCTGCTTATTTTATTGGAACATTTGACAACCATGGCTTCACGAGTCGAAGCGATTCATTGAAATCCATCGCTTCTTTGTTTGATTTTGATCGCTGACCGGTTGAAAAGTCTTCTCATACAAACAGATAGTCGAAAATTCAAACAACAATTGTATAGCTCTGTAACTATATATTTATTGGATATTCGTTTTCCAGTGAAATAAAAATTGAGATAAGAATTGCATTTTATGTTTGGACAACAAAGTGACATCATAAGACAACTCAATCAGGTCTTATTTTTCATGACGATTCAGTGCGTATAAGTTAATGTCTTTCAAGAAGGGGTTAAGCCACAATAACTTGTTCGTGGACCGGCGGTTGGGAAACACTGCTCTAACACTTAATCCCTGACAGCATTGTATGATATGGGGATAGGTTTACATATATGATAGAAACCATATTGTGGACAATCATGATCTCATTCGTCAATCGCCATTACATTCAGAAAGAAGAAGACGAAAAACAACATAATGTATTTCTGAAGTCCATTTCTTCATGCCTGGCACGTAGTTCATTGACTTCCCATTGATTTACATTATACTGCGATAATGGTTTCTATTAACGCAGATTCAAATTGCGCCGCCTCGTTCATAGCGTAAATTGAGGGCTACCTGTATATATACATACATAAATAGAAAGTTCCCGGTACCTGCAATGGAAATGAGCTGATTTGAAATGTTCGAATAGGTCTCCTGTATTTCCAATAGAATCGCGACTTTGATTAGAAATTGAATCGTCTTAGAGCTCGGCAGGTCTCTGTCTCAAACTTTAATGAAGCGAGGACCACTTGAATGGTGCAGATAATTATGCGGATCTTTCCAGAGCATTATTTCTATAATAGAGCACAGGTTGAATAGCATTACATAAACAAGTATGCATGCATGTATGCATACGTTTGTGTGTGTGTATACACAGGAGAATATATATATATATATATATATATATATATATATATATGTATATATATATATATATATATATATAATATATATAAATATATATATATATATACACACACACACACACATATATATTTAATGTATACATATATACTCGTGTGTATACACACATACATACATACGCGCGCAAATATATATATATATATATACACATACACACACACACACATAAGAGCCAAAGGACGACATTAAATGATAAAAACTAGTATTTTATATTTTATAACTATAGAAGCAGAAGTCTGTCTAGGATCGAGGAAGAAGCAAAAGTCGGTCTAGGATCGAGGAAGAAGCAGACGTCTGTCTAGGATCGAGGAAGAAGCAGACGTCTGTCTAGGATCGAGGAAGAAGCAGACGTCTGTCTAGGATCGAGGAAGAAGCAGGTCTGTATAGGATCGAGGAAGAAGCAAAAGTCGGTCTAGGATCGAGGAAGAAGCAGACGTCTGTCTAGGATCGAGGAAGAAGCAGGTCTGTATAGGATCGAGGAAGAAGCAAAAGTCGGTCTAGGATCGAGGAAGAAGCAGACGTCTGTCTAGGATCGAGGAAGAAGCAGGTCTGTATAGGATCGAGGAAGAAGCAAACGTCGGTCTAGGATCGAGGAAGAAGCAGACGTCTGTCTAGGAGCGATGAAGACGCAGACATCGGTCTAGGATCGAGGGTGAAGCAGACGTCTGTCTATGATCGAGGATGAAGCAGACGTCTGTCTAGGATTGAGGAAGCAGCAGACCAGGGACATAAAGTCGTGGAGAACAAAAGTCGCCTGCGTAAACAACAATAAACTTCACTAAAAAGTACATAAGTCATAAATGGGTGCTGAGCAGAATAGATGGACTGAAATATTGTGATGTTTTTGCTGCTGCTGTTACCGCTAATATCACTCATACTTGAGTTAGGTACTCTTGGCGACTTTTTTGTGGCAGGTTACAGTGACTCTCCCGACATCCCGAGACGTACTTGGCAATGTGGACCGGAGTCCCACTGTCTGTAGTGCAATGCGAGGTTCCTCAATCTGCTCACCACTATAGGAATCACGGTATCGATCCCCACTTCGTTAGTCAGACTACCATGAAACATCCTGTTTCCAAGAATTACTGCATGGAAGTGAGGAGGGTGGGGGAGCTAAACAGCTTATGTTGAAATAGGAAGCCAACGGCAACGGGTTCGACCAATGAACAAGAATATTATACCCAACAAAAATAACGACAACCTATTTGGACCAGCTCGGGTTTCGCCAATTACTACCACTAGAAGATTGACTTATTTGGAAATACGAGAGGGCTTCAAATGAAAATTTTAAAAGTGAGATAAAAATTAGAAAAGCCATGCCTTGGTATTGTAGCTTGTTAATATGGTTGCTAAGGGTGTCAATGGTGTCTTTCACGTGCCATCACTATGCAGACGAATGACATGACGTCATAATTGCAGTTAAAAGAAGACTGATCCACATGCACCAAAGAGGAGCAGCGTTGTGTTTTCGTTTTCTTTTAGGAGCGAAGGTTTGAAACAAATAGCAATTTGTCAGCGAATGAGGGTCTAGCATGGTGATGCAAGCCTTTCACTCCAGCAAGTATATGAGTGGAGTAGAAATTTCCAAAACGGTGTGAGTTCTATGACAGATTATTCACGACTGGGTCAGGTCAGGCTGAGTCGATTGCAGCCATTGGATACCTCGTAAAAAAACATGGCCGATTGACTGAGTGAAAGACATGCATCCCCGAACTGGACCTTCATTCGCTGGCGAATTGCTATAGGTTTCACCTATTAGCTCCTAAAAAAACGGATAATAAAACGGTGCACCTCTTTTGTGCACGCCAATAGTAGGTGGGCCATCTTTTAACTGCTAGATGACGTCATGTTGCTCGTCTGCACCGTGATGGTACGTCAAGGACACTCTTGACATCCTTAGAAACCATATGAACAAGTTACATTGTAAAGGTATGGTTTATTTAATTTCTATCCCACTTTTAATGTTTTTATGTGAAGCGTAATCTCTCTCTAGACAAACCGTAAAAAAACAGTCGCTGTTATATCCTGCCATACAACTATAAACAGCCGTTGTTTTCTCTAGAAACAAGCATTAAGAAACAGCTGTTGTCGCTCGTAAGAAACCGTATTGTCTCTCTAAACAAACCTTAAAACCGTGTAAGCGGTCTTTCAGGACAAACCTTAATAACCATAATATTGTCTCTAGAGGCAAATTTTAAAACAACAGCCGTTGTTCTCTCTCACATTACATGGAATGGTACTGATCCCGGTCTCGACAACTTTTAGTCTACCCAGTAGTACATGGATACCTGATTAATAGTTAGCAAAGACGCGGCGATGAGTAAAGGGACAATTCGTCTCCTTTCGCACAAAACCAACAAGATTGGACATAATTAAATCACACTACCTTATCCCAGATGACACTGCCCGCCAGGGGAATACCTTTACACTCACAGATTAGTATTTAATAAATAAACTTCGAGATATATATATATCACATGTTATGGAAACTTCCAAATGGTATATCCTTGACAAGAGCTAATACTGGTCTTTCCTTGCTAGAATTAATCCAGGCTGGGAGGTCTGTGTTGGTATGCATGTCGTCTGAGTGATTCATTGATAGGTGCAATCTATTTTCAATGATGCTGACGCAGAGAACCAGGCTTGAAAAGGCTCTGATAAACGCGTGGAAGACGGAAGAGGGGTAAACAGCATGAGAGAAGAGAGTACTAAATCGATGAGTAGAAGCGAAGGCCTACGATTTGCTGGTCCTGTCAATCATGACCACAGCGGGCCTGTAAATACAATTATTGATGGGTATCTGCTAATAAACACGCAGGTAAACCTGGTTAGAGCGGTCGCGCTAATATAGCCCAAAGCGATGCACGACACGGATGGGTGGACATGTTTTTAAAAGGACAATACAAACACAACGGATCGTTAGTTCGATTTCGCGTGCAATAAGGTGGACCTGGCAGTTTTTTCTTATTGTCGCTGCTATTGTTGTTGGCGGTGATGACGTGGTTTGATTGATTAAGGTTAAGGTTAATATAGTAAGAAGGGATAGATTTTTGAAGGAGAAAGTATGCCTAAAAGGTGAGTGGCAAAGTGACTGCAGCAAAGTGTTCGGGTTGGCACGCTCCAGTCTGCCTATATGTACATGATTACCTGACTTAGAGTTATGGAAGGCAAGGTAACGAGGGAGAGCACGGATCATCTCATCTCACATCACCCCTCTCCGCCACCACTTTTTTTAACGTGGTGTGGGGCTGACAAATAGAGAGAAAATCAATAAAAAAGGTGCAAAGGAAATCATGGGGTAGTGAAGGAAGAGAGGATAGAGGGGGAGGTGGTAAGGAAAGGAGATCATGGGATGGTGAAGGAAGAGAGAAGAAGAAAGGGGGAGGTGGAAAGGAAAGGGAATCATGGGGTGGTGAAGGAAAAGAGAAAGAGAGAGCGGGAGGTAGAAAGGAAAGGAAATCATGGGGTGGTGAAGGAAGAGAGAAGAAGAGAGGGAAAGGTGGAAAGGACATCATGGGGTGGTGAAGGAAGAGATAAGATAGGGGGGAGGTGGAAAGAAGATCAGGGGAAATAAAGGAAGAGCGAATGAGAGAGGGGATGCAAAAAAAGAAAGGGGATGCAAAAATGAGAGGGTGCAGGCTGAAATGAAACATAACTAGTTATGACGAAGAACACAAATGCCACCAACAGTCATAGACAATAGACCTTTACAACAACTAGGTGATCATACTGTTTACGGCCATTTGAGACCCGTGCTTTCTATGAGGTGGGTGCGGTGGGGGAAGAGGTCGTGGGAGCGCAACAAACCAGATGAAATCATACTATGTGTACCCCAAATGGTGAATATAAAGGTGGACACACACCAAAATCATGTATACAGGTCAATGAGAATTACTCAATAGAATTTGTACCACTTATACGATTTGCAAGACACGGGTTTGCTTTCGCTCCTCCACGTACGGAAAGTAATGGCAACCTTCGGTACTGCACGCTTGCCGAGACATTTATAACAGTCAAATAGGTTTGCGGTTGTAAGAAGCGACGTTCTGCAAAGGACATGCTACTTACTTACTTTTTTATACGGTATTTACCATAGCTAAGAGGAATTTTATCAGGTAGGATTACATTTGTTTCGGTCGGCCTTTCATTAGTCATTCTGTTGTTATCCACTACTGTGTTATGCCATGATGTGTAGCCTGTAAAACCAAAACGGTTCGGAAGATAAGAGGAATAGAGTAATGTGTTGATTTTCTGCATTTGAGGTATTATACTCATATACTACCTTCCGTTTTAATATATAAACAATTTTTTTGATATTAGAGGATCAGAGAGAAGGAAGCACATTTGATTTGAATGTCTTAGTTTATGCTACAATACGTATGTGGAGAAGGAATTCACGTTGGAACATCCTTCTATGCTACAATACATATGTGAAGGAACTCACGTTGGAACGTCATTCTATGCTACAATACGTATGTGGAGAAGGAATTCACGTAGGAACATCCTTCTATGCTACAATACATATGTGAAGGAACTCACGTTGGAACGTCATTCTATGCTACAATACGTATGTGGAGAAGGAATTCACGTTGGAACATCATTCTATGCTACAATACGTATGTGGAGAAGGAATTCACGTTGGAACATCCTTCTATGCTACAATACATATGTGAAGGAACTCACGTTGGAACGTCATTCTATGCTACAATACGTATGTGGAGAAGGAATTCACGTAGGAACATCCTTCTATGCTACAATACATATGTGAAGGAACTCACGTTGGAACGTCATTCTATGCTACAATACGTATGTGGAGAAGGAATTCACGTTGGAACATCCTTCTATGCTACAATACAGATGTGAAGGAACTCACGTTGGAACGTCATTCTATGCTACAATACGTATGTGGAGAAGGAATTCACGTTGGAACATCCTTCTATGCTACAATACAGATGTGAAGGAACTCACGTTGGAACATCCTTCTATGCTACAATACAGATGTGAAGGAATTCACGTTGGAACATCCTTCTATGCTACAATACATATGTGGAGGAATTCACGTTGGAGCATCCTTCTATGCTACAATACAGATGTGAAGGAATTCACGTTGGAACATCCTTTTATGCTACAATACAGATGTGAAGGAATTCACGTTGGAACATCCTTTTATGCTTCAATACAGATGTGAAGGAATTCACGTTGGAACATCCTTTTATGCTACAATGCAGATCAGATCGTAAGAATTCATCATTATTAGTAACAAGTAAAGACAAAATTGTTAAATGACCACTAAATTAAATAACAGAAAATCATAAGACTCGGTCAAGATGGCGCCGGACATGGTCGCAGTCGATTTCCCTCTTGATAAAACGGTGTTTTGTTTGTGTTTTCTATGATAACTCTCGGACTATTAACGTGATTCCTGGATATAAATGTGCCGACTTGTGAATTAAGCATACTAATATGAAAGAAGTGATGCAACGAAGTATATAACAGTGTATGTTTAGTCGTGAAAGGTAGACTAGTGTGTACAGTTTCGATGGGACAAAGCGTGGCCGAAACTTGACCCGGTCAAAAAGCTAGTGTCGCTCCGTGCTGTATCGTGACCCAGATAACGAAGCATAAACACTGAAACGGAGGTCATCCTGACCCCGTCAAACATACGGTACTTCAGAAAGGAGCTCATCGCGCTTCGATCAGCACACTACGTCTCTTCAAACTCAGATATACATCTGTTGTGTGTGCTGAAAATACACTTAACCGAGGAGGCATCGGAACTCACAAGTATACAATCAAGGCGAAAGACTAGAGGAACGAGAGGTGGAAGAAGAATACACAAACAAATGCACTCAGAAACAGATACCTCAAAGCTCCACCCCAGCGATAAAGGAGAAGGGAAGGGCTACCGAGAAAATGAGGCACACGCTGACACCATACTGTCTGCATCCGAACCCTTCACTAGAAGTCTTGACAATGTCTTGCCTCTAGAACATGTTGAGTCCGGACGAGAGAGTGAGGAAGATCCTGCGCACATCTCCCTCACTATAAACACATTGCGCAACTCACGACATCACCCTACAGATGACACCATGACTAGCAGCTCGCAACTGGCAGGGCCCCCAAACTGCAACGGCGGAACAGGCAGAAAACGATCACGAAAACTACCCATCACGCTTGCAACATGGAATGTCCGCACGCTACTGGACAACACCAAAGCAAACAGACTCGAACGACAGACAGCACTGATCGCCAGGGAACTGGCTAGATACAACATCTGTATAGCTGCCCTGTGCGAGACACGACTGGCAGGGGAAGGGCAGATCACAGAAGAAGGCGCTGGTTATACTTTCTTCTGGAGCGGCCGCAGCAAATAAGAACGCCGTGAAGCTGGAGTTGGCTTTGCCATCAAGACCAACATGGTCGACAAGCTCACAAGCATGCCCAGAGGAATTAATCACAACCTGATTACACTGCGTCTCCCCCTAATAGGAGGGCGCCATGCAACACTTATCAGTGCATACGCACCCACAATGACAAATCCTCAGGAAACAAAAGATACGTTTTATGAGGACCTTGAGGCGCTCATCGCCGCAGTACCCAAATCTGACAAACTGGTCATCCTCGGTGATTTTAACGCTAGGGTTGGCACAGACCATACAGCCTGGGAGGGGGCCATTGGCAGACATGGTATCGGAAAATGCAATAGTAACGGACTGCTCCTTCTGAGGACATGTGCCGCAAATGAACTACTCATTACAAACACAGCTTTCCGACTTCCTGTCCGAAATAGAACCACATGGATGCACCCAAGGTCCCGCCACTGGCACCTTATTGACTACATTATCATCAGACGTAGGGATCGAGCGGATGCTATGGTAACGAAGAGCATGTGTGGTGCAGAATGTTGGACCGACCATCGACTTGTCATTTCCAAGCTAAATTTCAAGATCCAGCCCAAAATGCGTCCCCAGGGAAAGAAACCACAGATGAGGCTAAATGTCTCTCAGCTGAAATACGAACCCACGAGAGGAGGCTTCCAGAAAGAGCTTGAGGGCAGACTATCTGAGCTTCGTTTTGAAAAGAACGACATCGAAGAGAACTGGGCATCATTGAGAAACACACTCTACGATACAGCTGTTAAACACATTGGCCCACTCACGCTCAATCATAAGGACTGGTTTGATGAGAACGATCTGGAAATACAGGGCCTTCTCGATGCAAAACATGAAGCGCACAGGGAATACCAGAGGGACACACCATCCCCGGCAGCAAAAGCTGCCTTCAATACTGCTCGCAAAGCTGTCCAGACAAGGCTTAGAGAGATGCAAGACTCCTGGCTCAGCAAAAGAGCTGACGAAATTGAGATGTTCGCCGAGCGTCATGACACCAAACGGTTTTACGAGGCACTGAAAGCTCTCTACGGCCCGCAGCCCTCTAGTAATACTCCAGTTCGCAGTGCGGATGGGGTACTGCTAACAGATAAGGTTCAGATTCTAGACAGATGGGCAGACCACTTCTGCAAAATAGTAAACCACCCATCGTCCATAAATGAAGAGGCCATCCGGCGAATGCCGCAGGTGGAACTGAACCTGGCGTTGGATGAAGTCATTACTGAGGAGGAAGTCGACAGGGCAATCAGTTCACTATCTATAGGAAAAGCTCCAGGAGCTGATGCAATACCAGCAGAGGTATATAAGACAGCTGGCCCATCCCTCACCAGAAGGATCACTGAACTCTTCTGTAACATGTGGGCTGAAGGAAAAATTCCGCAGGAGCTAAAGGACGCCTCAATCGTTCACCTGTACAAAAGAAAAGGCAACCGTCAGGAATGCGATAATCATCGTGGAATATCGCTACTCTCCGTAGCAGGCAAGATCCTAGCGCGCTTACTGCTAAACAGACTCAACAAACACCTTGAACAAAGCCACCACCTCCCAGAAAGCCAATGTGGATTCAGAGCCGGAAGAGGAACAGTGGACATGATTTTTGCCACTCGCCAAGTACAAGAGAAGTGTCGAGAACAAAAACAGGTCTTGTACACCACATTTATTGATTTGACAAAGGCATTTGATACAGTTAACAGAGGAGGGCTGTGGATGATAATGTCTAAGTTTGGCTGCCCCAACAAGTTCATAACAATGGTAAAACAGCTACACGAAGGCATGTGTGCTCGTGTACTGGACAGCGGTGCAATCTCTAAAACGTTTCTAGTATCAAACGGAGTAAAACAAGGATGTGTACTCGCCCCAACTTTGTTCAGCATGATGTTCGCGGCCACGATGACAGACGCCTTCAGATCATTGGAGCTTGGAATATCCATAAAGTACCGCACAGATGGCAAATTACTCAATTCCAGAAGAATGAAGGCCAAAACCAAAGTGGCTGGCGACATAATCAGGGAACTTGTATTTTCTGACGACTGCGCTCTAATGAGCAACTCAGAACTGGTTGGAATGGACCAGTTCTCTGCCGCATGCAAAAATTTTGGCCTGACCATAAATGCCAAAAAAAACAGAGGTCATGTACCAACCAGCACCAGGCATGCCGTACACAAAACCAGAGACTACAGTCAGCGGGCAGACGTTGAATGCCGTAGACAAATTCACATATCTGGGCAGCACGCTGTCGAGATCTGTCAGCCTAGACGATGAGGTGGCAAGCAGAATAGCAAAGGCCAGCACAGTCTTTGGTAGAATGCGCTCGATGGTCTGGGCACGTCGTGGCATCAGCGTCAAAATCAAACTCAAAGTCTACCGTGCAACCATCATTCCAACCCTACTATACGCTTGCGAAAGCTGGACTGTATACTCTGGACATGCAAGGAGGTTAAACCACTTCCAGACAGGTTGCCTGAGGCGAATATTCCACATCCGATGGCAAGATCGTGTCACTGACATCGAGGTTCTCTCGAGGGCTAACATGCCCAGCATCCATGCACTGCTAGAAAAAGCACGACTAGGATGGGCCGGACACCTCGTCCGTATGTCAGACGAGCGGCTCCCAAAGAAGCTTCTCTACGGCGAGCTGAGAGAGGGATGGCGCGAGAGAGGGCGCCCAAAGAAACGTTTTAAAGACGGTCTGAAGGACTCACTAAAAAGTTGCCAGATAGACATCGATACCTGGGAATGTCTTACGCAAAACAGATCTGACTGGAGAAGCGCAGTCAAATCGGGTGAAGCTGCCGGAAATCCCGAGCAGCGGGAACACCATCACCTTCTACTAACCTCGTGTGCCCGATATGTAGCAGATGTTTTCGTGCTCGCATTGGCCTGTTCAGCCACATGCGCACCCACACCCAATAGGGAAATCTGTGACAAGGATGATGTCGGCGGTCATCATCGACAACGATGGACAGCTATTATTATTATTAGTGCTTTACAAAAGGAGCTTTCCAGTCGCGTATGTTTGCGCGCGATCGCGTGCGTGTGGTGAGTGGATGGGAAATTTCCAATCAGCCCAGTTCTAACAAGAAGAGTAGAACAGCGATGGTCGCTTTAAGTCTATAGCATATCCTTGCTTGTCTTAATTGACGCTTCTAAGACGGTCTCAAGAGTAGGCGTTTGTCTAATTCACGTCAAGCTAGTTGACATTCTCAGTGACGAAATCCTTTCACAAGTTTTGGGATTATGTAGAGATTTCCGTCATGAAAGAGTCTTACTTTTTTTATTTCACGTTTCCCTTATTCTTTCTTGTCTTTTTTTTTATGAACTCCTGTTTTGGAGAAATGATTTATAATTCAAAATGACTGATGTAAAAGACTACTGTTTCACCTCTCTGAACTTCCTCCTCTATTTCTGAGCTCGTGTTCCTTTTGTTAAATACACTTATGGGAGGTATAATTCTCAGTGGTCAGTCCACCTGCTATATTCGCCTTTGTAATGTTCTAAGGCTCAACCCATGCACCTTCTGTTCATGTGTGCTTAAATCAATGACATTAACCAGTTCAACCCGCTCCGGCTGGCCCCGCTAAGTCTACTCCGTTGACTGCAAATTCATTTATTAAGAGTCTAACCTTGTTCTCATTTAACTTCATGGGGTAATTAATTTTCCCGCGTGGGAGACGTTCTCGCACAAGAACAAAGAAATGTGTGAACTGTAACACTCTCTAAGTGTACGAAACAGACACATTCTGTCGCAGTAACAGCAGCGGCAGTAGCAGCAGCAGTAAAAATAGTAGTAATAGTAGTAGTAGTAATAATAGTGTAAGTAGTAGTAGTAGTAGTAATAGTTGCAGTAATAATAGTTGTAATAATAGTAATAGTAATAATAGTAGTAGTAATAATAATAGTAGTAGTAGTAGTAGTAGTAGTAGTAGTAGTATATTTGGTAGAAGTAGTAGTAGTAGTTGTTTGCTAATGCCCATCCACAATGAGTGTTACTATGTTGTGCGCCCTGAAAAGGAAGTTAAGTGGCGGGTTGCAATAGCTTTCCTCACATTCCGAGCGTGCTGATGGGAACAGTGGGATAGGACCTCTCTCTGTCTCTCTTTCTCTCGCAACTCCGGGAACAGTGGGGCAGGACCCCCCCCCCCCCCTCTCTCTCTCTCGCAACTCCGGGAACAGTGGGATAAGACCTCTCTATCTATTTCTCTCGCAACTCCACGAACAGTGAGATAGGACCTATCTCTCTCTTTCTCTCGCAACTCCGAGAACAGTGAGATAGGACCTCTCTCTCTCTCTCGCAACTCTGAGAACAGTGAGATAGGACCTCTCTCTCTCTCTCTCTCGCAACTCCGGGAACAGTGGGACAGGACCCCTCTCTCTCTCTCTCTCTCGCAACTCCGGGAACAGTAAGATAGGACCTCTCTCTCGCAACTCCGGGAACAGTGGGATAGGACCTCTCTCTCTCTCTCTTGCAACTCCGGAAACAGTGGGATAGGACCTCTCTCTCTCGCAACTCCGGAAACAGTGGGATAGGACCTCTCATTATCTCTCGCAACTCCGGAAACAGTGGGATATGACCTCTCTCTCTCTCACACGCAACTCCGGAAAGAGTGGGATAGGACCTCTCATTATCTCTCGCAACTCCTGAAACAGTGGGATATGACTTCTCTCTCTCTCTCTCTCTCTCTCTCTCACGCAACTCCGGAAACAGTGGGATAGGACCTTTCTCTCTCTCTAACGCAACTCCGGAAACAGTGGGATAGGACCTCTCTCTCTCTCACGCAACTCCGGGAACAGTGGGATAGGACCTTTCTCTCTCACGCAACTCCGGAAACAGTGGGATAGGACCTCTATCTCTCTCTCTCACGCAACTCCGGGAACAGTGGGATAGGACCTTTCTCTCTCTCGCAACTCCGGAAACAGTGGGATAGGACCTCTCTCTCTCTCTCAACTCCGAAAACAGTGGGATAGGGCCTCGGTGTAAACCCGGGTCTCATAGGCGAGACTCGATTAGACAGAAGAAAATATGAATCCGTTGAGAGTGATCGTTACAGCCCGATGTTGGTACTTACGAAACCTAAGCTGAAAAGTGAAATCGATGGATGCATAGTTATTTGAGCTGTGGACAAGGCATGAGAAGTGAACTCGAAAGAGGCTGGTTGCATGACGTCAGTGGTACACACGCACATAATATGCTCGAAAAGATTGCCCGTCAAAGAAACCTGTCAGTGGCGAGTCTACCTCCTGGGTCGCTTAATTTCCTTGGCCAGATTGTAACTAGTACTCGTCACTTATTATCTCCAGCTCGAGCATTACGTTGTATTCTCTCCTACTCCCCGACTTGGTAAATCCTGGGCCAACGCGAGTGCCTGAATGGCAAACAGGTTAGTGGATACCTGGCCCTGTCTGGATCTCAGGAAATGGGAATGCTGATTGCCAGCTGGCCAGAAGCGGAGCAACGTTACCACAGTCACTACCTAGTATCCCACTGTAGACCTGCGAGCAGATCCTGAGAAACAACTATATACAGGGATGGCTAAGTCAGTGGGCTACACCCCAGACATGCCGAATATGTTTCAGTCACCAAGCAAAATAAGATCCTCATAAGCCAGCCAAGAGACTGACAAGATGAGACCAGAGTTTGTTTAATCTTCAAGCTGCAAGCAGGTCATTCGTGCGCATCTCCCCGCCCTCTCTCACTCCCCCTCTCTCAACAAACATCTAAATAGACTCGATCTACATGGTGAACCAAATTGTAGATTCTATCAAGGCCACGAAGAATACGGCAAGTCTCTCTCGACTCTGTGCCCAGGGTTAACCGATCTGGGACGCCTGGTGCTTCCACCGCACCCATATAGCAACATATCAACAACTAAAAAAGACATTTGCTTTTTTTACTTAGGAGGCAATGGGCTGTCAAGAACTACCAGCACACAACTTCCAGCACACAACTAAAGGGATCTTCATCATTAAACTAATACTTTCTACAACGAGGTTTCTACATTTCATAACATCAGCAGTACCTACTTTGTGGCTATCTACATTTTATCTATACATAAATGTGACAAACCAAGCTGTGAGAAACAGCCACATCATTCGCCAGACATTTGGTTTGCTTGGTACCATGTTTGCCATTGTCTGAAATGGTTATCATGTTATTCAGAGCTATTCGTGCTGAGATTCCGACATCTGCGCCTTTCGGTCCGACCCAGCTGTTTTCAGCACGACATTTTTGGTACCGAGTTTGTCTTCCCTCTGATTATTATTCTCTCGGCCGGGCTGCATGGGTGCAGCCTGTTTCCATGACCAGCACTTGGAGACGGAATATGATCTTGTTCAGCCCTGATTCACTGACCCTGATGCAAGCAGCCAGCAATGCGTCGCTGACTGCTATCAGCAATCTGCTGCATATGAGGCGCTGTGTCTGGACTTCTTAAGTTCTAAACACGGGACCCCAACTGAACTGACTTTAGGGTGTGTCTAAATTAACAGTCATTCTTGTTTGCACAACAAATACAGTAGGTATGGGCAAGCAATAGCTGAGACGTAAAAGCTCGCCTCTAAAGAAACGACCGAACGAAAGCGTGAAGCGGTGGTGGTCTGAACCCATCAGCTTACAAGCATCCCACAGCCTCAAGTGAGGTGAAAGCGGCGTCTACTCCTATCAGAGACAGGCGGTGTGCATGTGTCAATGTACACAATATTTTTGTAAGATGGGGTGACTAATTATGTTCCTCGATACCTTTTCTCGCTCATACTAAGTCAGGTATCCATTAACTGGATTCGTAGACAGGTGCGTATTGCTACCTCCAGGTTTCAAATGCATTTCAGGGATCAAGATGCGTCAGGGCCAGCGAACCATAGCTGCCAAGACCCTTCTACGCCTCCACGCGGTGATCCTGGATAACAGGCTGCAGCAGGGCAGACTGGCTAAGGAGAAGGGATCGAAGAGGGAATGCTAACCCGGTACTCAAAAAATGCTTGCTGAAGTCGGATGTGTTGGACCGAAAGGTGCAAATATCGCAGCCAAGCTGTAAACTACGACCCAACGCATTCCGTTCTCTTGACTACATTCTGCTACTTAAACCCTTACAGGGTTTGGTAGTGGGAGATTGAGAACGAACGAAGAAGAAAAATGCATATCAGGTAGAGGTGACCAGTCCTCGTTCAACGATGCCTTCCCTAACAATATGGTAGGTACCCGTTTACTACTGGTAAACTGAAGCATGGTTATATGTAGTTCTATTACAGATAGCCATGACTGAAGCGTGTCCATAACATGGACTTAACTCGCATCTATGTCATGACTTGCCAGCACTTAACCACTCTGCTACTCAGACGGACAGACTGCAGTCACATTCAGAAATAGATCCTCGCGCGGTAAGTAGCACAAATAGAACGTCTGCCCGGAATGACCAACTGCACCGTCGAAGATATGCTCAACTGCATTACATTGATCCGTCGATGTAATGATGTCGCGTTTAATAGCAGACAAGAGCTGTCTTAGAGAGCGAAGAATAACATCAGATTAATGTAGTGATCCATTGATGTAATGATGTCCCGTTTCATAGCAGACAAGAGCTGGATTAGAGAGCGAAGAATAACATCAGATTAATGTAGTGATCCATTGATGTAATGATGTCCCGTTTCATAGCAGACAAGAGCTGGATTAGAGAGCGAAGAATAACATCAGATTAATGTAGTGATCCATTGATGTAATGATGTCCCGTTTCATAGCAGACAAGAGCTGGATTAGAGAGCGAAGAATAGCATCAGATTAATGTAGTGATCCATTGATGTAATGATGTCCCGTTTCATAGCAGACAAGAGCTGGATTAGAGAGCGAAGAATAGCATCAGATTAATGTGGTGAACACTGAAACTGTAATCCCTAAAATGGTGAGTCTTCTGAGAGGTCAGTCATTGCACGACAGCAAGGATGGTCCCGGTCCACCTATTCAAGTACGCCTAGGATTGAAAGAAGAGTCCATGTAACCCCCCCCCCCCCCACCACACACACACACACACACAAAGAAGGTTATCAGAAGTTGAATTACCTCAGCATAAGTCACCTCCTCAAGAAGTTTTCTAGGGGCTCAAATTGTGATCTCACGCCGTCACAAACAAACGGAACTGTATTGGGCCTTCGGCATTTTCTGCAGTCCTCGGTTTGCGGGCATGTGTGGTATGTGTGCTTGTGTGGTATGTGTGCTATGTGTCCATGTGTGGTATGTGTGCTATGTGTGCTTGTGTGCATGTGTGGTATGTGTGCTTGTGTGCATGTGTGGTATGTGTGCTATGTATGCTATGTATGCATGTGTGGTATGTGTGATATGTATGCATGTGTGGTATGTGTGCTTGTGTGATATGTGTGCATGTGTGGTATGTGTGCTATGTATACATGTGTGCAATGTGTGCATGTGTGGTGTGTGTGCATGTGTGGTGTGTGTGCATGTGTGGTGTGTGTGCATGAATGCTAGCCTCTTGCGACAAAGAATCACTGTTAAATAACCAGTTTCGGCACGTTCTAGTCCACCCTACTTTATATGGGTACCTGACAGTTAGAGAATGCAAGACGACCTGAAAGAGAGCTGGTCATCATATTCGAGAGACATCTGGTACCGAGTTCAAGGGTAACTGAGAAGGTTACTCTAATATGTTTTTTGAACAGAATTTCCATATTAAAGTTCTATCTCGTCGTCTCTCATACAATTAAGTCTATACCATTTCATACCGGGGCCAAGAAAAGGAGAAAAATGGTAACACCGTAACGTGTCAAGTAGACTGTCGGCAACTCCACATGGTGCATTGAACCTATAAGCCACAATAAAAAACAAACTTCGCCACACCCTATGGCAACTGAATAGCTACTAAGTTATGTATAACAACAGTGAGTTTGAATAAACAAGCTCAATTTTTCAGCGAGCCACACTTAACTGTCTTTCTGCAAGCTTGTATTTACGTTGACAGGACCTATGTCCATTCCCGTGGACTTCCATTCCTCCTATGTCAACCAGCTTACCCATAACCCAGAGAGCTGAAGTTGTATACACATCCTCTAAAAGTGCGACCTGTCAATCTATCAAACTGTGAAGGATCCTGGACAGGTCCATCAAAAGCTTTCACCAAACAACGTACTTTCTTTATATTTACTTCTATTGAAACGGAGGCAACTAATTTTAAACTGAATGACCAATACATTTGACCAAATAAACAGTCACGAACTAGAAACGGCGGCCTGCATGGAGACATTATTCTCCCCTACCCGTCCCCCACCAACCCATAATCCCCTCCCTTCCCACGTAAAAACACACCAGGAAAATCACCAGACCCACCCCCATAATTAAGTGACGCGGCTCACAATCGGAAGGTGCTCGGTTCGCTCCCCAATCTCAGCACCGGCCGTTACTCCAGGGAAACAAACCCTTAGAAAACGCAGGAGGAAGCAGACCCTTACATAAATTATTTGCCCAGTCGGATGCACTGGGCAGACAGGCCCGAAACAAAAACATAGTGCAACGCACACCGCCTAGTGAATTAACAAATTAGACGAACGCAAAACAAAAAAACGCTATTCAGAAGCAATAAACTACTGACAAACTTTTTAAAATGTTAAGTTATTGACTTGGTCTTTGGTTTCTTCGCTGCCCACCTGTAGTCCTTCGTGATCATCTATAATCCTTTACTACCCCCCCCCCGCCCCCTTTTCCCGAGATATACACGAGGATAAGTTCTTATTCTTCTCCATCGTACATCTAGAGGTTGTGAGCTTGGTTGACAATCCCAACGTGCACTTTGGAATCACGTCGTGCTCAGTTTCTCAAACAGGGCAGTGGTATTTTGTTCATTGTGTCACCGTTTGTTCCAGTAAACCCAGCTGTGAATGGGTATTTGACAGAAGTAGCGGGAGCTACGGAGCTCGTGCTCTGTCGTCCGTGCTTTCAGTAATGAAAGGGACTGGGCACCTATGTGGGCGACCAGGTGCAACACATGGGGACGGTCAGGTGCAACATATGGGGAGGGCCAGGTGCAACATATGGGTACGGCCATGTGCAACATATGGGGACGGCCAGGTGCAACATATGGGGACGGCCAGGTGCAACATATGGGGACGGCCAGGTGCAACATATGGGGACGGCCAGGTGCAACATATGGGGACGGCCAGGTGCAACATATGGGGAGGGCCATGTGCAACATATGGGGACGGCCAGATGCAACATATGGGGACGGCCCGATGCAACATATGGGGAGGGCCAGGTGCAACATATGGGGACGGCCATGTGCAACATATGGGCAGGGCCATGTGCAACATATGGGGACGGCCAGGTGCAACATATGGGGACGGCCAGGTGCAACATATGGAGACGGCCAGGTGCAACATATGGGGACGGCCAGGTGCAACATATGGGGACGGCCAGGTGCAACATATGGGGACGGCCAGGTGCAACATATGGGGACGGCCAGGTGCAACATATGGGGAGGGCCAGGTGCAACATATGGGGACGGCCAGGTGCAACATATGGGGAGGGCCATGTGCAACATATGGGGAGGGCCATGTGCAACATATGGGGACGGCCAGGTGCAACATATGGGGACGGCCAGGAGCAACATATGGGGACGGCCAGGTGCAACTTATGGGGACGGCCAGGTGCAACATATGGGGACGGCCAGGTGCAACATATGGGGACGGCCAGGTGCAACATATTGGGAGGGCCATGTGCAACATATGGGGACGGCCAGGTGCAACATATGGGGACGGCCAGGTGCAACATATTGGGAGGGCCATGTGCAACATATGGGGACGGCCATGTGCAACATATGGGGAGGGCCATGTGCAACATATGGGGACGGCCAGATGCAACATATGGGGACGGCCCGATGCAACATATGGGGAGGGCCATGTGCAACATATGGGGACGGCCAGGTGCAACATATGGGGAGGGCCATGTGCAACATATGGGGACGGCCATGTGCAACATATGGGGACGGCCATGTGCAACATATGGGCAGGGCCATGTGCAACATATGGGGACGGCCAGGTGCAACATATGGGGACGGCCAGGTGCAACATATGGAGACGGCCAGGTGCAACATATGGGGACGGCCAGGTGCAACATATGGGGACGGCCAGGTGCAACATATGGGGACGGCCAGGTGCAACATATGGGGACGGCCAGGTGCAACATATGGGGAGGGCCAGGTGCAACATATAGGGACGGCCAGGTGCAACATATGGGGAGGGCCATGTGCAACATATGGGGACGGCCAGGTGCAACATATGGGGAGGGCCATGTGCAACATATGGGGACGGCCAGGTGCAACATATGGGGACGGCCAGGAGCAACATATGGGGACGGCCAGGTGCAACTTATGGGGACGGCCAGGTGCAACATATGGGGACGGCCAGGTGCAACATATGGGGACGGCCAGGTGCAACATATTGGGAGGGCCATGTGCAACATATGGGGACGGCCAGGTGCAACATATGGGGACGGCCAGGTGCAACATATTGGGAGGGCCATGTGCAACATATGGGGACGGCCATGTGCAACATATGGGGAGGGCCATGTGCAACATATGGGGACGGCCAGGTGCAACATATGGGGACGGCCAGGTGCAACATATGGGGACCGCCAGGAGCAACATATGGGGACGGCCAGGTGCAACATATGGGGACGGCCAGGTGCAACATATGGGGACGGCCAGGTGCAACATATGGGGAGGGCCATGTACAACATATGGGGACGGCCATGTGCAATAAAATCGGCTCTATGAACCATTTTCTATTATTAATTTTTTTACTGAAAAAGATATTACGTTGTATCGTCATTTGAAATCGAGGCTGCGACATCTGCGACTTTCGGCCGAACACATCCGAAATTTTCATTGCACATATTTGCGACTAGAGAAGATTGTGCATGGGGACGGCAACTTCACCATGCAAAAACCATAGCTACTGACACAGCACTGCAAACATTTCAATTCATGATTCCTTAAAAGCTTATTAAGGTAAACTAAATGCCTCGCCATTTGGAGTCACACGGATACATTTTGACGGCCATTGCTAATACTCGTTTGTTAATTTTTATTCAAAATCAACACCAGATTTATTTTGCAATAATCCGTGAACTTCCGTCACCATAAGCATTGTGCGTCTGTGTCCTTGTCCACGGTAACACAACCTTACTACTGTGCCAAGACACGCTAGCTCAGGTGAGCAATATAGGTCGCTGTCAGCTCTGTACAATGTAAACAGCTGTTTACATTATTTCGTAATGTTACCATTCTAGCCTCTCACATTGCAGCATTATTGCAAGATATAGAGTGCAGCCGACATTCCATGCGGAGATGGCACTTGAACTGAACTGAATTATGTTGATACAAACTTAGGGAACCTATTGTAGTAGTCGACTTATGGATCCTAAAGGACACAAGTATAGACACCTTGATCACCAGAACGGATGTTCTTATTTACATATCATCATCATCATGTAGCATGTCTTTTGTAGAACGTCGCTCCCATCACAGCAAGTCGATATGAAACTCGGTCTGCAGTCAATCTTCCCAACTGCTCCATGTTCATGTTTAGAGTATCCATGATATGTTGTATCCACCTCCGCCTTGGTCGACCGCTGTATCGTCTTCCAGGTACCATGCCCTCTGTAACAGTTCCCGCCGGAGCAAGGGGAGTTTAGGATGCCTGAACATGTTAAAGCTTAAAGCTACATGAATGCATGTCAAGGTCACTCACTGTCTCAGCAAAGGAGAACAGAGTTGGGTTAAGGAATGTGGACAGATAGAAACTGACCACTGGCCTTCCGATTTTGGTAGGGGGAGATTGATTGACAGACGAAATTGGCAACGGGCTTGCTGCGAGAGAATGAGTGACAGGTGTGCAAAGTGTTTCGTTCCAATTGGAATTGAAGATGACCATACCTGAGATCGATTGGTCAAGCTCTGGCCTTGCTTGAGGATATATAACTCGAGACAAAGTTTAGCTGGAGAGGCTGGATGAGAGATGGAGAGTGAGGGAGAGAGAGAGGCTGTATGGAGGAGAGAGAGAGAGAGACTGAATGTGGATAGTATGTTTAACTCACCGACTTAGGTACAGGAGCGATGGATAGACTGTTGGATGAATGTTTAGTGATAGAACAGGATCGCTCAAATAGGTGAATGAGTTTTGCATTAATAGATAATGTGAACGTGTGTTTGTAAGCAAGTACACATTGTGAACGAGTATGTCGAGATCGCCCGCCTGAGGGGATTTCTGTGAGGAAGAGTATTTGATAAGGTGTGTTGAAGACGCAGTTAAGGCGATGTGTGTGGGATGTAATTGCAAGGCAATAGAACTGGGTTTTTAGTTAGTTGGGAATTCCATCAATAGCTAATGCTTATAATTCCCGTTTTAGTAGAATGTTTAGTTAAGATATGTATGATATTGTGTTTGTAATTTCTCTACTCATTCTATGATATGAGTATGATTTAATAAATAATCCACCTGATGTGTGATATGTCATTTACTGAGTATGGTCATGATGATGTGGATGAGTGTGAGAATGTTCTAAGTTCGATCACGGCAGCAGAGGGTCTGCTACACCTCCATGACCGCTATTTCCAGTCCGTAATGACATTTGACATTGTCGAAAAATGTACATGTTATTAATCTGGGCTAACGTCAATAGTTTAAACGATTGACCTCGACCAACTGACCTATTTTATATGTGCTTTGAGATAGAACGTATGAACAAGATTTCCACCGATTGCAAACAAAAACAACGAGTCTGCATAGGAAGACAAACAATTATTCAGAATATCAATTACGTAATGGGGTGCCAAACGCAATAACTATTATCTCTCCTCTGTTAGGATTTTTCGTTTGTTATTGACTCTTGTGTAACTAATGGATTTTTCATTTGAAACACCCACACTGTATGCTTCAGCGACCTTGATCGCGTAGATTGTTTTCACTGCCAACGGGTTGTTTATTTTTTTACGGGACTACCACAGAATTACAAGGCGACAGAGTGTGAGCAACATAAAACAATGTGTACTATGGACCGTATTGCATATTTTCTTATGAGAATAATCATGCTTTGAACATATATACAATATTTAAAAAAACAGAATTATCAGAAGAACAATCGGGATGTGTCACAAAAACGGGCCGAACAAAGCAATATGTGTACTAATATCAATAACAGAAAGATATATTATTAATTTGTATATATATATTGTATCCCACTGTATCCAGTATGCAGATAATGGTGTTTTTTCTTGGTGCGACCGCTCCTGCAGGTACGGAAACTAATTACAACCTGCTGTCTTGCAAACCCGCCAAAAAACTTTTAACAGCCAAATAAGTTGGCAGTTGTAAAAATCAACGTTCTACAAAGGACATGTTACTTACTTTGCATTATATATATTCACATACATACAGGCACTTCAAAATGATTAGAGCCGTAAATGGCGAACCATTCCTTATGTGGCTTTGGCCACAGCTAGAACATGGCAGACTTTATCTTGCAGTTCGATGGAGCCCCATGCCACTACATTCGTAATGTAAGGAACGTCCTCAACGAGAGACTGTCATATAGATGGAAAGGGTGTGTAAGTGGCAGTGATCCACATCTTCGCTGGTCACCGAGGTCACCGGATCTCCTACCATCTGACTTTTGTATGGGGATATGTTAGGAACATTGTCTACAAACCACCACTTCTCCGAGATGTGCGTGAACTGTAAGACCGCATTGCCACTGCAGAGCAAACCGTTTCTGAAAACATGCCACAACGCGTCTGGAAGGAGTTAAATTACCGCATTGACATTTGTATAGTACCTGTAACAAAGGGGGTTATTGTCTGAGCTAACTTCGGGATAACCGTTGGCAATTTAACTTGGACAGCTACATTATTATTGTATGAAATTACATCGTAATTTGACAATTTATGAATAAAATATAGCAAACTAAAATCAATCAGATCATTTTGAAATGCCTGTATATGCTTGCGTAATAGGCTACATTAAGAGTCTCGAGAGTTCGCCGTGAAAATATCATTAACATATTATGTGAAATAAATATTGATAGAAACGTCATACGGAATAGGCAATGTAGCAATAAATGGCTTCTTCTTGTTGTTCCTCTTCTTCTTCTTCAGATCTTTTCATCTTCTTCTTCTGCGTTCGTCCTGTAAAGGACGTTGTGCTGAAGTTTATAGTGAAGCTGTGACATCTGCGCCTTTAGGCATGACACACCGTTTCAGCACGGCGTTTTTTAAAGCCGGATTTGCCTTTCCTTTTCTATCCATATTCTCTCAGTCAGACTGTATGGATGCAGTATGTTTCCAGGGCCGCCACTTGGAGGCAGAGTAGGGTCTTGGTCAGCTATAATTCGCTGATTCTGATACAAGCGTCCAGCAATGAGTCGCCGACTGCTGTCATCTCATTCACTGCAGCACACAGGGGGACGGCGTGGCCTAGTGGTTTAGTGACACGGTTCACAACAAGAAGGTGCTGGGTTCGATCCCCATCACAGCATCGTCCGTTACCCCGGGGAAGCAAACCCTTAGAAAATGCAGGAGGAAGCAGATCCTTACATAAAATGCATGCTGAAGTCGGATGCACTGGGCCGACAGGCGCAAAATAAAAACGTAGTGCAACGCATACCGCCTTGGGGATTAGAAAAATCAGGCGAACGCAAAACAAAAAACTGCAGCACACAAAAATGCCCTCAAAATTGCAATACATAATATTAAGCGTACCTGTCGTGCTCAACAGCCATGTGTAGTCAAGGGCAAGAAGTCGAAGCTGAATAACATGGTGCAAGAAACGCAAACAACACGCTCCTTGGACATCTAAGACACCAAGATGATTGACAAGAAAACAGTACTCAAAGATTTCATCATCATCATGTAGCATGTCCTTTATAGAACGTCGCTCTCATCACAGCCAGCCGATATGAATCTCGGTCTGCAGTCAATCTTCCCGTCTGCTTCATGATCATGTTTAGAGTATCCTTGATATCGTGTATCTACCTTCGCATTGGCCGACCCCTGCATCGCCTTCCAGGTACCATGCCTTCCATAACCGTTCTTTCCAGTCCGTCATGGACGAAAAAATTCAATTCCCGAAACATAACATTGTTAATGATCCAGTTTTCTTCAACATTTAGGTCATCTATGATGGTTTTATTTGTCACTTTCTTTATCCAAGAAATTGTTTTAGGATTCTTCTGTAGCATTTTGTTTCGAATGCTCCAATTTTCTTTCTTGCTGCTTTTGTCACAGTAAATGTCTCGCCCTCGTACATCATCACAATGAATAGACATGTACTCAGGATCTCAAAGATCTCAGTCAATTAAAACTTGCATTAGACACATGCTTGTACAGGAAGGCCTACAATACACTGTGTCAATGGGAAAGATTCAGGACAGGAGAGTTTGGAGAATACAGAGCAACAATTTAGGATGGCATGTCAAATTGGACGGCAAAAAATAAAACATTTGAAGTGGTTGTGGATGGAATTTATCGCTAATGCTACACGACATAACACGTGATGATGATGAACTAATGGATATTTTCACTTGTAACCCTCACCCTGTATGCTTCAGCGACTATAATCGCCTTGTCGATTAGCTAACTTGTTTTTGATGTCAATACTTTTGTAATGTTCCCCATGAGTATTATGAAACACATTGGCAATAAGGATAGTGAACACATTCTTTAACAAAACAATTCTCCCTGTATGAGATTGTGTCGTGTGTGCACAGTTATGAGCAGAAGTTGTGTTTGTGTACACAGTTATGGGCAGAAGTTGTGTATGTGTACACAGTTCTGAGCCGAAGTTGTGTTTGTGTGTACACAGCTCTGGGCCGAAGTTGTGTCGTGTGTACACAGTTTAGAGCAGAGGTTGTGTCGTGTGTACTCAGTTCTGAGCAGAGGTTGTGTCCTTTGTACACAGTTCTGAGCAGAGGTTGTGTAGTGTGTACACATTTCTCAGCAGAGGTTGTGTTGTGTGTACAAAGTTCTGACCAAAGTGCGCGAGCAAATATGTATAATAACCATAAGTGTACAACTTTACGCGCATCGGTAGAATAATATTAACACTCTTTATTATAAAAATCTGACATCAAAATTCGCGTAACTAGTCAATAATCATTATTTCAATCTGTTGTATCAAATTATTAATGATGTAAGAGTTTTCCAGAAATGGCGTTCGCAGAGCATACACTTTCCTGCGCGTTGAAATTGTTGTTTCCGCCGATCTGCATGATCGCGCAGCGGAGATGGAACATTGCATCAAACATCTAATTAATAACTCGACACATCATTCACATAATATGATAATGAGAGCACGTGTTTTAGTCTCACCGCCTCTTAAACATTTACGATAGAAGGCTCTCAATTATATGGATTTGCAAGCACGTCTGATAGGGCCAAGGTGTAGCCAAAATGCTTTGAAAGACACGTTTTCAAAATCGCTGCTCAAAAAGATGCATGGAATGCAAAAGTGAATAACTCATTTTCAAAAAGGTTTAGGCGTGGGTTAGTGGTTAAGCACATAGCCTGAAAGTGCTGGGTTCGTTCCCTATCACAGCACCGGCCGTTACTCCGGGGAAGCAAATCCTTAGAAAATGCAGGAGGAAGAAGACTCTTACATAAAATGCACGCCGGAGTCGGATGCACTGGACCGACAGGAGCAAATGTAACAACAGAGTGCAACGCACATCACCTTGGGGAATTTAAAAAATAAGACGAACGCAAACAATTTTTAAAAAGTTCAGAAGAAAAGGATGACGAACAGGATGACGAAGACCCTCTCGAAGTGAGATATCTATATTTGGAGATACGAGTTCTCGGTACGAGAGAGATGTGCCTCAATTAGATAGCAAACGAAAAATAATAAGTGAGAATATGGAGTCGGCTAATCAACTCATTCAGTACTTTGGCACGGTCTACATAAAAGAGGACTGCTCCAAGATCTCAGAGCCCATATATACTTTCCAAAGAGAGATGGATACAGTGGGATTAAGATCAATCTGTATTACCTATTAAATGGTTTTTACAAAAATGGATGGGTTGAAAGTTGATAAATGTCCAAGTCAAGATGGTATTCATCCAAAATTGTTGTTTGAAATTGGAGACATGCTAGAAAAATCATTGGCTATATTATGTTCTCAGTCACTATCGAAAGGGATTGTTCCACGGGATTGGAAAGATGCAGGAGTGATTCCTTTTTTCAAAAAGAGAGGAAAAAAATCAGATCCAGCAAATTATAGACCGGCCAGTGTCTAGCATAGTCTGTAAATTGTTAGAGTTAATAATCAAAGAAATCATTGTAATGCATTTAGACTAGTTTAATCTAGTCAGAAAAAGTCAGCATGGGTTTTACTAGATGGAGATCGTGTTTAACATTTCTATTCGAATTCATGGAGGAGGTTACTAAAATGATAGAGGGGAACCAGTGGATGTTATTTATCCAGATTTTGCATAAGTCTTGCAAGATTATTTAGGAAGTTAAAATCACATGGAATAGGTGGCGAAGTTGCCAAATGGATTGAGTTGGCATAAATAAGGAGTACTCTGAGTGGTGTGAAGTAAATAATAGAGTGCTACATGGCTCGGTTTTAGGACAAATTGTGTTCTAGAGATATATAAACGATTTGAACATTGATATTGAATCCATGATTGCAAAATTCGCGGATGACACAAACACTATGCAGTAGTGTCACATCTAAAGCAGAAGTGAATATATTGACGTTGGATTTAGATAAATTCAAGAATTGTATGTGAGCTGGCAAATGAAGTTTAATGTAGATAACTGTACAATGGTCCACATCATCAGCCCCGTAACCTAAAAGGTCGTTGATGCATCGTTATTGCAGTTTGTCGAACCAGTTCCCTATATACGTCTCGATTTTTAGGCAGGGTATTAGTTTCAGTTATAGACCTACGCATCCACATTTTTATATTGTCCTCCCATCTCATTTTTGGTCTCCCTCTCCCACGCTTCCCAGGCACAGTGCCTTGCAGGACGGTCTTGGTCAACCCCACCGATCGTGATTTTTACTATAGTCAATATGTTTTTATACTGGCCTAACTCTTTCCTAACAGTTTCAAGAACACTGTCGTTTGTAACGCGATCCAAATATGAAATGACAAGAATTCTTCGCAAGCATCTCATTTCCAAAGCGCAAATGTTACGTTCTAGAGCAGCCGTCAGAGTCCAAGTTTCACACGCGTAGAGGTATACCGAGGTAACCATTGTATACATTAAAGTCAGCTTCGATTTAAGGCTAATGTTCTTGTCTTTCCAGATTATTCGCTGTCTGGTCAGGGCGACAATGGCCATCGCTGTTCTTGACTGGATCTTCGCTATAGACCCATCCGCATTCATGTCTGCTCACAGATATTTGAACCGCGTTACACTTTCCAGAGGTTCACCTTTGACCATAATCGGGTTTTAAATACCGTCTGAGGCGTTGACCATAATCTTACTCTTCTCTGCGCTGATTTCCATCCCAAATTCCTTGGCAGCATCGTCCATGTTTGCGACTAGGCTCGAAAGTTCAGGCTCTGTTCCAGTCAGACCGGTAATGTCGTCGGCAAACCGGAGGTTGGTGAGTATGCGTACACATATACTGACCGTTCCTACGTGTTCATCCAATGCGTCTGACATACAAGGGGCTTGTCATAAGTCTTTATCCTGACCATGAGGTGAATATTGAAATTTGGCACAGTGCTTATTCCTTCTCAATGTAGCTACCACCTACATTTATATATTTCTGCGTGACCTTGAAAAGACTGTCAGAATAAAGTAACCTATTTTTCGAACTAAACCAGTTATCACAAGCCAGTATCACATTTTCGTCATTGTCAAAATGATTCCCTTTCAGCTGTTTTTTTAAGCTTTGGGAAAATAAAAAAGGCAGTCTGATGTAGCTACATTCGGAGAAGATGGTGGGTGTGGAAGAATTTCAATATTCAAATCGTTGGCTGTTTGCAGCACAAGTCGTGCTTTATGAGAGGGCGCGTTGTCTTGAACAAAGGCAGAATTTGAGTGCACCCATTCCCTCGTTTTCTGGTCACAGTCTTTCTTAGTTTGGTAAGGAGATCTGCATAATATTGTCCATTAACCGTGTTGCAATGAGGCAGGAATCTTTCAATATGACACCTTTGACGTACCAAAAAACAGCCAGCATCACTTTCCTTGCAGATGTCTGTGTTCTTGGCTTGACATATGTTGGCGAGTCCGGGGGTTTCCACTGCATGCTGGAAATTTTGGATTCTGGGTCATAATGGTGAACCCAAGTCTCGTCTACTGTCACCATAGTTGGCAACATGTTTTTCGACCGACACATTTTGAGCAACTGGCCACAACAATCCATCCTCCTTTGTTTATGTTCACATGTCAGCAGACGCAGGACCCAGCGGGCACACACTTTTCTCATGTTCAGTCTGTTGTGTAAAATTATAAAAACTACTTTCATTCAGTTTTGCTGACCTAGAGATCTCTGCAATTGTCACTTTCCTATCCTGGGGTCAATGATTTTCTTCACTCTTGCAGCATTTTCATCGCTGCACTCTGGGGATGGTCTTCCTGATCTTGGAAGATCGGCAACATGGGAACGGCCACACTTAAACTGCCTACACCAGTTGTTTTTTTACAGAAGCATTCGAAAGACAGAATTCCTCAAACACTGGTTCCATCTCCCTGTGTATTTCTGTAAGTGTTTTTCCCTGCAACATCACGAATTTTATCACAGTTCTGGTCTCTGATTTCTCCATTGTTCTAAAAAACCGTTAGAGTAGCAGATCCGGTCAATAAGGTGTGTTGCGCCATGCACCAGACCGGGTAAATCCGTCGAGGAAGGAAATTCATACTTCTCAAGTCCCGTACAAATTGAATGAGCTACCTATGTGCCAAATTTCAACTTTCTCCTCCTACTCCTTCATAGTCAGGGTAAAGACTTATGACAAGCCCCCTGTAATGCATTCTATAAAAACATTGAAAAGCGTCGGTGTGAGAAGACATCCCTGAAGAACGCCGATTGTCGCGCGGAATCACTCACATGTGGTCCAGTTGAGGTAAACTGCACTGCTGGAATCGAATTAGTTTCTCAATGGCGTGGGTGAGCCGCCATCCTATCTTGTACTTGCGCAGATTTTCCGATAGGGCCTCATGTCCCAACCTATCAAAAGCCTTTCTAAAGTCAATGAAGACCTGGTATAATTTCTTTGTGCTTAGTGTATTTATCGCTGATCAAGCGCAGGTTTAAAATGTATTCTATTGTGGAACACACGTGTTCTTCCGCAATACGTTCTTCTGCTAGTGGCTGCAGTCTGTTAAAGATAACCTTGAGTATAACTTTACTGGGGTGGCTAATCAGACTGATGGTTCTGTAGGTCTAACACTGTTGGAGGTTTACCCCTCTTTGTTATCACTGCGATCAATGATTTTGTCCAGCTTGGCCATTCTCCTGTCTGTCATTTTATGTTACAGATTGTAGTTATACAATTTATCACCACTATCCCTCCAGGAATTAATAGTTGTCCTGGTATGTTATCCATTCCGGCCGCTTTATCCTTTTTAAGAGATATAACCACCATCTCAACTTCTTCACGCGTGATGCTAAAGAAATCCAATATGCAACATAATTACAGAATGGGAGTAAACAATATTAGAAAGATAGAAAAGGAAAGCGTACAATCGGTTAGAATAGATTATACTTATACAGGTAAGGTGAGTGATCAAGTACAAGTAGCAGTTTAAAAGGTGAATGTAATGTCATACATAATTTGAAAGGTTTTAGGTACGTTAAAGAATAAAACAATGATAAAAGGTGTCCTAGTGAGTGATCTGGTATAACAGGTAAAGGATATAAAAATGATAAAAGGTGTCCTAGTGAGTGATCTGGTATATCAAGCAAAGGATATAAAAATGATAAAAGGTGTCCTAGTGAATGATCTGGTATATCAAACAAAGGATATAAAAATGATAAAAGGTGTCCTAGTGAGTGATCTGGTATATCAAGCAAAGGATATAAAAATGATAAAAGGTGTCCTAGTGAATGATCTGGTATATCAAACAAAGGATATAAAAATGATAAAAGGTGTCCTAGTGAGTGATCTGGTATATCAAGCAAAGGATATAAAAATGATAAAAGGTGTCCTAGTGAGTGATCTGGTATATCAAGCAAAGGATATAAAAATGATAAAAGGTGTCCTAGTGAATGATCTGGTATATCAAGCAAAGGATATAAAAATGATAAAAGGTGTCCTAGTGAGTGATCTGGTATATCAAGCAAAGGATATAAAAATGATAAAAGGTGTCCTAGTGAATGATCTGGTATATCAAGCAAAGGATATAAAAATGATAAAAGGTGTCCTAGTGAATGATCTGGTATATCAAACAAAGGATATAACAATGATAAAAGGTGTCTAGTGAGTGATCCAGTATAACAGGTAAAGGATTTAACAATAACAAAAGGCGTCTCGCATTCTTGCACTTTCCAACTATAGGGTTGGAAGGGAAGGAGGAGGGGGTAGGAGAGACATACCTTCACTGGTTGACATATGCTCAGGTCAACAACGGTTACCGTGCTGACCGATCATTGATTTCCGGTGAATGTCAAAACAGTTGAAGCGTGATGTCTCCATGGCACTGCCATTATGGCATGTAAACAGCATGTAGAACTAACACGGTAACACAAGGCTCAAGTGGAAAACCTATTTGAGTCGACCAGACCAACGTGACCTTATTTGAGTATCTATAAAACTAGAGAATCCATAGAAACTATCAAAAGTTCAAGTCAATCAAACCGTTTAATAAATTTAAATTATCGACAAAAATTATGTTTTTTTCCAGAAGCCCACACAATTTAGACCGCAGTTCGATGTGATTTCTACATTTTATTAACAAATCTGGTACATTAACAGAAACCCATGTATTGTGAGTCCTCTAGATCGATTAGATTTCATTACATAAGCCAAAACAAAAATGATTCACTACCAGAAACCCACACACATTCACACTGAATCACAAAAATATTCAACGCCAAAAGTAACTTATCAGGTCACGTTTAATTTATCATCCAAAAACAACGGAATTTGGTGAGAAGAAACTTTATTCCATAGTTCGAAACTGAAACAACTGGAAAGACATTTTCGAGTCTCGTGTGATTGTCTCCGCAGTGTCTGGGAGCAAGGGGGTCATTTTTTTAAATTGTAATGCTCAGGATCGCGTGTGTCCACCACGTGCGCGCCTCGTGGATCAAATGCAGCGATTAAGTAAATCTTGTGGAATGTTCTGCCATACATGTACCAATTCTCGACGAAGTTGCCGTAAGACTGTAGTGGATGCTGTCGTTGCTGAAGTCGACCTTTTTAGCTCGTCAAAGACATGCTAAACTAATGACAGGTCAGGTGAAATTGATGGACATGGCAAGATTGCAATGTTCCTGGCTTGGAGTTCATCATTCGGGACTCTGGCAACATGAGAACGAGCATTGTACTGCTGAAGCACAATGGCTGGTGCATGGTTCAGCGCAAAAGGCGCGATGTTGCTCTTCATGATCTGATCACGGTATCCCACGCCGGTAACAGCACAGTATAAGCTAAAGATGTCTGTTCTATGATTGGTGCAGATCCCTCCACAGATCATAATCCCCCCATTTCGATGACGAGCGCGCTCTTGGATGCAGTTGTTGGCGTAGCGCTCTACATGTCGACGATACACTCTCTGACGACCAACGGCTCTTAAACGGTTGATCCTGCACTCATCAGTAAGCAGTGCTCTATCCCAAAGCGCAGCTGTTGTCTGGCTCAGGCTAGTCTCACGGCATGATGCAGTGGCTGCAGAATTGAACGAATAGCATGGCGTCTTGCACGTATGCCTTGCTCGCACAAACGGTTCCTTACAGTAGCTGAACTTATTCTTCTCAGTCCGGGAATGGTGCTAGCAGTGACAGATGCCGATTGAAATATGTTTCGCAGATGTGCGAGAGTAATGAAACGGCTGATCGTTAATCGAGGACGTCCCCTGCCGGACAGGTCAGAAACAGTCTAAGTCGTCATGTAGCGATGAAACCACAATCTAACAGTCTATCTTGACACAGAAACTTGTCTTGCTGTTACAGACAGACATTCCTCCTCCCAGCATGCCAAAAGCTTGCAACATCCCATTTAACACCGCACTCCTTCCAGGAGTTTGCTTCTGAACGAAATTAATGACAAATAAGCACAAATCGCCAGTGAACACTTCTCATGGCAATTTTCTGATCAGCGTATGAATTGTGAGAAACTGTCCGGTTAGTTGTTAATTTCATGAAATCATAGGTTGAAGGTCAGTGAAAGGTCACTTCACATTCAGACTGTACTAAGACAATTATATGGCTTCTAGTAACGGCCAAGAATGTATCGGTATGAAATTACATTACGATTTTCAAACATAAAAACATGCACAAAAACTGGTAAGTTACTGTTGAGTATTTTCCACTTATGGACCACTAACATCTCGATTGACTTGGGAAAATTGTAAGAAAACATATATGAGGTCAATAGACCTGTATGGTGTCTTTTTATCTGTTTAAAGTTATTAGTAACTATTTTATTTTATTTTGGTTGTTGTTAGATTGACAGGCTAAAAGTGCTCTTCAACCGTTTCATACATGGAGCCCACTTTTATTATTTTCGTGAGGATAAATTGTCCTTACCGACAACTAAAATCTCAATTGAAGAAAGTTCTGCGATCGTCCACAGAATCTGTGTATTATTTTTTTTTTTTTTCATACAGCATGTAATTATTCTGCTACCGCCAACATGAAAGCTAAAATTGTCCACTGGTGGACGGTAGCACCCAGGTTAAAGAGCACTGGACTAAACGCTATTACTTTACCAATAACAATGGGACATAACCGGACACACTTCAAATTATCTACACAAATAAGACCTCATTTTACTAAGAGTTTGAAATTACCACACTCCCATTCAATTAGAGTATTCTCGATAAAGGCTTTCTTTTATTATTAATACAAAATGGGAAATTATTGATAAACATAAATGAGTATGTACATGTCTACACAAATTTGATTTAACTATATTATTCATAGCAAAAGGAATTTGTCTTGGGGTGTAAATGACGCATGCATCTAAAGTTATGCAAACGAGAAACAGTGGTATTTCGAACCCACACGTTTCAAGCATCTCCTGGTCTCGACTGATGTGAGACCAGTGCCTAGTTCTTCTGAAGACTGACGAAAAATACCGGAGATCTTGTGTACACGTGCACGTAAAAAACTCCCATGGCAGTGGGAAATCAATAAGAGTAGGTTGCTAGCCGCTGTCAGGACACAATTCTAAAAGATAATGGGATTCCTACTCAATACGCAACCTACCCTCCACCAGGCCTGGTAAGCCGCAGAAAGTAAACTGCAAAATAAAGAACGTACTATGCATAGCCTTCGGCTACCTGGCAGCAGGCATAACCTACCTATTTGAATTCCAAAATTCGAAGTTCTCCAGGTTCTACATTTGTCATGAAACGTATGTGTGGTACCACGTGTTTGTGCTACCTTAGTTCAATGTCGGTTGGTCTCGTTCTTTCTTCTGGATGCGTTCCAAACGATCAGTCCGTGAGCAAACAGTGCGAGGATATCTTGCACATAATCGATAAGTGACAGGACCAACTGATTGTATAGGATGAAAAGCAGCCATTTCTCTAGATCTCCCGGCTACCATTGTCCTGGGTGCTGTCGGAACCCGCTTGCTTCGCCTATGGTTTCGCCGATATGGTACTTATAAGACAGGCAGCGATAAAATGTTACTCCTATATATCTGAAGCTATTGGGCCTCTCAATGACACACCCATCAAGGGTTATGCTAGAGAGGTCAGCATTTATAATTCAGTTGGTTATCACATCAGAGTTGTTGGGATTGATCGAGGAGCTTGACTCTCAACACTGTTAGATTGCTTATTAAACCTCATGTATATCTTAGGCCATCTCACGTCTGCCCGAGCAAGTTCTGTATGTATGGACGCCATCTGCAAACGTCAACGTTCGTTCTGGTCCTGTATGTTGAATGTGAGTTCCATTGTGTGATCTCTGAACAATATAGGAGAGAGCGGTGGACACCGAAGCAGTCCCAGACATACGCGCATGGGCTTCGATGCCTATGACATAAAGCGGAGTGCAATTTCTCTTTCGATTAGGAAAGCTGTGATCCAGCAATGGATTGATTCACTCCAAGAAAGCATAAAGATCGCATAGTTCATACAGTTTTAACCATCCTCCACATTAAGAGCCAGAGCGACTGTTTTTGCTTAACTGGAAACTTATACATGTCATACGCACATGTCCAACCATTATCCCAGGTTTCATTTATTGGTTTGCTAATTCTATAGATATGACATGGCTTATCTGTACATACTCAGGTTGTCAGGTAGGACGTGCTGTCTCTCTAGATGGGACATGACTTATCGCTAGATACCCAGGTTGTCAGGTAGGGCGTGCTGTCTCTCTAGATGGGACATGACTTATCGCTAGATACCCAGGTTGTCAGGTAGGACGTGCTGTCTCTCTAGATGGGACATGACTTATCGCTAGATACCCAGGTTGTCAGGTAGGGCGTGCTGTCTCTCTAGGTGGGACATGACTTATCGCTAGATACCCAGGTTGTCAGGTAGGACGTGCTGTCTCTCTAGGTGGGACATGACTTATCGCTAGATACCCAGGTTGTCAGGTAGGACGTGCTGTCTCTCTAGATGGGGCATGACTTATCTGGCAAATATTTTCTTTAGTAATAAAGGAAACCACACAAGCTGAACTTGACACATCCAAAAACCATTGCTTATAATGCTAAAATAGCATATATACAATTCAAGAACTAAAATAAATAGACACCAGCATAAAATATAGTAATATTGCCGTTAATTTCAAAATAAATACACAAAACTCGCATTGATAAGAAGAGAGCAGCCAAGACAGAAACTGAGGCTGATCAAAGACACAAAGGGAACAGGAATGATTCTCAGCAAGCATCTCCCACACACGAATTAATGTCAGGATCCAGGTTCGCTTTGATACAACCACAAACAACTCTGTCAGGGGTTGAAAGATCCACGTAATAAACAGAAAGAAAGAAAGAAAGATCTGCTGACTAAACATGCTGATTTGCATAAATTTAGTATTAGCATTCCTACAGACTCTGTAATAGGACCTTTAATTGATTTTCTATAAAGCATTATTTGTTAATGCATCCTTTCTATCAAACCAATAATTTCAATCGATTGTATTCCTGATTGCCACATTGATCAAAGGTAATTCATTTGTTACGTGTAATTAATTCATTGTCTGTGGAAATTGTCCCCATTAGTCTATAGCCTATTAAGAAACTGTTTTAATATACGAGGAGTGTTCAAATGACACCGGACCATACTGCACCAAGTGAACATACGTAAGATGGCCATGGTGATGTCACTTCATGTGTAAACAGCACATACCAGCCGTCAAGTTGGAAAAATGTCATTATCCTCCGACTCATAGTTTCCTCAGCAGACCGTTGAAAATATGGCGGGTGTGATACGGAATCCGTCCAGAGTTGACCAACGAGCGGGGATTCGGTTTCTAACAGCTGAAGGATGTCGACCTGTTCACATCCATCGCAGAAATCAGGCAGTATATGGTGACAAAATTGTGTCCAAGATAACAGTGAAGAACTGGTCAACGATGTTCAAAGGAGAACGTGAGATGACGAATGATCTTCCGTGATCATATCAGGCGCATAGTGTTGCGTTAAAATATGACATCGCCTAAATTGATGCAGCAATTCGGGTGGACCGTCGCCGGAGCTTAAGTTCGATCGCAGAGGAATTCACTGTGTCGTTAGGGACAGTTCAAATGGTGGTTAGCAAGAAACTGAAGTATCGATACCCATTGTGAACTCAAGTTTCTTTTTTTTTTAATTATGAGAACATACAACAGACGCTCAAACCAATCAAGTCTACAGATCTTTTGATAATAATGAGAGACATGAACTCAAACATCGGAAAAGGAAACTACAAGAATATAATTGCTTAATTTGGACAAAGGGGGAAAAACTTCTGCGAAAAAGAAAAATTATATGTAAGACTATTCCAATAAGTTCAAAGAAGATTACACACGTAGTCCAGGAGACATAGTCAGAAATGTGGGACTGACTTTATTATGATAAAGGACATATGAAATACGGTGTCACGGTGGCAGAAATGTATCCAGGTGTTGACGTAAATTTTGATCACAACCTAATAGTGGTTAAGACAATTCTGATCACAACCAAATAGTGATTAAGACAATTCTAATCACAACCAAATAGTGATTAAGACAATTCTGATCACAATCCAATAATGATTAAGACAATTATGAACGCAATCCAATAACGATTAAGATTAAAATAAGGCGAGGCTGTCCCTGATGACGGCCTATTGGTCGTAACGTAGGTTTTGTTTGTGTTCTCGTCTCGGTGCGGTATCTGACCATACCCATTTTTAAATGTTGATTAAACTCAACCTTAATTAACTTTTACATATTTTTTTTCATGTTTTTTTCCCAATAGCGATTAAGACACTTCTGATCACAATCCAATAGTGTATAACAATCAGACTGAACAATATAGAAAGAACATATATAATGGCTGCACAAGTAGATATATCATCATTAAAGAAGAAATATAAATAACTTGTGAAAGCCAAAATAAATACAATAACCTAATGTCAGAAAACATAAAGTTATGCATAAGAGGATGTCACAAAGAGAATTTAACCACTATTGGGACTGTATAAAAACAAGCATACAAGCAGCAAATTGAGCTCTTCCGATAAAAGAGTAAGAAACATCAAGTATGAATTACAGACGACATCTTAAGCAAAATGAAGGAAAGAAAAAGAGCACAAAAAACACTGCAGAATATAGGGTACTTGACAGTGCATTACTTGCTATGTGCTGACATACAAAGGTACAGTGTATAGCATCAAAATAAATGGTAATAGAAGAGAAAGCTGCATAGCAATATAGCTCTGCATATAGAAATAACGCACCGTTCAAGCACGACAAGCCGACCTCAAGGAGGAGGATGGATTAAGAACAAGAAAGGAGACACCATGCTTGTAAAGACACTGTCACATGCGATTGCAGAGCACCCAAGCAGACAACTGGGTATATCCTGAGGGACTGCCCCACTTATGCAGACCAAAGAGACGCAGTCCGGCCCCGGGGAGCGACCATACTTGAAAAGCTGTGGTGGACCGGCGCAGATCTGAAACGCTGTCTCCATCTTGAACCACATTGGGCTAGAAACATAGCATCAGTTGATCGAAGAAGGGAGAAGGAGAGGGAAGGAGAAGAAAGAAGGAGAGGGACGGAGAAGGAAGAAGGAGAGGGACGGAGAAGGAAGAAGGAGAAGGAAGAAGGAGAAAGAAGAAGGAGAAAGTAGGAGAAGGAAGAAGGAGAGGGAAGGAGAAGAAAGAAGGAGAGGGAAGGAGAAGAAAGAAGGAGAGGGAAGGAGAAGAAAGAAGGAAATGGACGGTGAAGGAAGAAGGAGAAAGTAAGAGAAAGAAGAAGGAGAGGGAAGGAGAAGAAAGAAGGAGAGGGACGGAGAAGGAAGGAGAAAGTAAGAGAAAGAAGAAGGAGAGGGAAGGAGAAGAAAGAAGGAGAGGGACGGAGAAGGAAGAAGGAGAGGGACGGAGAAGGAGAGGGACGGAGAAGGAAGAAGGAGAAAGTAGGAGAAGGAAGAAGGAGAGGGAAGGAGAAGGAAGAAAGAGAGGGACGGAGAAGGAAGAAAGAGAGGGACGGAGAAGGAAGAAAGAGAGGGACGGAGAAGGAAGAAAGAGAGGGACGGAGAAGGAAGAAGGAGAGGGACGGAGAAGGAAGAAGGAGAGGGACGGAGAAGGAAGAAGGAGAAAGTAGGAGAAGGAATAAGGAGAGGGAAGGAGAAGAAAGAAGGAGAGGGACGGAGAAGAAAGAAGGAAATGGACGGTGAAGGAAGAAGGAGAAAGTAGGAGAAGGAAGAAGGAGAGGGAAGGAGAAGAAAGAAGGAAATGGACGGTGAAGGAAGAAGGAGAAGGAAGGAGAAGAGGGAAGGAGAAGGAAGAAGGAGGGGGACGGAGAAGGAAGAAGGAGAGGGAAGGATAAGGAAGAAGGAGAGGGAAGGAGAAGAAAGAAGGAGGGGGAAGGAGAAGGAAGAAGAAAGAGAAGGAAAACATATTAGAAGGAAGAAGGAAAAGGAATGAGAAAGGAGAAGGATATTAGAAGGAACAAGTAGAAGGAAAAACAAGGAGAAGGAAGAAGGACAAGGTATGAGCTATGGAAAAGTAACAGGTATGGATTCAATAAATGTAAAAATGATAGAGGCTCTGAAAGAATCCAGTGCAGATCAAATGACTGATCTGTGTAATGGCATCTGAGGTTACACGCCGAATGACCTGGATACATCTTAATTTTACAATATTAAAAAGTCTGGTGCGACCTGTTGCAGAACAATGACCGTGACAAGTGAGACACGACATTAATAGTTGTCCATCACAAGTGATGAAGACCACTCTCTTTGTTCAGCCGTGTGGACAGTCGTATCACTTGCTGTGTCCGCTGAAATGGGTGACTTGCGCGGTGATTTGGATTAAAGTGAGGAAGAAACTGCGCCTTTTGTCAACCTCACTCACAGAGCCTAAGCCACCTTTTGCCAGTGGCAAGATATTCATCGAGACGACTGGAGATAGCATAGGATGCAGATTTTGCCTCAGGGTTACCACCGAAGCCTTTCCGTAAACATGTAACCCGCAGGGTAAAAAGGTGGGATGGCATCTAACGCAGTTTGTCGTGCCTTTTCGATAACCACAAGAGGTCGTATGGACAACACTCAGCGTGTGAGTGACTCTGGCATCTCTCCCCAGCTGTATTCAGCTCATCATAGTAGCATCTAAAATTCCCACACGCCAAATTCGTGAAGGTGAACCGGCAGAATTAACCAGTGAAATACGACACAGGTATAAGCGTAGTGCCATTCAGCCGGCGTCCAGACCAGGATAAACGGATGGAAGAAATCACCAAAAAAAAAGAACGAAATAAGTCCAGACGGAAAACAACTCCACGTTTTCGTGAATACAAGTGTAAGTCGTCGACTAGTGTGAATTCCAGATAATCCGTGGTCTAGCGGCATCCATTATGATCCAAAACAGTAGAGAAATGTAGACTCGCAGCCAGTTATGGCGCTATCTTTGCCAGATTTTCCATTACTGCTCAACATTATACAGGATGGAATTCGGCATAACCAGGTTCCGGGAGAACAATTTCAAACAGAGAAGTAGGGAGACGGCGTGGGCTAGTGGTTAAATGACACGGCTCACAATCCGAAGGTGCTGGGTTCGCTCCCCAATCACAGCACTGGTTGTTACCCCGGGGAAGCAGACTCTTAGAAAATGCAGGAGGAAGCAGACCCTTACATAACATAAATGTCGGAGTCTGATGTACTGGGCCGACAGGCGCAAAAAAAACATAGTGCAACGCACTGCGCCTTGGGAAATAGAAAAATTAGGCGAACGCAAAAAAACAACAAATAACACAAGGAAAATGGAACAAACGAAGCAATAATGTGTATAGAGCACATGTAGAAAAAAATATAGAAGTGTCAACAGCAAAAACTCATTTACATGTGTTTTATATGCTACAAAATGGCCACTGGCGGAGCCCTGTATGAAAAAATAATGACATGTCTGGAAAACATAGGCATACATATGTAATACATATGAATAGATATGGAAAAGACACAAGAATAGTTAGTAATCTATGATGGGAGAAAACTGCTACAATACGGTCTGACAGGATTCACTTCCCATATATAGATGTAGAAAGAATTATGAGTACTGCCCTCTTGTATGTTTAATATTTGCAAAGAACAGGTGTGTCTACATATAGATAAAAGCCAAGACTTCTTATCGGTGGAGCATTTTTCTTCTTCTTCGTTCTCAATCTCCCGCTACCAAGCCATGAAAGGGACTTTGCAAATAGCAGGATGTTGCCAGGAGAACGGAATGCGCTGTGTCGTAGTTTACAGCTTGCCTGCAATATTTGCACCATTCGGTCCAACACATCCGACTTCATCATGCGTTTTTTTGGGTTAGACTTCCATTTTCGACCCCTTCTACATAACACCAGTCTGCTCTGCTGCAGTCTGTTATCCAGGATCACCACAGAAGGTGTAGAAGGGTCTTGGCAGCTCTGGTTCGCTGGCCCTGACGCTAGCAGCCAGCTATGGCTCGCTGAACCTGACGCTAGCAGTCAGCTATGGTTCGTTGGCCGCTGCAAATATTGCGCTGCTCAGCATCTTGATCCCGGTGGAGCATTCATAAATAATTTCAGGAACACCGATGACACAGTTCTGCTTTAGAGAGCAAGAACTGCAGAAATTGTGGATTTAAGTAAAGAACAAAAGTCAACTATACGCATTGGTCATTAACACTAAGAAAACAAACTATGGTCATTTGAAAAGCAGACATAAGACCTACTCAGATACAATAGAGGATCAAACACTGAAACATTGTTAAGATTTTTTTATATCTTGGAAAAATAATAGCATGCGATCAAAGATGCGAAACGAACACTTTTTAACTATTGGTAGGGTCAAACATTCTGCTAAAAAAAGACGAGAAGTTCCGCTCCTGCATCCACTTATTCCTGCCGTCTTAGCAATGAATTTGTTGAATCTATCAACGGTTGTCCACGATAAGAAGCGTAGCATCCAGTTTCTACAGCAGTATGGCATTAACCGTGCTGTCAGACGATGTAAACATATCTAACCCTAATCCTAACCGTAAACCTAACCCTAGCCCTACACCTAATACTAACCCTTCGCAAAATTGAATATAACCATCTGTTCTACTTTTCTATCTTTATCTAAGCCATTACTTGTTTATTTAAAATAAAATTATGAATGCCCCGTTACGTACGATGGGAACCAATGGCACTCTGTTTGGAGTGAATTAAGACGCAAGTACCGATGTAGAAGCATGGAAAAGGTACAAAGAGTTAGGGAGGATAACTTGGATTTTTTTTTAAATGTTGATATATAGAGAATATGGCGCCTCTCAATAAAAGAAAAACAAAAAGGCGAGAAAGTCTGGGAAAAATTAGGGTACACGGAAAACTGATGAACGAAACAGACAGATAGTTCAGATATTGTGATGGTATCCAGATGCTGAGCAGTGCATTAGTTGTAGCGAACAGCGACCCAAATCTGACTGCTGGCACCAGGGCCAGCGACCCAAGGTTGACTGCTGGCGTCAGGGCCAGCGAACCAAATCTGAATGCTGGCGTCAGGGCCAGCGAACCACAGCTGACTGCTGGCGTCAGGGCCAGCGACCCAAAGCTAACTGATGGCGTCAGGGCCAGCGACCCAAAGCTGACTGCTTGCGTCAGGGCCAGCGACCCAAAGCTAACTGCTGGCGTCGGAGTCAGCGACCCAAAGCTGACTGCTGGCGTCAGGACCAGCGACCCAAAGCTGACTGCTGGTGTCAGGGCCAGTGAACCAAAACTGACTGCTGGCGCCAGGGACAGCGATACAAAAGCTGACTGCTGGCGTCAGGGCCAGTGAACCAAAGCTGACTGCTGGCGTCAGGGACAGCGACCCAAGGTTGACTGCTGGCGTCAGGGCCAGCGAACCAAAGCTGACTGCTGACGTCACGGCCAGCGAACCAAAGCTGACTGCTGGCGTCAGGGCCAGCAAACCAGAGCTGCAAAGACCTCTCTCAACCTATACGCGGTGATCATGGATAGCAGGCTTCAACACACCAGACTGACTAAGGAGAAGGAATCGAATAGGGAAGGCTAATCTGGTTCCCAAAAATTCCATTTTGAAGTCTGATGTTTCAAACCGTAATATGCAAATATCGCAGGCAAAATTGTAAACTACGCCGCAACGCACTCCGGACTACATCCTGCTACTTGCAAAGTCCCTTTCATGGCTTGGTAGCGAAAGTTTTGAGAACGAACGGCGAAGAAGATGATGTGGTTCTATCAGACGATACAGCATAAACAATACTGGAAGGAGATCGTACCAGAGGTAAACTGTGCAAGACTGCGCTATAGTGGGAGGACAACATCTAAAGATGGACAGGGAAAAGCCTGACAGATTGCAACATTATGGCATGATACAGGACGTTGGAGATCCATTGTAGCTGACCTTCGATCCAGATATGAGACTTGAAGTGAATGCCTGTCCTGTGCTGTCGGTGCTATCATATCACCTGCCTGTGGTCTTAGAGCCATTAATATGCCGTGACGTCGACAGCGGGAATTTCCGTCTATTGATTTTAATAGTCAACAATAGCGGGTGTTCTAGCCTTATTGTCTATGTCCTGGGAACACCACATTGTTTACATGTGGACGTAACGGGACGTGAATTTAGCTCCAGTTTATCTATCGCATCATACAACAAACAGCAAAACAAACAAAACCCACAAACATCGATACGCTATATATATAAACACGGATAAATCAGTCAGATAACATGAATATAGTTAGAAATAAATCAAGTGTCGGGGAGAGAATGTCCTTTCTGATTGAATGGCCCACGGGCAAATTGTGCAGCGTGAATCAAAAATCGGTCACGCTCCCTGTGGAGCATATGTATTCAACAAATAGATGTCAAGTCATCAAACCTGGATCTTTCCATCTGTGAAGTTATTGTAACAGTGTTTCCTGGTCAAGTGATATGACATGACGGAACAAGGAAACTCGGCGGTGGTCCAGTGTTTCCGAGATTGGGTGGAGAACCTGTTTTAGCAGAAAACTCTACATTGTCGATGTAGTCATGCCATCGGATATCCAGGATAGGCTGATTGTTGCGCGTGTAGAAAGCTTCCAGCCTCGACATGTCATGTTTCAGCAATGTCCAGGTTTCGGAGACGTTAAGTAGGACAGTGACCACGCAAGACTTGCACGTGAGGATGTTCGTTGTTATGGAAATCTTGCCGCTACTCCATACACGTTGGAGGTAGTGTTTATGGCAGATGCAGCTAGTCCAATCCGCCTTGAGATATCGGGGCCAAAACGCTGCTCTTGCGTAGCTCCTTGGGCGCGGGCGCGACTATTCTCTCAAGGGCTATCCATAAAGCGACAAACTTTATGGATAAACAATACAATTAAGATGTGCACCAGCGTCTTCAAACATGTACCGGCTGATGTCTGCAGATGTGCAAACTACTTAAAATAGCTAGATCAATGTGATCGCTCAGACATCCTTGTTAATAAAACAACGTATATCAAAGTGGATATTCTCTAATAGACAAAGACATTACCTTTGCTTATTAAAAACGTATATCAAAGTGGATATTCTCTAATAGACAAAGACATTACCTTTGCTTATCAAAAACGTATATCAAAGTGGATATTCTCTAATAGACAAAGACGTTACCTTTGCTTATCAAAAACGTACATCAAAGTGGATATTCTCTAATAGACAAAGACATCACCTTTGCTTATTAAAAACGTATATCAAAGTGGAACATTTTCAAGTAACTTCTTATCAGAGGCAGAGGTCTTGAAAACTACAGAAGAAATGATAACGACAGATGAAAACATAGAGAGACAAGCTGTACTCTTCACATACGCAGGTCAGTGGTTGCAGCACTGGGGAACTGGACACATTCAGAGCATAAGAAACTAAAAGTGAGTTAAACTCCATAGCATTGCCGTGAAAAGCGAATGCTCTACCGCTTCCCGATTCAGAAACACAAATAATATCAAGTTATTTACATAATGGGGTTGCTAGACACACGAATAACCTTATTTAGTTGCCTTTTAAGACATTATTGGTCCTATTCTTCACACCCCTGGTGCCACTCAAGTGTTGTTTTATACGTGGCATAGAAGAGATACAGCCCTGGATCTATTAGATGAACAAGTAGACCTTAAAGGTAGTCCCCCAGAGGAAAAACCAAATATTGATGGCCCACACTTTCTAGACACCATGGGGTACACAACAGTACCTTTGCATGTTCTAACATCCACTGAGTCCCAGTTAAATTATTGCAGCTCATGATATGTTTTTCATATTCGAATTGACAAATGATTAATATAGGATAACATATATATATATATATATATATATATATATATATATATATATATATATATATATATATATATATATATATATATATATATATTTATTCAAACACACACACACAACCAACATAATTTTTTAACCTTACGCACGCTACATAATTTATGAAAAAAATTTGACCTAATTAATTTTCTTAATTAGTCGCCGTGGTAGTCGTCTTTCAAAATTTGTAACTTTTATGTTTGTTCGTCAATAAATATGATTTTCTGGCGTGTAGATACACAATAGCATAACGAACATGTGGGTGTTATTGTTTTTGTTGTATGTTTGTTAGTTTTTGAGATTTAAAAAGATGAAGTTTAAAATTTATGAAAATCTCGGGAAAAATTTGGACTCGACCACTAGGCCTAGTCGCTTCGATAGAAAACCATGGAAACCACAACAACGTATCGATACTGTGTTTACAATATCGCCACAACTGTTAGTTTCCAATTCAAACGTAGTTCTTTCATTTAAACTAACAAAATAAACAGATCTACGCGATAAAAATCTTTCTCAACAACCTACTTCCCCTTTCGCAAAAAGTCGGCTTGCTCCAAACGGCGTATACAAAATTAAAACTGTTCAAAAGCCATTTGTAATCGCACATACGATACTTTAACCGGCAAAATATCGTGTATATATGGAGGACGTACTCAGCAGTAAAAAATGGCTGTCAGGAGTGACTCCGTTCAAAAAAAAAAAAAAAAATTTCCGCACACCGTTTTTGCAGGCCGAGCTGGTTAGAAGAGATCGGACATTGGAGTGCTTCAGGTTAAAACTTACAAATAAATAAGTTTCTTTCAGGTACTACCCATTCTTCACAATGCAATCTCTAAATTCTACAGACAACCGGCAACACTATAGACAAGAACGGCAAGACACCACGGTCGAGAATCAGAGTAAGGATTTCCCCCTTAGCCAAGCGGCTTACCTTGACGCACAATACAAGTGCAGACTTGCCTTGACTTAAAAGCCCACAAGCCATCCACGAGTGTGAACAGCCCATGTGTCAGACCTTCTAGTAACGCAATAGATATGAATCAACAGCCCTTTCTGAACACACACAAAACAAACAAACAAAGCTTAATGTGGACAGGAGTATCAGGCCAACCCAGTCACACAATTCAAGAATAACTACAGCCATACTAGGGCTCACAGACAGTAAGTCCCCCAGGTATCGGGCCTCAAATTTACAATAGAGGTAGGCTGGGATATCTGCATCATTTGGCACGACACATTCGGTTAGAGCTGGCTTCTTAGGACATGCTTGTCTTTCCACTGCGGTCTATATTCTCTTAGCCACATTACACTAGTGCCCCGTACCTCCAGAGAGAAGAACCTATACCTCATTGGTATTTTGTACCTGTACCTCCTTGGTTTTACCTATCTGCGGAGTAACTTTGATAAAAGCGGAAGAACAAATCAAGATGTTAACGCCAGGATCTCTAAAGCTAGATTTGCTTTCAACTCTCTTCGTCCAAAATGGAACTCGGCAGCATTCTTCACGGGGAATAAAAATTAGTCTGTTTAACACGAATGTAAATTTGCTCATGTTATATGGCTCTGAGACATGGCATGCGACTAACGGTATCACATCAAGACTGCAGACCTTCATTGGCTGGTGTCTCGTCTTTAACTGTGTGTTAGATACCAGACTCTCTCTCTCTGTGGCATGCGGCGCTATGGTCAACAATGAGGCATTATAAGTTCAACAGTGATATTGTGAGGGTAACTGCAAACCTTTATCAGCAGGCGACCAGCGCTGTCTCAGTAGAGGGAACGCTAGGCGATTGGTTCCGTACCACGGAGGGTCTGAGACAGGGTTGTATACTCTCCCCCACACTCTTCAATATCTTCTTGGAGAGAATAATGGAGACGACCTTAAAAGGACATGTTGGCACGGTTACAATAGGTGACAGGCTTATCACAAACTTCCGCTTTGCTGATGATATTGATGTATTGGCAGACACAGAGAGGGAACTCCAGGAGTTGATTGCAAGATTGGATAGAACGGCCCTGAGTTTTGGTATGGAAATAAATGCTGATAAAACAAAACTCATGACCAATAAAATTGCAGGGTTTCAATCTGTCATAGAGGCAAATGGGCAGGTACTTGAGGTGGTGAAACGTTTCAAATATCTTGAATCGTTGATCAGCGAAGAGGGTTCGAAGCCAGAGGTAATTGCCAGAATTGCACAAACAACAGCGGCGCTGACTAGGCTGCAACCTATTTGGCGAGACAAGCGCCTCGCCCTTGGCATAAAAGTCAGACTGCGCTCTTTGGTGTTGTCAATATTTCTGTATGCCTGCAAGACCTGGACAATTACAGCAGATATCCAGGGCAGAATACGTGCAATGGAAATGCGGTGCTATAGAAAACTCCTAAATGTTACATATAAGGATCGTGTCACGAACGTAGACATCCGTCAGAGAGTTGAAGACGCTATTGGTCCTTTTGAAGATATGTTCACAACTATCAAAAGACGAAAGATGGCCTGGTGCGGGCACGTCACGAGGTCCAACGGAATTCCCAACTCGATACTCTTTGGATCCGTACCGGGACAGAGAGGGTGAGGACGTCCAAGGAAGAGATGGGTGGACAACATCGCTGAGTGGTCAGGCCTTCGTCACGGTGAGATACGTCAGGCGGCGACAGACAGAGAGAGCTGGCGTGGGATTTTCATGTCTTCATGTGTGCCCCAACGACATGATGGGTTACGGGATGAACTGACCTGAACTGAAGATGCCAGAGATAATGGCAAACATCGATTTGTGGGAAACACGGCAACAATTAATACAGCCTCAAATTGGGGAGAGAACGTGGGGATGGATAGGATACACTCTCGGAAAGATGCTTGACAACATAACCAAACATGCACTTGATTGGAACCCACAAGGAAAGAGACGAGTGGGAAGGCCACGAAAAGCATGGTGGAGAAACGGTCAGTGACGAAGTTAGTTCAATCGGCGTCTCGTATGCGGAACTCAAGAAGACGCCACAAAATAGGTAGGAATAGATGGAGGACATATGTTGTTCCAAGGGGAAAATTATGACCCCCTTCATCCGATGAGCGGTATCCAAACCGTTTGACCACCGGCTTTTCTCATCTTTATATTATAGAGACTGAAAGGTGATATTACACAAATCTGTGTGTGTGTATACGTATAATCGAGCTCCTGCGTGTGTATATATACATCATATGTTCTTTTTAGTGCCTACAATAAGTAAGTTTACTCTTTTGTGCGCTCTGAAAGGGGCGTTAGTTAAGTGGGGGATGTAGTAGCTTTCCTCACATCACGAGCGTACTAATGCAGGTGGACCGAGGTCAACCAGGCGGTTGTGCTATGCTTGGCTTCGCCTGAGTGACGCTCACTACTACGGGGATCATGTCGATCCACATCTGGTCAGTCAGGCTGGCTTAAAGAAAACAGCCTGTTTCCAGGGAAAGCTACATGAAAGAGAGATTGTGGACTTGGTCAGCATATTGTGCCTGAATCTGACCAGACTCGTCTCAGTTCCCCGTGAATATTGTATATATATATATATATATATATATATATATATATATATATATATATATATATATATATATATATATATATGTGTGTGTGTGAGAGAGAGGGGGGGGGGGAGAGAGAGATTACATACTAGTTAGGGATATGTGGAAGTACTGTTACATCCCCCTCATCCCTTTGTTCCCAGGAATACTAATAGAATTAAGTCAAGCCACAACTAACTGAGCCACACTAACAGAATTAAGTCAAGTCACAACTGAGCCACACTAACAGAATTAAGTCAAGTCACAACTGAGCCACACTAACAGAATTAAGTCAAGTCACAACTGAGCCACACTAACAGAATTAAGTCAAGTCACAACTGAGCCACACTAACAGAATTAAGTCAAGTCACAACTGAGCCACACTAACAGAATTAAGTCAAGTCACAACTGAGCCACACTAACAGAATTAAGTCAAGTCACAACTGAGCCACACTAACAGAATTAAGTCAAGTCACAACTAGTTGAGCCACACTAACAAAATTAAGTCACGCCACAACTAGTTGAGCCACACTAACATCTCAGAACCATTTTAGAAATATGATACCGTAACATATGCCTGACAAAAAAATCTAACCCCACGGTTCAAACAAACCATAACTCGGGACACACGGGGTTTGTCGGCTGAACTACCAGATAGGGAGTGCTCTGCGGCGTTGTCGTGATGGAATCAAGTGGAAATACTGGCCACTTGAAATTCTGATCAGTTAATAAAAAACATGCCTGAAGATCTAAACCTGATCAAGTTTCAGTCCCTCCTATTCTCACCCCCCAACCCATTTTTTTTTTTACTTTTGGGAAATCTTCCGGTACTATCTTGACTTTGAGTAAAAACTTCCAGTACTATATTGGCTTTGAGTAAAAACTCCCAGTACCATCTTGACTTTTAGGAAAAGCTCCCAGTACCCCCTTGAGATTTAGTAAATCTGACGGTACCGCCTTGACTTCTAGTAAAAACCTCCCAGTGCGTCCTTGACTTTTAGTATAACCTCTCAGTACCTCCTTGACATTTAGAAAAACCTCCCAGTACTTCCTTGACTTTGAGAAAAACCTCCCAGTACCTCATTGACTTTCAGTAAACGTCTCCCAGTACTTACTTGACTTTGTAAATCTGACGGTACCTCCTTGACTTTTAGTAAACGTCTCCCACTACCTACTTGACTTTTAGGAAATCTGACGGTATCTCCTTGACTTTTAGTAAAACTTCGCAGTACTTCCTTGACTTTTAGTAAAACCTCCTGAACCTCTGTGATTGTTAGTAAAACTTACCTATATTCCTGTGATGGTTAATCATTTTGCCTTAACCCAACCGCGTTTAATAAACAGCTCAACAGCTCTGGGTTATCAGAAAACCTTTTGTTATTTTTTTTAGTAGACCTTCCCATTCTCTCTGGGTTTTAGTAATCCTTTCCATGCTCATTTGGTTTCAGTAAACCTTCCCGTGCCCTCTTGGTTTTAGTAATCCTTCCCATGCCCTCTTGGTTTCAGTAAACCTTGCCGTGCCCTCTTGGTTCCAGTAAACCTTGCCGTGCCCTCTTGGTTCCAGTAAACCTTGCCGTGCCCTCTTGGTTCCAGTAAACCTTCCCGTGCCCTCTTGGTTTTAGTAATCCTTCCCGTGCTCATTTGGTTTTAGTAAACCTTCCCATTCTCTCTTTGTTTCAGTAAACCTTGCCGTGCTCTTTTGGTTTTAGTAAACCTTGCCGTGCTCTTTTGGTTTTAGTAAACCTTGCCGTGCCCTCTTGGTTTCAGTAAACCTGCCCGTGCCCTCTTGGTTTTAGTAATCCTTCCCGTTCTCATTTGGTTTTAGTAAACCTTCCCATTCTCTTTTGGTTTTAGTAATCCTTCCCATTCTCTCTTGGTTTTAGTAATCCTTCCCATGCCCTCTTGGTTTCAGTAAACCTTTCCGTGCCCTCTTGGTTTTAGTAATCCTTCCCATGCCCTCTTGGTTTCAGTAAACCTTGCCGTGCCCTCTTGGTTCTAGCAAAACCTTGCCGTGCCCTCTTGGTTCCAGTAAACCTTGCCGTGCCCTCTTGGTTTCAGTAAACCTGCCCGTGCCCTCTTGGTTTTAGTAATCCTTCCCGTGCTCATTTGGTTTTAGTAAACCTTCCCATTCTCTTTTGGTTTTAGTAATCCTTCCCATTCTCTCTTGGTTTTAGTAATCCTTCCCATGCCCTCTTGGTTTCAGTAAACCTTTCCGTGCCCTCTTGGTTTTAGTAATCCTTCCCATGCCCTCTTGGTTTCAGTAAACCTTGCCGTGCCCTCTTGGTTCTAGCAAAACCTTGCCGTGCCCTCTTGGTTCCAGTAAACCTTGCCGTGCCCTCTTGGTTTCAGTAAACCTGCCCGTGCCCTCTTGGTTTTAGTAATCCTTCCCGTGCTCATTTGGTTTTAGTAAACCTTCCCATTCTCTTTTGGTTTTAGTAATCCTTCCCATTCTCTCTTGGTTTTAGTAATCCTTCCCATGCCCTCTTGGTTTCAGTAAACCTTTCCGTGCCCTCTTGGTTTTAGTAATCCTTCCCATGCCCTCTTGGTTTCAGTAAACCTTGCCGTGCCCTCTTGGTTCTAGCAAAACCTTGCCGTGCCCTCTTGGTTCCAGTAAACCTTGCCGTGCCCTCTTGGTTTCAGTAAACCTTGCCGTGCCCTCTTGGTTTCAGTAATCACAGCCATACTCCTCTTGGTTTCAGTAAACCTTGCCATGCCCTCTTGGTTTCAGTAAACCTTGCCGTGCCCTCTTGGTTTCAGTAAACCTTGCCGTGCCCTCTTGGTTTCAGTAATCACAGCCATACTCCTTGGTTATTAGAAAATCTTAATGTACACAATTACCTACTCAAAAGGAAGGATTAGAGCACCATTTTCTGGCTGAGAACCCAACACATCCCACTTAACAAGCACCTGAACAGAACCCAACAACAACCTACTCCAAAGTGCTAGACACATATGAAACCGTTGATCATGATCTCTTTGAGTGCTCGGCTCTCAGCGATGTTAGAAAAATGCTGCTTCCTCCAAAGCAACATAAATGGAGCAACATAAATGGAACACTTTTGCTTGACACTAGATAACTGACAAATACTTGCAGATACTATTGCATGGCATTGGGCCGAAGGGCAAGAGCACGGATGCTGCTGGATCAGTAACAACAACAAAAACCCATTTGACCAGTTTCTAATATTCCCTCAGAAGTAGGCTAACCACAGGTCGAAAACCCCTGAGTTATGCTAAGCTGGGACCAGGTCTGTCTGAGACATGCTGGTTAGTATTTTGCTAATCCCACATGGTTCACTGCCCTGAGTGGTAACCTACTTTAGGGGGATCTATTTTACATATGTTAGGCGTTATGCTTCAGCTGGCTGCTGAAACCACTGGTTCTCAACTTAATGAGCAATGGACAACAGTAACAATGAATGCTAAAGGCGATTAAGTACCACAAAAAGTGCAGTTATACTGAAGAGCATATGTTTCAAACTAAAAAAGTCTTTGTCGAGGACTGATCAAATGAAACGGCACAAAATAAAATAGATAACTGCATTCTTCATTTAAATGAATTTTATAACTTTAAAAACTAAATTAACATTGTATTCTTAGATCTTAATCGACCTGTACTTCTACAGGGGCGGATGCCCTGATGCAGGTCCCAGCTCTGGCATTCTCTGGATGTAGCCGGGAGAAGGATTTCCTGCTTAGTGGGCTAGGTTTCAGTAACTTATTACTCTGCTACGTTGGGACAAGAGGTTGTGGAGGGTGGTTAAACGATGTGTGAATCCATCTGAATAGACTAAGATACTAGAGCAAAGTAGACCTGCAGCCTGTTAGGCACCGTCTATGCTGCACTAAACAAACCACCTAACCATGGCTGGTGTTATGCCATGTGACACAGTTAGTCACCTCTTACGACATGCTCTCTGTGAGGCAGTGGTACTGTCCTTGTCCTTGAGAAAGATCCAGGCGGACCACTCGGGTAATATTGTATTTAATAACTTAAACTAAATTTATGCTGCACTTAATAACGTTAAAAACTAAATTAATATTGTATTTTATAACGTTAAAAACTAAATGCTTTAATAACCTTAAACGCTAAATTAATAATGTATTTTAATTTATATTGCATTTTATAACCTTAACAACCAAATTAATATTGTATTCTATATTGATATTCGGTTAATTTAGTTTGTTTATCTTTTTTATTTGTGTGTGTGCACCAACTTTGTTTGTCCAGATTAGTTTAAAGCTTATTTAGGTAAAAAAATGAACACATGTTTGTAGTGTGAAGCTAAACATTTTTGGCAAGGGTTGGTTATTGATCCAGCGGCCTTTGGGCTCCTGCTCTTTGGCCCAATGCCATATAGTGGTGTCTGAAAGTGTTTTTGAGATGTTTAGTTCCGTACAAAGTGTTCCATTTGTCTGGCTTCGGAGGAAGAAACTTGTTCCTATCATAGGCAATCGCAGGACATTCAAAAAGATGATGTTAAACAGTTTCGTAGGGATGTGTGCACAGCTGGCACTGGAGTACGTTCTGGGTGGATTATGTTCAAATGACTGTTAGGTTGAATGTATTGGGTACGAAGTAGGAAAATGGTGCTTTAGTCTCTCCTTTTCAGGAGGTTGATGTTGTCTTTGGGATTTCTATGTTTGTAGATTTCTCTCCCAGTATTTTCCATTGCCCATCTATTCAGCAAGACCTCTTTGTTCACAGTCTTCAGTAGTTATTTGACTGTCTGTGACAAGGGTAAATCCACACATGAGACAGAGTCATTTGGTGACATCAGGGAGCACAGATTCATTTAAAACAATAGTCAGCATCTAGACCTACACTCATGAGCAGAGAAGTGCTTAAAATGAACTCGACTTTTTACGTTTTTGTATCCCCATCAGCGCAGATTCTTCCTCACTACAACCCAAATACATCGCAACTTACATCATCAAGATAAAACCGTCTGATGCTGTCGACAATATCGCTTGTGATGGACAACTAACTACCCATAGCAAAATGCATTATCGATCTAATATTCCAGTGCTATAAATAGAGTATTTTTTCTAGAACTTTATTTCACACCCAGAAGATTCAATCATAACCAACACTCAGCAAGCATTTGGTGTGTCTGAATAGTGGAATGGACAATGTCATGTGCTGGAGAGTATTCTACATTTCAGGGTATTACATCAGAATGTTACTCGATTCTTACAAAATAATTTTAGTGTTGTAGCAGTCTTAATGTCCTCTATGTCACCAACGAGGGCAAGTCAGTAAATATGACACAAATGGCCATTTAACAAAAACTGATATTACAAACTATAAAACCATTTATTATTACACTTACATTGTCCTTTATTCTCAACATAATTTCCACCAACATTGATACACTTATTCCATCAGTTTATCAGTGCACCAAAACCTGCAGTATAGAATTCTATGGTCTGTTGTCTCAACTCGATTCGCAATTCATGTCCAAAATTTTCATAATTTTTTAAACTTCTCCTGCCTTGGTGGGATCATGCTATATGCTGTCGACTAAACCATGCAAACACCCTATTGGAGTTGCTTCACTGTCTATTGTTATTCACATATCAGCTCGAATCATCTCCCCCACCCACCGCACATATGTTCATGTAATTTGAACAGAACAACCAAGCTAGGCTTCAACATCAGCAATTTTTTTGCGTCTTTGAGAAAATGTATGCAACAAACACGTATCACCATAAACAGGAAGCCTTTATGAATATCCTTTGCAGAAAAGTCCTTTTGTCCCCAAAAACACAGCATACTGTTCTTTATTGTATACTCTGTGAGCATGGACGCCATTTTGGTGTATCTGAACTGTGCACATGTTTGTGACACTTGCCTACAGTAATCACAAAGCTGGATGTTGCTACCATCTATCAACACATTTAGAAACTACCAACTACATTTTTCAATTATCCCACATGAATGCATGACCTACTTACTGAAGTACCCTCATATATTTGTTGTGTACCTTGCCCTTTTCATTACTTGGGTCCCACAGTACTAGATACAATTCATATTGCTTAATGGAATCTAGGTAATGAGCAGTGCATGAGCTGCCAGTGACCAAAAGCTGACTACTAGCATCAGTGTCAGTGACTCAGAGCTGCCAAGACTCTTCTACCACCTCCAGATCACTAAGGAGAAGGGATCAAAGATGGCAGGCTAACCCGGTACCCAAAAATGTCATGCTGAAGTCAGATTTTGCGGACCGAAATGGACAAATATTGGTCGATCTGTAAACTACGACACAATGCATTCCGTTATTCTGACTACATCCTGCTACATGCATAGTCCTTTTTAGGGCTTCGTAGTGAGTTTGAGAACGAACAAAGAAGAAGAAAACATTTGTAAATATCATTTTTTGACCCACAGTCTAATATAATGTATATTGTATCTCTACTCTCAATCTCTACTGCCATATGCATTGTGGGCTGTATAATGTTGGCATGCATCCATTAGTTCTAAGATCTATTGCTTAGACTGCCATATTCAACTTGAGTGCCAGCTGGTTCCATGGCAGAACATGTGTATGAAGTGTGGCGTGACATGGAAGGCAAAACACCCAAGTCGGGGGCGGCGTGGGCTAGTGGTTAAGTGACACGGCTCACAACCTGAAGGTGCTGGGTTCGATCCCCATCACAGCACCGGCCGTTACCCCAGGGAAGCAAACCCTTAGTAAATGGAGGAGGAAGTAGACCCTTACATAAAATGCCTGCTGAAGTCGGATGCACTGGGCCGACAGGCGCAAAATAAAAACCCCAGTGCGACGCACGACGCCTTTGGGTCGCATCCGGGTTGAAAAGAAGAGAACCACTATACCTCCCAAGAATTTAATAAAATACAAAAAAAACCAGGCGTGACTGTGTTAGCAACCTCATATTTATGCCACCACTTCGAACTATAAATGCTCTGAAATCAGATTCCTTCAAATGTGTGGCCCTATGCTTCACAGTGATCAACAAAGACAATCAATTATCTCACCCTATGCCAACGCCCACTTCGCGTGACGCTACATTTGGTCAGGACGCTAACTGAAACTGCCATATTTGGACTGGCTGCTTGCTGATATATGTATGAAATTAGGCGTGACTTAGTAGGCAATGGGACCTGGTCAGACATCACGGAATTGTAAAGTTGTCCATTGCGATATTAAAGATCAATATCACTGATAAACAAGAACGGATAGATACGCAAAAGTAGCTCAGTATCACATACTGTTGTTGTGGATAAAGTGTCAGGGATTTCTTTGTACGTGAACGATATCACTGACATAAGACACAGAAGACTGACAAAGGTCATACTAGTAAAAACAAAGACAGTACAATACAAGATACTGCTGTCAGGGATTGCATGCTAGACTTAGTGCAATATGCCTGCTATGTTATTTAATGAGGTGAGCTGGTCAGTTTCATTACTCGTTAGCTTCCTTTCCTAACCATTAGCTAGTTACCCATTTTACATATAGGTCAACTAAAGCATGTCAATAATAAGAATCAAATCAGGAACTGTGTTGTGAGAAGCTAGCCTTCTACCAAACTGTATACTTATAGGCATATGTGAACGAGTCTATTGCTATAGAGAGCCGCCTAGGCTAATAGGTAAGAGGCTCACTTTTTCGAGAAACAAATGAACAAAAGCGTTGGAAGTTCAAATCTTGCAAGTTTTAAGCATTCCCTCCCTGGCCTCAATGAGAGGTGAGATCAAGTGTCTAGTCCTATCAGAGATCAACGATAAATTCAGAGGTTTCGTGTATAGGTTGTGCAAGTAAAAAGAACTTTTGACAGTTGAAAATCCAAAAGAAACAGGCTGTAAGTGGCCGCTGGGAAAAATGAGAAATATATTTAAATTCCTAATTAACAAGATACGTATAAATGATATTGCTCTTCAACAGGCACATGATTTCAAGTATTTGGGCAGTATTTTATCAGCAGACAGGATCGACAAGGAAATTGAGACTAGGTGTCTGAAAACATCTGCTGTGACTTATCAGCTGTTACCACTGCTTAGGCACCTAAGCATTCATTTGGCAACAAAAGCAGCTGATAAACAGTATATTTATGCCAACTCTGTGCTACCAGTGCCAAACATGGCGAGTGAAGGCAGCATTTTGAAGTGTGAAATTACGTGTTTGAGGAAGGTCATCGGTGTTACCAGGAGAGACAGGATGCGGAACGACGACAAAGTATTGTTGGCACTATATCTTATGATTAACACATTTCCAGGTAGAAAATAAGTTGATTTGGTGATCTCATGAGAATGCACTATCATCACCTTCCACTGATGGCTTACAACGTTGGTAGATCTGGCTACAGGGTAAGGGGACCTCTGCGAAACTTGTAGATAGATGACATTAGGGCTCACATTGACCGACGCAACGCACTTGGTGCAGGATAGACTACTTAAATTCCCATGACACTCACATCACAAGTGAAAAAAAACTAACTAACACGCCACCTACTCAGGCCTAGTAAGTCTGTGAGCAATTCAGAGAAAAATACATTGTACTGTATTACCTTCAGTCCTCTCCACTACCACATCTTGCCACTGGACCAATGTAGTTCAGAACGAGAGAGTGCAGTTGATAATACCACAAACATTCCTAACTAAAATCTAATTAAAGTGTAAGGCACAGTGTTAGACCTCAGATAATTTGAAAAAAAATATCTCTATCCAAGCTCTGTTGCCACCGATGCTTGCGATGGGCAACCAAAAGAGTACTAGTCTATTAAAAGGAAAACCAATATGTAATCAGCAATGTGATCCCAGTGGAAAGATCTGTGCAGAACAGAGAAGAGAATTGGGTTACTGCCATACTGTGAAGACAGAGGAACTGAGATGCTAGTCTGGTCAAGCACAACATACTGACCAGAATGTCACATCAGGGTCAAACACAATATACTGACCAAGACCACATCTGTCTTCCATGTAGTGTTCCCTGGAAACAAGCTGTTTTCATGTGAGATCTGGCTAACAAGACGTGGATCAACAAGATCCCCATAGTGGTGAGTGACACACAGATGAAGTCAATCATAGCACAACAGCCAGGACACAGGCCCACCTCCACCAGCATGCTCGGGATGTGAAGAAAGTTGCTTCAACCCGCTATCTAATGCCCTTTTCAGGATGCACAAAACAGAAACATATTCATTGTGCGCATTGAACAACAACAATGAAGAAGGTAAGACATTCTCCAAATCATAGGCATTGCTTGCCTCCTCATCCACATACACATGCAGACCGTGTAACAGTCTTCTGGGTTTGAAGAAAGCTCTAGAAACAATAGCATATAATCATGTATAGTACAGAAGTAATTGAGTGAATGCCTCAATGTGCAAGCAATTGAAGGCACACATTAACATGAATGAAACACAATAGAAGCATAAAGATGCAATTAACTATTGGTGATAATGGAGAAGTGTAAGTTGAAATGTTTGTTGTTAATCTATTACCTTCACATTGTGTTTTTTTCAGATTTGTTAGTAACGTTTATTGTTGCTCACCTGTAGTATTAAACACCAATATCGATGTCACAAGAAGAAAATGTATATCTTTATAATATACTCAGAGTTGGGTACTCAGAGCTGGGTACATGTGCTGACATAGATCCAAAAAGTGAAAGGGAGAGAAATAAACAGTGATGGACAGAGTAAGTGTGGTGTTAGAGTGTGTTAGGGATAGACAATGAGAGAGAGAAAGTGGGAGCGATAATCAGAGCGATGAAGATGGAGAGAGAAAAGCTGGGGAGTAAGAGAGATGGAGAGATAGTAGAAGTGATAATCAGAGTGATGACAATGGAGAGAGTGAGATGGAAAGAGAAAAGCTGGGGAGTGAGAGAGATGGAGAGATAATGGGAGTGATAATCAGACCGATGAAGATGGAGATAGTGAGTAGGAGACTGAGTGACGGAGAGAAAAGCTGTGGAGTGATAGAGAAAGATGGAGACGGAGAGAATGATGACAATGGAGAGAGTGAGTGACTAAGAGATAATGAGATACAGTAATGGAGAGAGTGAGTAACATAGTGATGGAGAGGTAGTAATAAACAGAGTGATGGAGAGATAGTAATAAACAGTGTGATGGAAAGATAGTGAGATACAGTGATGGAGAGAGTGTGACAAAGTGAAGTAGAGATAATAATAAACAGAGTAATGGAGAGATAGTAATGAAACAGAGTGACGGAGACATGGTAACAAACAGAGTGATGGAGAGATAGCATTAAGAGTGACAGAGAGATAGTGTGAAATAGTGATGGAGATGGAGAGAGTGGCTTAGAGAGAAACAAAATCAAGTTGATGAATTAATGGGCAGACGACTGCTACTTACTTTCCGATTTCCCTCCCCTGGGCGCCGACACTTGGGACCGCTTCCTCTGTTGGTAATGCTGTACATACGAGCCTGAACAGCCAGATGAAAGGGAAACAAAAACATGTTTTATCACCGTGCTATACAGATTTAGATTTGTACAAAATACTCAATCGTTCCTCGATTTGTGTTTGTTCCCGTCACGCTAATGTAGTTATCAAAGATGGGTGGGGATCGCAGAGCGTAACCTGTCAGTTCATTTTCTAAGCTAAAAAGGCATCGTTGAAAAGACCATGAGCATTTAAATGAAAGCATGGTAAAGGCTTCCTCTCCTGGTCGTTAACTGTGGCACTAAAGGTCGTGAAAAATAACTTACGCGGGACAGAAGAAAACAGGACAGATAAAGGAGGGATTTTTTTTAGCATGACAGGTCATGCGGTTTAATCAACACCTGCAGGGATTCCCAGCCTCTTTACGTTCCACGTACACTACTGGCTTGAATATGAAACCTCTCGTATCCCTTGGCTTTTGGTAAACCTTACAATATTCCATTAGTGTATGTAAATCTTGCCAAGCCCCATAGCGTTTAGTTAACTTTGGCGTACTGATATGTCGTTTAGTTAACCTTGGAGTATCTTCATGTCGTTTAGTTAACCTTGGAGTATCTTCATGTCATTTAGTTAACCTTGGAGTATCTTCATGTCGTTTAGTTAACTTTGGAGTATCTTCAAGTCGTTTAGTTAACCTTGGAGTATCTTCATGTCGTTTAGTTAACCTTGGAGTATCTTCATGTCGTTTAGTTAACCTTGGAGTATCTTCATGTCGTTTAGTTAACCTTGGAGTATCTTCATGTCGTTTAGTTAACTTTGGAGTATCTTCATGTCGTTTAGTTAACCTTTGAGTATCTTCATGTCATTTAGTTAACCTTGGAGTATCTTCATGTCATTTAGTTAACCTTTGAGTATATTCATGTCATTTAGTTAATCTTGGAGTTTCTTCATGTCGTTTAGTTAACCTTGGATTATCTTCGTGTCGTTTAGTTAACCTTAGAGTATCTTCATGTCGTTTAATTAACCTTCACGTACCGCTATGTCGTTTAGTTAACCTTGACGTACCGCTATGTCGTTTAGTTAACCCTGGCGTTCTGCTATGTCGTTTAGTTAACCTTAGAGTATCTTCATGTCGTTTAGTTAACCTTGGAGTATCTTCATGTCGTTTAGTTAACCTTGGAGTATCTTCATGTCGTTTAGTTAACCTTGGAGTATCTTCATGTCGTTTAGTTAACCTTTGAGTATCTTCAAGTCGTTTAGTTAACCTTTGAGTATCTTCAAGTCGTTTAGTTAACCTTTGAGTATCTTCATGTCATTTAGTTAACCTTTGAGTATATTCATGTCGTTTAGTTAATCTTGGAGTATCTTCATGTCGTTTAGTTAACCTTGGAGTATCTTCGTGTCGTTTAGTTAACCTTGGAGTATCTTCATGTCGTTTAATTAACCTTCACGTACCGTTATGTCGTTTAGTTAACCTTGACGTACCGCTATGTCGTTTAGTTAACCCTGACGTACCGTTATGTCGTTTAGTTAACCCTGACGTACCGATATGTCGTTTAGTTAACCCTGACGTACCGCTATGTCGTTTAGTTAACCCTGACGTACCTCCATGGCGTTTTGCTAACCGTGCCGTATCTCCATTGCGATTAGTTAACCGTGCCGTATCTCCATGGCGATTAGTTAACCGTGCCTATCTCCATGGCGATTAGTTAACCGTGCCGTATCTCCATAGCGTGTTGTTACTTTGGCCATACAACTTGACCTTTAGTTAAACGTCCTGTATCATCTCTCGCTCCGCCCCGATCTTTAGCTACCGTTACCGTACATATAATAATTTTAGTTAACCTTTTCTCGTCTCTAATTCCGATCATTTTTTTTTACATGAGAGTATCAAGCTGACTTTTAGTTAACTGCCCCCCCCCCCCCCCCCCATATTGTATTGGTTAATTTTCTGAATTTTACATAGCATCTAATAATTAACTTTCCCTCCACATCTCCATCGCTTTTAGTTGTTCTGTCCGTACAACTTGGCTTTCCGTTAAAAGTTTTGTACCACCCTGACATTTAGTTAACCTTCTGATATATCGCCATGGCATTTAGCGAACTTTGCCATTTAAGTTAACGTTGTCCCATTTCCATGGCTTTCAGTTAACCTTGTCGTAAGCACTGGCGTTTAATTAACTTCCCGTATCTCCACGATTTTACACACCTTGCAGTTCCCTCTCGGATTTTAATAAACCTTCACATATACTCTTAGCTGTCAACCTTCCATCGCACCTTTTCACTTTAAAAAAAAAAGTTTCGTACACCTTCCATTCCCTTTGGTTTCTAATAAGCCTTTCCGGGATCTCCCTGGTCCATAGTAAACCTGCCATTACCTCCTTAACTTTATGTAAACCTTTCCACTCTACCTTGATTTTCACTAAACAAGCAATTGCCGCATTTTCATTTAGTAAGCCGTCCCTTAAGTCTTGGTCTATAATAAAGCTTACAGCACATTACTTCATATGAAATAAAGTAGACAACTTGGCGTTCATATGCACCTATGCAGCTTTGTTAACAAAAATAGATTAGGTTGCTTCAGCTCAAGATGTTTAATAGAATCGAACACAAACCTTAGCTAACAGTCCAAAGAACACCACATTAAGAGTTATTTCACTTTCCCGACCACCCTTTCACTGTTCACTCTTAGTCTTAGTCAACCTGTACTTCTACAGGGGCGAATGCAGGTCCCAGCTTTGACGTGAACTGGAAGCAGCCCGGAGGAGGATTTTCTGCTTTGCGGGCTAGACTCTAGCAGCTGGACTCGGCTGCGTTGGAACAAGCACCGCGGAGGGTGGTTAACCGATGTGCAAGTCCATCTTAAGTGACTCAAGCACTAGAGTAAAGTAGACCGGCAGCCTGTCAGGTGGCATCTATGCCGCTCTTAACAAACCACATAATCATGGCCGGTGTTGTGCCATGTCACAAAGTTGATCGTCTCTTACGACATCCTCTCTGTTGCGCATTGGGGCTTTTCTTGTCCTAGTCATACACAAAGACATCGACGGACCACTCTTCAATCTATAATCTTTTTTCTTCCCACAAACTGTCATATTTGAAATATTTCAATAAGATAATCTAGCAATTTACCAAATATTGTCAATATCACTTTGATAAGCTTCTCGTATCTTATAGTGGTATGTGTACATAGAGCTGAAAAACTTCCATTAACAATAAACTAAATCATTTAAATAGTTCTCCTCGCTCCTATCACTTGCAATCGTCAAATGTATTACCGGCCTTCAAATGTGACGCGCCATGCAGTTTTATCTTCGGTAGGTTGGTAAGTGTCTGAGTAGAAGAGCTAGTTCAAAACCCTTTACCTACAGGCCATAGTTAACCCAACAGTAAACAGACACCTCGCTTACTGTTAGAAAAGGAAAGACGGCGAGAAAATGACTAGCCCATCCTACAATAAAAAGCTGAGGCCTATTTGTTTCGCCCTATTTATCTCATCCCAAGGCGGTGTGCGTTGCACTGTGGTTTTTATTTTGCGCATGTTGGCCCAGTGCATCCGACTTCATCATGCATTTTATGTAAGGGTCTGCTTCCTCCTGCATTTTCTAAGGGTTTGCTTAACCAGGGTAACGGCCGGTGCTGTGATGGGGATCGAACCCAGCACCCTCTGGTTGTGAGCCTTGTCACTTAACCACTAGCCTATGCCGTACCCTGAGGCCTATAAGATTCAAAGTCTCTAAACACTTCCTTCTCTACAGCAGTGGGATGACTGTTACCTGATTATCTTCCAGTGTTAGGTAACTTTGAGACAGACTGATACAGAACTTCAGCTACTTGGCACCGATCGTTATAGGTTACCATATCAAACGTATCATTGGATGGCTTCTATTCAAGATAAAAATGTATCTATAACATAAAGGTATATTCACATAGACCGTAGAAAGTCAGTGTATTCTAGGGTTGTTTTAATTTTTATCAAAGTCTTTTTCAGCACTATTTGGACTATGTCACTCGTCACTACTAGCCTGTGCTCTTGTCAGAAAACTCGACCTGACTTTGTCCCACCTCTTCTTTATTCGTCGGTGCTCTTGCTATTAAAAAAATGTGACTTAGTCACAGTCACATCTCTTTATTATTTGTTGGCGCTCTTGCTAGTAAACAAGATTTGACTTAGCTGTACATATTCTACTCGAGAGTCTAGCTAGAGGTTGTGTATTACTGTTTTGATGATTTGAAGTTTCTTCAGGATATGGTTAGCCAGTCCAGTGGCTAACATCCTTCTACACGCCTGGCAGGTTACAGTATACCTATTCCATGCTTGGTCACCCCGACCCTGGTAACGCACACGGTTGTCTGCTAGTAGACATGAACGTGAAGAATTCCTATAGCATGCACTGCTGTCGGTTATGGGGGCATTAGAAACGTCACTGTACAACTCTGGGCGTTTATGTGAACTGCTGCCCTGCCTTTCATAACTACAAATCAAATACCCATTTACAGATGGGTATACTGGACCGTTTCTCTACTGACAGCGAACCTGGGTCCTATGCCCGTGGGAAACTAGCGCAGAAACCACCGGTCTGTTAGTGGGGTCTTTTCAACGCTTGTTGGCTACTTCTCCGACAGTCCTTAGTGATAACTCCACACGTGTCGCCTTTATCCATCATCTGGTAACTAGGCTTGAGTCATGAAGATTGCACATGCATCGTGGGCCACCACAAGTAAATATCAAAAGGTAAAAGTGGAATCGTTAAGATTGCACATAAGGTAAGGGTGGAGTCGTTAAGATTACACATGCATCGTGGGCCACCACAAGTAAATATCAAAAGGTAAGGGTTGAGTCGTTAAGATTGCACATGCGTCGTGGGCCACCACAAGTAAATATCAAAAGGTAAAAGTGGAGTCCTTAAGATTGCACATGCATCGTGGGCCACCACAAGTAAATATCAAAAGATAAGGACGGAGTCGTTAAAACGACATACATTTATTAGACTGACCAAATCAATGCTTTCATAAATCTGTTTGAGAAATGTTAGCCCCGGGCTATAAGAAATGTTAGCCCCAGGCTATAAGAAATGTTAGCCCCGGGCTATAAGAAATGTTAGCCCCGGGCTATAAGAAATGTTAGCCCCGGGCTATAAGAAATGTTAGCCCAGGGCTATAAGAAATGTTAGCCCCGGGCTATAAGAAATGTTAGCCCCGGGCTATAAGAAATGTTAGCCCCGGGCTATAAGAAATGTTAGCCCCGGGCTATAAGAAATGTTAGCACCGGGCTATAAGAAATGTAATAGAAGGACTGGCAAAATGGTGTTCAATAAATTCTGAAGAAACACGCAGAAAGATTCTACAAATGTTTGGAATAAATAAAAAGAAAAGAACGGAGATACAAATTAATGACTTGAAAATGTTGCACATATGAAGAAGCAGAACACTTGAAAAGTATAAACGAAGGAATGGATTGAGGAAGTAGACATTTTTAAAAAATTTACGAGTGAGTGGATTAAGGCAATCGAGTAAAAGTATTTTAGTATTGTATGTGGAAAAGAGACATCAAAGAGAAACAGTTTGAGGTGAAATCAATGCAGGAGGCATGAAATTGAGATCGAACGCAGCCAACTTGACTTGTTGAGACGGCACTTATAATACCTGAGAAAGCATACCCTAGCGACAGCCAAGACCATACATGTTTCATCTGATCGATTTTCAATTTAAACACTTACAATTATTGGCCGAATAACTGTCAAGGTTAAAACGCAGTTTTACGGAGATCGGTAGCGTGCATGCACCAGCGTTTCCACCCAAAGAAGCCTTTATCAGAGATTGGGAAATGAAAATGTTGAACTAAGCTAAATGTGTATCGCTATTAAGGATATCAAAAGTAATAATTTGTTAAGTATGTGCCATATGTATCATTAGCATAGTGGTAGAGCGTTCATTGTTTTCTACAAATGTACTGTCCCGTTACCGGCACGCTCGAGTCGACCTGACTGTAAATGAGTGATTAGTGTACTATTAGGGAAGGGAAGGTAGCGATGAATGAAAGATGACAGTCAGCGAGGACTGTATACCCCATCTCACAAACAAGTCTCTAACACTTCATCCCTGACTGTAGTATCTCCTATAGGACTAACTTTACCGTTACCAAGTATCTTCTTCCTCTTGTCCTTATTTGCTTAAAGGATCAAAGCTCCTGTTTATAGAAGCCCGTTGCTACCACTTCTTTTTGTGCGTTCGTTTTCAATCCTCCACTACCAAGTCCTCAACAGAGATTTGCAAGTAGCAGGATGTAGTCCGGAGAACGGAATGCGTTGTGTCGATAGTTCACAGCTTGACTGCGATATTTGCACATTTCAATCTGACACATCCGTCTTCGGCAGGATCGCTACCACTGAAGTTGTAGAGCACTTGCTCCAAAGCACGCTATGTGACCTTGAAGTAAAGCGTCTTGTAAGAATTTGTTTCACACAAACAAAACTAAAATCCTTACACACAAGTTGCCTTTCAGATAATGTATTAGGGCACCGTTAGCGTACTCTTTATTCTACTACATCCTCGCCATATATCAACAAATAAGGCGTTGCTATTTATCTGTTAGTTTTAAAACCTGAAAATGTGGACGACCTATAGCAGAAGCTGTAATTTATTTTATTCAGAATCAAAATTACTGCACTCCGGACAGAACTATAGGTGCTCAGTCCCTCTTGCAAGTGATGAATAGTATGGATACTGATGGTTATAGTACTAGCTGGTTGTACACTCACTGCTCCGTACTCTCAGGCGCCCTTCCCGCACACTGCACGATCCACGTTTGATGTTCAACTTCTTATATCTATGAATGGTCAATGCACTGATCACAGATTGCATGGAAGCGATGAGTAATCAGGGTCATGTGAAACGTACTGATGAAGACACACCCCCATCCATGTCTTTGTTCGTGCTCCTGGAAACAGGATGTGTCTCAGTTGTCTGCCAACAAGGTCGGGATCGATACTGCGATCCCCATAGTGGTGAGCTTACTGTGGAGACTCGCTAAAGCCAGGAGTACACTAGTCCACCTTTTCGTCTTCTTCTTTGTACGCTCTCAGGCGTCAACTAGTCCACCTTTTCTTCTTCTTTGTACGCTCTCAGGCGTCAACTAGTCCACCTTTTCTTCTTCTTTGTACGCTCTCATACGTCAACTAGTTCACCTTTTCAAGTACGTATCGCTGTCGAGGAAGGATGTGCCGTACCGAAAGGTGCAAATTTCACAGTCAAACTGTAAACTAGCGACACATCTTGGGATGTAAGAAGAACCACTGTACCCGCTACAAAAGAAACTTCGTCAAGGTTGAACTGAACTCAGCATGCACGAGTAGCTCCGACAACAAGAGAGAGACAGTTACTCTACCTTCACACACACAGCTGGCAATGATGTTGCTACCCTTAAGCACGACGAATCCATACGGATTCCTATGCCCTTTACTGGACAGAAACGCACAAGACCACTGTATCTCATGCATGTTGCAACATTTTATTAAAGAAGGCTGTACGTGTGGCTAGCAAGTAATATCATCATGTGAAGTAAATTACTATAGAAACCACAACTAAAAGTGCACGCAAAGTGCTTTACTGGTTGGATTCTGTAAAGCTTCTACAGTGCAGCCACCATGCTTCACTATAAGCATAATATTGTTGTCTCTTCAGCTTTCTTTCATTTCATTCACAACTGATACTGACAAGAACTCACCTTTATTATTCAGATCTTCTGGTGACAAAATGTCAATAACAGTTGTTCTACGCTTCGGCTGTTGTCGTTCTACAACTGTAGGTCTATAAGGTTCTTCATCGTCTGTCCATGTCTGCCTCGGCTTTGGTGGGCCATCCTCGCTGCTGAAACTCTGTGGGAGTTCATCATTAGTTTGGTTATTGACATGGAATACACGAGTAACAAATAGTAGGGTGTACAGACACATTAAGACCGCTACTTCCTGGATATAGTGGATTCCATTTGTGGATGGGATCGCAATACGATCGAATAACTGAACTATAGCCTATTTGTTGACATCGTAAGGTTCACGGCGCGACAGAGTAGGGCTTTTCGTGGCATCATTCGGTCTACGTTAAGAGAAAATATACACAATACGATTCCTGGACCCTAGGTACTACATACTAGCTAATGAGATCTCGGAGAAATACTAGGTCAACTGCTTATGATGTTTAAGTTTCAAGCTGAAGCGAGAAACGTTACTGTGGAGAATGCATGGAGTCGTGTGGACTTTGATACCTTTCATTTCTTGGTGAATCGAATGTTTAATCGACACATGGTTAGTGAACCACTTAGCCGCTTGTCCTGCTGGAGAGAAACATTGCATTCCACTTGTAATCATGGACAACCGTACCAAAGTTGTTGGTTGTTGTTTTGTTTGTGCTGTGTTGTTCTGTGTCACTGGCGAAGGTCTTATGGTGACAGCGAAGGTTTCGTTTGATCTGTTCCAGCGCGGTACCTGAGCCGGACTTGTTTAAGACCATCATAAATAATCAAAACCTTTTCTCCATATAGCTTGGCTTCGTTCGTTTTCAATCTCCCAAAGCACATGTGGCCATCAACAGTGGCAACACTAGACAAGCTCTATGGCAGTGTTGACAGCCTCAGGATGACAGCTGCTTTCTTCGAACAAATTCAAGTTGACGTCTGACAGCGTACGAAGAAGACGAAGACGTTTTCAATCTCCTGCTACCAAACCCTGAAAAGGGGTTAAGTAGCAGAATGTAGTCCAGAGAACGGATTGCGTTTCGTAGTTTACAGCTTGACTGCGATATTTGCACCTTTCGGACCATAACATCCGACTTCGGCAAGCATTTTTTGAGTACCGGGTTAACATTGCCTCTTCGATCCTTTCTCCTTAGTCAGTCTGTTCTGTTGCAGCATGTTATCCAGGATCACCGCGTGTAGTTGTAGAAGGGTCCTGGCACCTCTGGTTCGCTGGCCCTGACGCTAGCAGTCAGTTATGGGTCGCTGACCGCTGCACCGCATGCGCTTTTCAGCATCTTGATCCCGGCTCCATATGAGTCTTTTGGGCCTTAAAACAAATACACGCTAAGTTCTTCTCTCATGCGCTATTCGTTCTAGTTTTGTTCAAGTCTTCCCTGTTTCCTTCATGTTTGTCTCCGACAGTTTTCCTAGACGTTGTGTCTTCTTTTATTTCAGAATCTTTGGTCAGTCGCCATGATGAAGTCTGTGGGTTTTCACCAGGTCGGAGTGGCTGTCCCACAGCGTTTGTCTCAGCTGCGGTCTCTCTGACACCCCTATAGAGTGGATATTCTTCTAGAATGTGTTCAGGATTCTGCCTCCCTGATCCACATGGGCATTCATATGTGTGTGAGATCTTTAGTCGGTATATAATTTCTAGTAATCTGCTGTGATCAATTCTCAGGCAAATTAAGGTAGATTGTTGGTTACTTTTGAGTTGGTGAATTGGGTCTGGTCTACCGCTTATGTTAATGTCTTCTCTCCATTGGTGTATAGTGATCTCTGATGGTGTTCTTGATCTCTTTGCATGGTACTCGATGATTACTTCGTGCCTTTTTTACTGCCATCTTTTGCAAGAGCATTAGCTCTCTCGTTTCCTGTGACTCCGCAGTGGGAGGGTATCCATTGGAGCGCTATTGTTGAGGATTTCTGTGGAGTTTTCCTAGTTCTGCTCTTGTTAAAGGACCCTGTTCCCAATTCCCCTCCCCCGGATAACACAGAGTTGTATATCGATCTGCAGTCCATATTCGCTAAAGTATTTTAGGCTAAATTGTTCTACAGATTGAGGTTGCCGGTCCACTGCTCAACCCTCCTTAGTCACCTCTTACGGCAAGTTTGACATGTTTACAGTATCACTATTCATTGCCCCTCTTTCGGACCCTAACAACAGTCGGGCGACTTTTTATAGGTATAAACTTGCTATCTGCAGTATCACTATTCATTTCCCCTCTTTCGAACCAATACAACAGACTTTGTATTGTTATAAACTTGTTATCTCCAGTATCGTCACTGGTTTCAATTGATTTTTACCATAGTTCAATCAATGACTACAACTATATGGCATCTCATTACCTTACCATTATGCTCCTTCTTTCTTTCCGTTCGTATTATTGTTTATTGATCATTTGTATTGTGCATGGTTTGTTATGTTTTTTAGTTTGTGTTCAGCTTTGTCGCAGATGAAAACGTTTTGGTCGTAACCTAGGTTTTATCTGTTTCTGTTCCGACACAGCATCTGGATCCATATACTTGGTTGATGTTTATATGAACTATTGACCTTCAGGGGCGCAGCAGTTTTCTCTAATATTGACCCCAAGGTTCCTCGCTATCACGTGCCCCGTTCAATATGACGACATTAAGGTAATGAAAATACGTTCAGTTCAGATAGGCTGTTATTTCCACAGAGAAGGTCGGGGCATGTATCTCCAGCATATTTGTGTCTCAACACAGAGAAGGTCGGGGCATGTATCTCCAGCATATCTGTGTCTCAACACAGAGAAGGTCGGGGCATGTAGCTCCAGCATATTTGTGTCTCAACACAGAGAAGGTCGGGGCATGTATCTCCAGCATATTTGTGTCTCAACACAGAGAAGGTCAGGGCATGTATCTTCAGCATATTTGTGTCTCAACACAGAGAAGGTCGGGGCATGTATCTCCAGCATATTTGTGTCTCAACACAGAGAAGGTCAGGGCATGTATCTCCAGCATATTTGTGTCTCAACACAGAGAAGGTCAGGGCATGTATCTCCAGCATATTCTCTTTCTCCGATGGTGCATATTGACAGACTCGTCTCAGTCCATCTCCTTACGTTATCCGACCACCTATAGCGTTGCCCACCTCTTGGGTAATTGTCGTCTACCTTTCTCTCGAGCATGGTATGCATCAAGGAACAGTCCGGAAACAACCTTAACGTGGACTATTCCGCCTAATAAAAGACATTAAGTTTACTTTCTGACTCCCGCGCGCAGAACCCACAGGACCAGGTCACCATATGAGCTTCTCCTCCAGGTGACATCATTATATACATTCATCAGGACCGGCTCAGCTAGGCATGAAACGGGTTTTAGAGTAACTAGTAGTAACACAATTCATATCACTGCGCATATTGAATCACATTTGAATGTATTGTTAATAGTAGGGGATCAAAAGGGCGTCGGAGCGGTACCTGCCTACATAATACATTTAGGAAGATAGAGAAATAGAAATACATTATTACTTATAATATACGAAGTCGACAGATTTTTTTCCGACGATGACATATTTGCTTGAATAAGTTTGCTTGGAGCACCCAAGTGATGTTCGGGGTGGAATGAATAGGACTGCTCTTTCATTAACATCATCATGTAGCATGTCCTTTATAGAACGTCGCTCCCATCACAGTATGTCTGAAAGAAACTCGTTCCCTTGCCAAAACTCCAGCCTCCGTCACAGTCATACCCAGGCATTGCTGGATATCTTGGTGCCATGGTCTTCTTGGATTACCCCTTCCTCTTTTTGCCTGGCACCATACCTTCCATCACCGTTCTCTCAAGACCGTTGTGTCTCTTGATGTGACCAAAGTATTTGCATTTTCTAGCCAAAATGGAATTGATAAACCAGTTCTCTTCTATGCTCAACTCTTGCCCAATGTCTACTTTTGTTGTGTTCTCTGTCCAAGGTATTCTGAGGATCTTTCTGTAACATTTTGACTCGAAGGATTCGATTCTGTGTCTGGAATACAAGCTTTCATTACAAGCTGGTCGTAAAAGGTGACTAATGGGGATTATGAGTGGGACTAGCAACCTTATCATGTATAATTATTCTACAGAAGCCGCAACTGCAAGTGTTTAGATACGGGCTTCCCATAAAGGGGGTCAGCAGTAGTGGTGGCTTTATGCTTCTAATGGAGCCAAAAATACGAAATGAATGACGTCAGCGTGGAGAGAGAATATTGACTTCACACTCTTGATATGGTGTTTTCTTCATCTTAGATCAATGATATGACTGGAGAAATGGGTCTGTGACTGGAGAAACAGGTATGTTATTGAAGAAACGCGCCGGTGACTGAAGAAAGTTCAGTAACTGGCAGGAACGAGCAAGGCGATGAATGAGGCTGAAAAGGTCAGTGACCATGTCGCACACCTAGTCTGATTTCATATGTTGTTTATATGTGATATAATTCTCACATTAGAACATACATGTTAGAAAAGTTATCAATAACAAAGCCGTTGACTGATATGAGTGGAGATGTATTTTATGATGATATAATTCTCACATAAGAACATACATGTTAGAAAAGTTATCAATAACAAACCGGTTGACTGATCGGAGATGTATTTATCAGAAAGGGGGTCACCTCAGACTGAACGAAAATAAGTTATTGCAATATAGAGACGTAAAGAAAGGAGAAGTAAAACTAAAAACTCGGTAGAGATCTAATACTGAAACTACTCCATCGGTGTGTCATCCTATTGTCAATAATAATTCAAAAAGGCGACTGCTGCTACTACTACTATGACATACAAATATAAACGCCGATTGATAGCGTATTTGATATTTATAAACAAGGGAATAGTGCACTTTAATAAATAAAATACAAAGCTGTTACAAATGACAATACATAAACTGTGAAATAACTGGCTTGCGATGTTTGATATCAACAATATATTATTATCATGACGTTAAAATATAGTAAATGTATAATCAAATGTTGCAACGGTCTAGTCTATTGTACGAAGGCAGTGTTGTTACTAATAGCATGGGATATAGAGAATAACACGCACACAAATCTGTTTGTCAATCAAGGGGTCAGTTATTGCTACCAAGAACTAATCAAGGCAAAAACTATATAACAAACATATGTAATAGAAATCGTAAGTATAAAGTGTACAAGTAACATTATAAAGGCGATCACTAAACACCAGTCAGCAAAAGCATATTTCATAGCACAATCAAAGTATATGATTGTTTATATAGTGCTAGATAAACACATCACATTATTAAGACAAAACCGTCTGATGTTGTGGTCAACATCGCTTCGCGATGGCCAATAGTTCTGTCCTGGAGGACAAGAGAAAAGCTGAAAGTGTACGAATATGTGCAAATATAATCAAGCTAAATGTTGGTATATATTCATACACATGTTTGAAATGTACCTAACATACACACATAAATATGTACTCCTGTCAGATATATACAGTAATAACGTTTTATTTACACAGAAAACGTATGGCTGGTTAGAAAATGAATATACGAGTATAAATGTGGATAGATGAACATATCATGTATACATGAAAAGGAAGTCCATAAATGGATATAGAATAAATAGATGGATGGTAATAGGCTGAATGAGGAGATTGAATATATTCGAAGATTGAATAGACTGCCGGAGATTGAATAGACTGCCGGAGATTGAATATATTCGAAGATTGAATCGACTGCCGGAGATTGAATAGACTGCCGGAGATTGAATATATTCGAAGATTGAATAGACTGCCGGAGATTGAATAGACTGCCGGAGATTGGCTGTGTCTCGACTTTACCACAGGGTACAAATTCCGCCGTATGCAACGTGGCAGACAGGGGTTGTCTTTCTCGTTCTGACTTAGTTAAGTCTTACTTTGATGGCGGATTACAGTGGCTCTTCCTACATCCAGAGCTGCACATGATTAGTTGGGTCGATGTACTTCTGGATGTAGTACAATGCGAGGCTTCTCAGTAAGCTCCCCTTTCTGGGGATGACAGTGTCTATCACGACCTCGTTGGTCAGATTTCCATAACACGACCTATTTCAATGAACCCTTCGAGCAAGTGAGGTGGGGTCTTGATCAGTATGTTTCACATGACCGTGATGGTACTCTTAGCTCCCGTCTTGGTCAGTATGTTTTATGAGACTATGATGGTACTCTTCGCTCCAACCTTGATCAGTATGTTTTATGAGACTATGATGGAACTCTTCGCTCCCACCTTGATCAGTATGTTTCATGAGACTATGATGGTACTCTTTGCTCCAACCTTGATCAGTATATTTTATGAGACTATGATGGTACTCTTCGCTCCCACCTTGATCAGTATGTTTCATGAGACTATGATGGTACTCTTCACTCCCACCTTGATCAGTATGTTTTATGAGACTATGATGGTACTCTTCGCTCCCACCTTGATCAGTATGTTTTATGAGACTATGATGGTACTCTTCGCTCCCACCTTGATCAGTATGTTTCATGAGACTATGATGGTACTCTTCACTCCCACCTTGATCAGTATGTTTTATGAGACTATGATGGTACTCTTCGCTCCAACCTTGATCAGTATGTTTTATGAGACTATGATGGTACTCTTCACTCCCACCTTGATCAGTATGTTTTATGAGACTATGATGGTACTCTTCGCTCCAACCTTGATCAGTATGTTTTATGAGACTATGATGGTACTCTTCACTCCCACCTTGATCAGTATGTTTTATGAGACTATGATGGTACTCTTCGCTCCAACCTTGATCAGTATGTTTTATGAGACTATGATGGTACTCTTCACTCCCACCTTGATCAGTATGTTTCACCCCACCCTGATGGTACTCTTCACTCCCACCTTGATCAGTATGTTTCACCTTACCCTGATGGTACTCTTCACTCCCTCCTTGATCAGTATGTTTCACCTGACCCTAATGGTACTCTTCACTCCCACCTTGATCAGTATGTTTCACCCCACCCTGATGGCACTCTTCACTCCCACCTTGATCAGTATGATTCACCTGAACCTGATTGTACTCTTCGCTCTAGTCTTGATCAGTATGATTCACCTGGTGTTACTCTTTGTTCAAATCTTGTGCCTGAGATCAACTATGTAATCTAATCCTAATTAAAATGAATGGAATCCACGAAAGCTAAATTCACATGAGCTAAATTACGGAAAAGCTAAATGCGCGTAAGCTGCGACGCGTTCTATAATCTTGAGATACGAAACTAATCTGACATATTCGATCTCCGTACCTGGGCTGAGATAATAAAAAAAATTGCTTACACTGTCTGAAAAGATTCGTGGGCGGGAAAAGAATGTCTGAAGAATCAGTTTCGAATGCAGATTGCAGATCGCTACCCCATTGGAGATCAAAATCGATAATGGGATTTAGGCGCTTAGTAGATACCCCAACAAACCCTTCTCTATGGGACTAAAAGGAGAATGAAGCGCTCAATACTCCATAGTTCGATCCATAGAGTGTAACCTTCTGTGTTGAGGGAGTGGGTAGTGAATAAAAAATGTTCTTGGGAATGCATGCTTCTATTGGAAAATTTACCGAGATTCCAGTCACCTGAATCAACCAAGTCGTAAACGGGTACACGACTTGCAGTTTTTTTAAGGCAGGACATTGACCTGACGGCAGTCTTTCTATTGTGAGGCCATATTTACGCTTCGCTTTCTTACGTCCCACTCAATCGCAGACAGTTCTTTTAGTTATGTTATGGCGCATGAGCCATCACACAATAGTTAATAATCGGGCATAACATCTTGTACCATAGTAAGATCTGAAGAGGGTTGCACTAGCATACCACAGTAAGTAAATACGTCGTAGCACTAAGTCTTTGTACTTTACAGGTGAGGGTGAACCAATGCCATACCTCGATGTCTTTCCTACTGTGACTTCAAACAGACGCAGGTACCAATTGACAGCTGTGTAGATTAATGATTAAAGCTTAGATTGTCTGAGTAGCAGGGCGATAGAGCGTTAGGTTCGCATGTTTCAGTGGACCCAGCTGTAAATAGTTACTTGGTTTACTGCTACGGAATGAAATTGGCAATATCATCTCATAAAAAAAGCGGAGGCCTATTACAATTAGGTCTACGCTGATAGCAATGCCCGTTATGGCACTACCTTTACAGCTTGCAGCGACTATACTACATACACGAGTAATTCTACAGTAAGAGGCATGCGTTCTAACGACACTACCACTTATGGAGACCAGATACGCCAAACACATAACAGGCAACACAGACATCACCCGCGTATAACTACTATTTGCTTCCTTGCATTTGTGTCGTGAAATTCAAATATCGATTTTTGTGTGTGCTAAAGACATCATCTAGTGATACTGCCATAATAAGCTGAGGTGAAGCAACATTGCTGCTCATATCATGTGTAAGAAGGACGATGAGGCTAACGTCTGGTCAGGCCAAAACACACTGATTAGACAATGTTAGCTAGTCAGGAGAAATATACTGGCCAAGACCCTCACCTGACCTCCTCGTTGGTCGTCCTGGAAACGGGCTGTTGTTGAGGACAACAGTCCGGCTAAAAAGGTGAGGTTCGACGTGATCCCCATAGTAGTGAGCGACACGCAGATGAAGCCAAGCATAGCACAACCCCCTGGTGGACGCAGGTCCACCTTCACCAGCACGCTCGGGACGTGAGGAAAGCTACTGCGACCGGCCACTTAACGTCCTTTTCAGAACGCACATAAGAGTAACCTACTCAGTGTGGGCATTCGCAAACAACAACAATCTTTTGTAAGAAATTATATGATAACAAAAGTGAGCAAAACAAAGAAAGTGACAACAAATAATAAAAGAAGACGACCCCCCCCCCCCCCCCCCCCGATTCAGTTTTTAATCCTTCAACACGTGATCAAGATGCTAAGCAGTGCATGAGCTGCAGAAGTCAGCGACCTAATGCTGGCTGCTAGCGCCAGGGAAAGCGAACAAGAGCAGCCAAGACCCTTCTACACATCCACAGGGTGATCCTGGATAACAGGCTGCTACAGAGCGGACTGCCTAAGGAGAATAGATCGAAGAGGGAAGACTAACACAGTACCAAAAAAAAAAAGCTTGCTGCAGTCGAATGTGTCGGACCGAAAGGTGCAAATATAACAGTCAAGCTGTAAACTACAACACAATGCATTCCGTACTCTGGACAACATCCTGCTACTTGCAAAGCCCTTTTCAGGGTTTAGTAGCGGGAGTCTGGGAACGAACAAAATGGAAAAGATCCTTCATCGACCAAAACCTCTCAGCTCCCTGCGGAGTACCGGTCTTCAACAAATACAGGCGCCGTCATTCTGTTCTGTGTCATCCGCTGTCCACGGCTTCTTTGTTTCCTCTATGTTTGTCTAGTCCTCTTTTTCATGTGTCAAAGATGAAGGAAGAAACCAAGATGATCACGCCAGGATTAACAAAGACAGATTGCTTCTAACTATATTCGCCCAAAACAAACATGCAGCTGAATATTGAAGAGAGTAAATACAGATGATTATGGTGTGGCCGAATGGTTTCGAGGCCTGCCTGCCAACAAGGGCGGCATCGGTTCGAATCCCCGGTATGGCATATGTTGTTTTTCTGTTGCGGGTGAAATAAACAAACATAGCCAGCACACGACGCGGCGACAGCAGTGGCGAAGCGGCCTGTAGTCCTCAGCCGTCAAAACCCCTCGACTACCCCAGCAATGAGAAAAAATGTTGTATGACAGTTTTTTATTGTTTTTTATGGCACACTTAAGAAATAAGGTCTTGTAACTTAACCAAACATGATGTGGAAAAAAACACACAAGTTGGAAGACTAAAGAATGGCATGTAAATAGTGGAGGAAGAGGAGGTCAGGGCATATATAGTCTCATAGGCAGAGAACTCAAGATAAGTGAAGACAAAAAATATAGGCTGAGATCAGTCATTACAGATTCGTGCTCCAATTGTTAATCCAGAAGGACTAACCGACCCACTTACGTTTCGAAGTGACTAATATTATCAACAACTGCAAACAATACATATCGATGTTGACATGCCTCCTACGCGTGAAGGTGGGAAACAATCAGCAGCAAGAACTGCACACAGTGACAGCTTAACGGTTACCGTACCACCAAAGGCAGAGTGAGAGGTCCTACTGCTGGGTAGGGGGAATCAAGATGCAGTACATGAGCTGCAGTGGTCACCGACCCATAGCTGACCTATCTTCAGGGCCAGCGAAACAAAGCTATCAAGACCCTTCATCCCCCCCCCTTCCACGTGGTGGTACTAAATAACAGGCTGCAAAAGAGCAGAATGACTAAGGAGAAGGGATCGAAGACGGAAGGCTAACCCGGTACACATAAATGTCTGCTGAAGTCGGACAGAAAGACGAAAATATCGTAATGCAGCAATACATTTCGACACAGCTCATCCCGTTCTCTGGACAACATTCTGGTACTTACAGCGCCCTTTTCATTTCTTGGTACGAACAACGAACTGTTGGGTAGGCTAAATTACAAAAGGGAAAAGCCTCAAAGGTGGGCGCCCAAGAGTAGCACCTTAACAATGCCTAGAAAACGGCATTAAGGATAGAACCAACCTCTTCCTATTGACAATAAAACATGATCCCACAAATCAAACCAGGTAAAACACGAGGAGGCACACCTAAAGATAGCTTTCGGCTACCTGGCATCATGCAGATTAGCAAATGCTTCCCGTTAGGAGTTATACAAGAAACCAACACGAAACACACTAACTAAACTAAACTACTATGATTTCAAGGATGTGAAGTGACATAAAAGACAGGTCTCAAATAGAGGCGCTCTGTGTAATCTCACTTTCAGGGTGTCCATCTCTGCAGCTTGGAAAACTGGCTACGGTACTGAAAAATGGCTACCAAGCGTAACATTGATTCCCACAAGTCGCGATGTTACTTATTCTGACCTCGTTCTATGAATCACATTTCAAGTCACAAAATACAAATACTGGTCTAACAAAAAATACGAATCAAGATTAGATACAACACAAATATATGCGTCGTTTACTATCACGTTTTTTGTCCTCTACTACATATGAAACGTATACAGATAACTGTTACTGATCCCCACACACGAAGCTTGTACACTTTAGCAGTAGTCATTTATGTAGAACATTTTTGACATGATGAGGACGCTAGTCCGAGATACAATTCTCTTTATTCGTCTTTCACGGCAGCAGAGGAGGTTACAAAGGCTCAATTCCTTCCTATCCGGTTTATCTCGTGAGTGTATTGTTCTTTGCCCTCAAACTTCCGCAACCAAACCCTGAAAAGTAAAAGGACCTAGCAAAAAGCAGGATGTAGTCCAGAGAACGGAATGAGCTGTGTCGTAGTTTACATCTTGACTGTAACATTTCCATCTTTGGGTCCGACACAAGCATGATTGTTTTGGGGGTACCGAGTTAGCCTTCCATCTTCGATCCCGTCTCCATAGTTGGGAAACAGCGCGGCCTCCATGACGTCGCGAAATAAGTATCTGATTTTGACGTTTGTGAATTCAATGGGTGATCGAGATGCCGAGAACACGTCATTCCATCGCTCGCTGAGGAACGCGCCCACGTTGAGTCAATTCCCCACCTCATTGTCGTAAAAAATGGTTGGACGACCACACAAATCAACAATGTCCACCCTTGCCATGGTGTCCTTCAGCTGCACGAGACTTCTTGGCATTGAAGCTAGACCAAGGTGAAGCTTTTCCCTACGTCTTGAGATTTTCCGGTCTAAAGTATCATCATCATGAGCCGTCTCCGAAAAAGAGGTTGACGGTAATGGATCTCCATCTAAAGTGTTGGTGACATTAATTACTTGCCCCAGGTACATGTAGGTGATGGGGAACACTCACACATTTATATAATCTACTTATTTGTGTGTTTACTTCTTCGCGCATCTCCCCCTATAGTCTGTCAAATACATGGGTAATAGGTAGTGAAGTTATGATGATTATCAAGCAATCAAGGCCGGTCCAGACCCATCTCCACATAGAGCACGTGTAATCCATAAATGCATGCAGTTGACCAGTCTACGTGTTGCTCTTTTTGTGGCTTCAAGTTTCTACTGTGTTGTGGTAGCTAGAACCATACTCAACCCACTTCAGTCACCACTTACGACATGCTTGGCAGGTGACTATTTTGTCGAACTTGGTAACACACACGAGCGAATAGTGGTTATAGTTGTCCACATTCTACATTAATGCTCATGGTATAGTGAAATAAGATGTCAGACGGTGCGGAGCTCAGACAAAAGTTAGCTATGGGGCAGCCACTCTAACCTGGTGAAGACTACAGACTTAATCATGGCGACTGCCCTGCAGATGTAGCATGACCAAAGGATAATAAGCGCAAAGAATAAGTGGTGTCCACAAATATTTTGATTTTTACAAAGTAAAACTGAAAGGTGTCTGTGGAATACTTTAAAAAGTTTATATTGATACTAATTAAACATTCTTAAAATGGTATGTATTAAACACACATTCCAAGGAAAATGCGTCTGATCTGCAAGCATATTTATATCGTTTGGTTACCTGCATTTGCTTATAACAAGCGTACAAGCTTCTAGTGATGGGCAACTCATCTAAAGCACTACAACTACATATTAAATAACGATCACAAAAACTACAATCAAATAAAGAAACGAGCATCACATCTAACTACACAGACTCACCACAGCACGAGCAGATTTCACCTCTCTCTGCATCTTCCCAGACAAAAGTCAATGGGTTATTCAAGTGAGTCACGGACAAAAAGCACACAACAGTGTGAGTGTGTGTATGCACATATGCATGTATGCATTAGCAAGAACTGTATACTGATTACTGAATGGCCCCTATTATAATAATCAGTGATATAATGCCCTCGAATTACATTACAAGTAAATCACTTGAGGAAAAGAAATGGCTGTAATTTGTAAGACAATTTCTATTTCATCCAGTTTTAAAACAATTTGCTTAATAATAACGTCCCATTGCAGAAAATTATGTCAGAGATGAGATGTTAGAGTCTCTGTATTAAGCCACATCCTATGTTAGCATTGGTAGTCAGTTCCCTTCCTCGCTGTTTTTCTTTCCCTAGCTATAGATCAGGTACCCATTTACAAATACGGTAGCGGAGTTAAATCCGTACTATTGCCTTGACAAGTGAGTGCTCTCCCATTAGACTGATCAAATTTTTTTAAACAGGCGGAGATGTTTTCAGTTTTCTAAACATTAAATTTTGTTTTAAAAAACCAGTTACAATTTTTATAAAAAAAAGAAAGAAAAAAAAATTAGTTATTTTAAACAACCGTGCAAATGTTTGTGTCCAGAAGAATTGAAAACGGCTACAAATTTTATTTTTATTCAAACCTAGAAAACTGCACATAGTCAGGAGAATTGAAGGAAATAAAACAATACAATTTTGTTTAAAAACTATGCAAACTGCTTGAAATGTCTCTCCGTGAGAACAATATAAAAACTAACTAAAAATGACTACTTTCCTTTACAACCAGACATGCATGAAAATATCATTGAGAATGAATCTCTAACTGTACCTTTCTGCCATCTTGTTGAGACCCATGTCCCTGCCTGACCCTTTCTACCATCTTGTTGAGACGCATGTCCCTCCCTACCTGTCCTGTATCTTGTTGAGACGCATGTCCCTACCTGTCCCTTTCTACCATTTTGTTGAGACCACTGTCCCTACCTGTCCTGTCCTGCCATTTTGTTTAGACCCCTGTCCCTACCTGTCCTGTATCTTGTTGAGTCCCCTGTCCCTACCTGTCCTGTATCTTGTTGAGTCCCCTGTCCCTACCTGTCCTGTCCTGCCATTTTGTTGAGACCCCTGTCCCTACCTGTCCTGTCCTGCCATTTTGTTGAGACCCCTGTCCCTACCTGTCCTATCCTGCCATCTTGTTGAGACGCATGTCCCTACCTGTCCTATCCTGCCATCTTGTTGAGACCCCTGTCCCTACCTGTCCTGTCCTGCCATCTTGTTGAGACGCATGTCCCTACCTGTCCTATCCTGCCAACTTGTTAAGACCCCTGTCCCTACCTGTCCTATCCTGCCATCTTGTTGAGACCCCTGTCCCTAACTGTCCTATCCTGCCATCTTGTTGAGACCCCTGTCCCTAACTGTCCTATCCTGCCATCTTGTTGAGACCCCTGTCCCTACCTGTCCTATCCTGCCATCTTGTTAAGACGCATGTCCCTACCTGTCCTATCCTGCCAACTTGTTGAGACACATGTCCCTACCTGTCCTATCCTGCCATCTTGTTGAGACACATGTCCCTACCTGTCCTGTCCTGCCATCTTGTTGAGACCCCTGTCCCTACCTGTCCTGTCCTGCCATCTTGTTGAGACCCCTGTCCCTACCTGTCCTGTCCTGCCATCTTGTTGAGACCCCTGTCCCTAACTGTCCCTTTCTACCATCTTGTTGAGACACATGTCCCTACCTGTCCTGCCATCTTGTTGAGACACATGTCCTGTCCTGCCATCTTGTTGAGACACATGTCCCTACCTGTCCTGTCCTCTTGTTGAGAGCCATGTCCCTACCTGTCCCTTTCTACCATTTTGTTGAGACCCCTGTCCCTACTTATCCTATTCTGCCATTTTGTTGAGACCCCTGTCCCTACCTGTTCCATTTTTATAACACATAATGAGAAGAGAAGAGATAAAAGGTGCAGTTGTTACAAGTTCTGGAGTAAATCTTTAATACATTTGCTGTATGCATGTAGTTCTGACTAATTATTCCTCGAATTCCATTCGATTGATGCCCATGGTGGAAAGGATAGGCTGACTGCTCACCTTTTAAAAATATTGTATAAGGGGACAACTAAAGAAGGTTGTGCATGGAGTTAGGAACTTCATCATGTAAATATGATACTACAGAAACTGCAAGTGTACTAATGCAAGCTTTATGTAGAGGTGGACCATGTACTTCACATGGAGCGACAATTCTCCTATTCTGTTGTTGCTGATAATTCCTGAATATAATCACTTTATAAAATACGAAAACAGGCCTTTGTATCATGAAGTGATGATTCAATAGTCCCAGCAATTCATCTTGTAGGCTTTTGCTAATGTCTGATGACATAAGTAGCCCCAAAAATTAAAATCTATTTTAATGTCTCACCAATATGCAAAAAAGAAAACAAACGTGGTATGTGAAATGAGGTGATTGAGAAGGATCACCGCGTGGAGGTGTAGAAGGGTCTTGGCAGCTATGGTTCGCTGGCCCTGATGCTAGCAGTCAGCTATGGGTGCTGACCACTGCAGCTCATGCGCTGCTCAACATCTTGATCCCTGGCCACATCTAATACATTAGAGTAGAAACCTACTTCGAATTTCTGTTTTGGATCTCATACACAAACTGCAGTTCCTGTCTTCTTTTATTAACTTGTTGTGTTTCAATGGTAGTATATCTAGTTCCTTTGCAATCTAAGTATAATCTGTCAAAAAGTGTTGAAATTCTTCCTTACATCTGAAGTCTACAAGGTAATTGTTAGTCACTTGCAATTGGTTTGTAGTTGAATTTAAAACAGCTTCATAATTGTGTAGCAGTATGCTGCTAATACTTACTTCAAAAAGTATGTTGTACCATGATGCAAGAGATATCATACAAACTTGAACTTACAAACTGCAGCAGCAAGGGTCTAGGCTTCAATTTAAAAAATATTTTCAGATTTACCCTTTAGTCTTATGACATATACGATTTCTATTAAAGCATCATCAGCAGTCACTGGAACAATAAAACCAGCAAAGAAAGTGGGACTGGATAGGAAAAAGGCTACAGAATGCACCACCCAACATAGCCAGACAGGCTCTTACAGGGCAAGGGAAGTGAAGTATATCAAAAAATAATTGAAGAAGAGAATGTGAGAAGGAACTAAGAATAAATGATTATACCTGGAGAGTGGCAGAAGGAACTAAGATTAAATGATTATACCTGAAGAGAGGCCGAAAGACCAGCCTAGGACTGTGTAGACTGGCAGGATGTTGTCAATGGATTATACATAGAGAGGAGCAATGAATGACAAAATGCGTAGTTTCTTCCTCACTTTAATCCAAATCCCAGCGCAAGTCCCCCATTTCATCGGACGCAGCATTCTAAAAAAAACTATCCACACAGCTGAACAAAAAGAGTGGTGTTCATCACGTGTGATGAACGAATATCGTCAGATGTTCATGACGACACAAGTTAATTTTTTCTATCATATGCTCCTACTTGCACCTGATCATGCAAGTTCATTACACATGGATGTCGAGAAATCCAAGACTGTTAAATAATTGTTTTAATGCCCTGTCAAAGAATATCAAATTTTTTATAAAAAATTAGGGGTCAATTGGAAGATCAATCATGCTGAAGATAGATGTGTTGGAACGAAAGGTTCAAATATCGCAGTCAAGCTGTAAACTAGTGACAACACATTCTGTTCTCCTGACTACATCCTGCTACTTGCAAAAGTCCTGTTCAGAGCTTGGTAGTGGGAGATTGAGAACAATCGCAGAAGAAGATGATCTATATCTCATTCAAATTTCAGACCTCAAATGTAGCATTTCGTGCCCTGAATTTTATAACTTGCAGGATAAGTGAGAAAGTGGCATACCCAACATCATGCATGTGTTTCAGCTGATGGTGGACATTTTAAGCACCAACTGAAAACAATAAAATGTATGTAAAAATTACCTCACCGTTGTCACCAAATTTCACAATAAGGCCATTTCCAGCAGAGATTTTTAAAAATATTGTTGAGGTCATGGATTACTCTGTCGCCTTTATGCAAGTCAATGTTTGGTAGCAAATTTTGTTATCTTTATAAATTTTGCTCGGGAATACAACTCACAGCTTGCTCATTTTTAATTTCAACTACTAAGGACTCTTTTACATACCCAGTATTTACATTGAACTGCACAGTTTGTCGTCTGTCTCTGATAGGACTATGCACTGATCTCGCCTCACTTTGAGAACAGAGAACACTTGAAACTTATGAGATTCAAACACACATCATTTAACTCTTTTGTATCTTGGGATGCACACACACTTTACTTCACAGCTATAGCAACCCCCTCGAGTTTTACGACTATATATGTTTAAATTTTATCAACTTTTGACCTTTAGTAAGCCGTAACTTCATTTTATTTGTACTCCTTCATGACCATATAAGCTATTAACTATTTGTAACAAATATTTCTACTCACCCATGGTCATACAAATTGTGAATTATTTTAAGCATAAGTTTTACAAAATGACGTACATTCTCACTCAACAAGCCTGACTTTTTACTCAGAAATTCATTGATATGCTACATTTTTTAAGATGTCTAAATCTATGTGTAAGTTTAGTGACTGTGGCATTTTATATTAATCATGGAACTTCTCTAATTTATATTAATTCGCAACTACCAGAAAGAATAGCAAAACTATCATTATTCTTCGTATCTGCCTTTCAGGAAGCATGTGCTAAAGCTTTTTTAATACCCACTTTTACTACATGTGTAGTTGTGTGCAGTGGTAGTGTTCTTTTTTCTCCAGTGAGACACCCCAGAATCCACATATGGGGAGTCTAGCTGTTGAAAGTTTTATAAATGCAATAATGAATGAGCAGAATATGGTAGCATCACTGCCGGAACTAAAGTGTGAATGTTAAAATAAATTAATGAAAATGGAATACATTTCAAAAAGTATATTTACCTGGTTGTATACAGAATTTGGTAAGTTGTTGTATGGCATGCTTCTCTCATCTCTGCTTTCTTCCCATGGCAGCTTGTTTCTTCCCCTTCCTGCACTCATAAACGGCCTTGGGGCAGATGTCCGTGTTGAGATATCTAAACTAGCCGAAGGAGTTGACCTGGCAGATGTGGTCACAGAACCTAAATCTATAACATCTGAACGGGCAGTTCTAGCACTTCCTGAAGTGCCTGCACTAACAGCCATGATCCACTCAGTGTCTGCACTTTGTTGCGATGTGGATGAACGTACAGTAGCAGAAGTTGGAGTTTGGGTTGCATACTCAACCAGCCTATCACTCGTTAATTTAGGAAGCTGTTTCCGAGCCAGCCTTGCTTGAACAGCTGCCATTAAACCTTCTCCATCTGTGCATAGCTCTACTTCATCAACTGCTGACACCAGTGGATGGAGCTGACCAGGGCCCATCACTTGCGCTAACGTAGCAAAACACTCCAAAGCAGCCTGCCTCACAGCCCTCTTGACATCTGTAAGAGTTGGTCCTACAGATTTACAGATTGCTGGAATATCAAAATCCTTGCTAGGGAATGTCAAAAGAGCTGCAATTATAAAGTTGATGGTTTCCTGTCTGACTCTTGAATTTTTATGCTGAAGATTATCCTTTAAAACCATGATAACATTCATTGGAGAAGTGCTTTGCATCATCTTAATCACAATGCTCATTACAAGTTGTCTTATTACAATTTTATTATCGCCCATTCGTTTCAGGAGAGCTGATGTTAACAGCTCAAGAAAGTTATGTGTACTGTTTTCCATCTTCTCCACCAAGCTCAGGAAAATTTCCAATGTGACATTGATGATTTTAAAATTTGAATCATCCAGCAGGTTACTTAAGAAATTAATAAAAGAGCCCATATACGGCATAAGACTCGCCAGAGCATCATAATCAATTATGTTTACTATAATGCTCTTCAAATCCTCAACTGCTTGAGCACGGGTACGAAAATCTTTCTGATCATTTAATCTAATAAGAATGTGACTAGGCACCACACCAAATTCATAACTGTCTTCCATATATCCCCTTCTGTAGTCAGTTCGACCATTCATCAGCCCTTGATGCATACCAATGTTCCCATTATTATAGTAATCACCCTCAATATTGTAATGTCCAATATCATGTCTCCCTGATAACTGTAGATAGTATTTTTGTACTGGCAAAGACAAATTTTTTAAATATACTGAGAACATCCTCTCTCCAACCAAGCTTTCAATGTTATTCAAAGTAGACAACGCACAATCTTTCAGATTATCCTCCACTGATGTGTCTAGCAGCTTCTTTGCAAGAGAGCTGATCACATTGGACAGGTCCTGGTTAACAAATTCTTTTGTAAGCAACATTGGTAATGATGTTATCATTTCTCTCCTGACTGCTGGATTTTCATTTTCTAGGCCTATGTTTACAACAGCATCAAACAGAGCTGGAAGATTGTGAGTATATTTCATGTATGCATGTAAAGCCTGTACAACCATTCGTCGAACTGTTACTTTACCGTCACCAATATTTGCAATCAACTTACTTAACACCAAGGACATGCAATTGTCAATGTCATCCTCAAGATTTGGAATGATCTCTTGCAGCAACTGTATACATTTCGTCCGAATTTCCCAATTTGAATCTGACAAGGCCAGTCCCAGACTTCTGAAGATTGAGTCTCCATCGGCATAAGGAAGGCGGCCACCATTCCGCTTGACAGTAATGATCAACTGCTCCAGCACCTCCACACGTTTTTTAAAACTGTCATCCTTCAACTGATCAGCCAAATCGTCTTCTTCCATATTCCAGACACCGGACCAAGTTAGATCTAATATAGTACTAGGACCTTCATTGAAGTCATGTAATTGAAACTTGGCAACTTTACTCGCCATCAAACTTACAATAACAATGTTTTACTCTACAACAACTAAACAGGGCGCATAATACCCCTCTCCAAACTGTTATAACCATTCATGGCCACATACTTATATACTTAAAGTATTCAGTATTGCAAAAGCACGAGTATAAATGCTAGTCCTGCACACACTAAACAAGTCCTCACGCAAAAATGGCGTCCTCACCACAACAACATAATTGTGTTCATCACGTGACTCAAACTACCCGGATTGATCACTTGGCACGCAGCGGAACAAGCTCTTCGTAGTCTTCGTTGTCAGCTATTATCGATGCTCAAAAGTTCCAATTTGCAAACTAAACCATTTTTTTGTAATGGTTATAATCATTTTTATTATTCTTCGTGTCCCATTTCACTACTCACTTAGTTACTTACTTACTTACTTACACTGATTACTTAGAATTATTTTTATTATTACTATTATTGCACGTCTTTGCAATGACTTTAGTGATGTTCTGTTATGTCAAGAATCGAAATCAATTCATGTGGGACAAAATGAAAATCATAGATAGTCTAGTCAGTGTTCATAAAAATAAAAAAAGTCAAAGAGTTGGGCGGGATGTGGTGGTTGCAGTAGCCCATTTGTTTTACTAGTTTCCACTATGTCCTGTCAGGCGCCCTCCCTGCTTGACCTACGACACATTTTCAAAGGCTACAGTCAGTACATTTATAACAGTTTATCGACTGCAGTTCCAACATCTAAGAGACGATCATTTTATTGTTACCAGGAGGTCTTCTCTATTCAGAAACCGATGGCTCCACTATGTGCAACTTTAAGGTGAGCCCATCAGTTTTTGTTCCCATCGCTATAAACCTCAACATGACCTCCAGGTTAATCCAGACAAAAAGAAAAAAGTTGTCATACTCTGCGTGCAACTGGGAAAGAATTGATTAGCATGGTACTAATACAATAGGCTGCAATCTAATCTTACTCCTAGATATTTCAAATGGTCGTACCTCTCGATGACACATCATTTAAGGGAAATGATAGGGAGGTCAGCTTTCAATATGAATTTCTTTAAGAAGCATACATTATTTCTCTTATTTGGAATTAGTCTGGGAGCTGGAATCCCCAAGCCTTTAGGAAATTGTTTTAAAGGTCGCTTTGATTGCCTTTAACCATATCGTGTCTATTGGAATCAAGTTTATCGTTGGCTTGGTGATGAATTGCCTTGACAACCGTGTAAGCTTTGAATGTTTCGAGGAGGGGAGCGAGAGTAACATTAGGTTCAGGTGAAACATATTGATCATTTTTCCACTTTCCTTCCGCGCAGGGTTCCACAGAAACAGGACGTGTCAACAACAACCTGATCAGCCAGATAGGGATCGACACTACTGCCCATTGTGGTGAGCCTACTGAGGAGTCTTGCATTGCACTACAGACAGGAGGGCCATGATTCACATTCTCAAGCACGCGTCGGTATGTAAAAAAAAAGCTACTGCAACTCGCCAGCAAAAAAAACGTCAAGAGCTGAATTAACTCAGCTCAAGCGGCTTCCACAACAACAACTTTTCCACACATCGGGTGTTCTTTCTTAACGAAGAAAAATGTGATACAAGTCTGTTTGTTGTACGAGAGGAGCATATTGACAGCATGGCCTTCTTCAATCCGTTTGTGAGAAAAGTGTAAATCGACTTGAACATCATGAGATATCTCTAACTCCCTGTATGCCCCGTGGCACATGAGGTTTTCACAAGGACTTTCCTTCCCTTTCCATCTTGGGCAACTTTTCGTGCAGTTCCCCATGTCAACGATGCACAGGACAGCTCATCCTCCATCGTGCGTCAACATGTTTTTCTTGGTCTACCTTTCTTTCTTTAACCCTTCGGTGTCCACGCACGTGCTGTTTTTGAGGGCATGCTCGGACTCATTCTCATGAATTTCCCCTGCTGAAGAAGGATGTGTTGGAAGGAAAAGTGCAAATATCGCAATCAAGCTGTAAACACAACGCAATCCGTTCTCCGGACTACATCATGCTACTTGCAAAGCCCTGTTCATGTCGTGGTAGCGGAAGATTGAGAGCGAACGCAGAAGAAGAAGAATGACATCCCCCAACCAAGCATGAGATATATTACGGGGGGAAATAGCAGCCGCAGTGTAAGAGAGAACGAAAAAGTTGACGTGCATGCAAATTGATTATGCATACCCATTTTAACATGTTTTTATAGTCAAGTTAAACGGAGGTTAATGGCCGGCGCAAAGCAGCGTGATTATTGGATACAGATGTGTAAGTGGGGGAAAAGCTTTCATATTATTTTGTAAATCATCTCGTTTGTGCATTTGTCTCGCTAGACTTCGAGGTGATATGCAATCCTGCTCCTGCTTTTTGTATACCTTTTGTTATTTTCAATCGATGAGGCTTTTGTAGTTTTTCTTTTACTCGATCAGTCTATCGTTTTATTTATCTTCCTCTAACTTTAAAATCCTATGTCTAGTGTCATATGATTGTGTGGAGGGTAGGTTTGGATATATTCTAGCCATATATCCAAACCATATGTGATGTACGAACGTACATGGGCTGTTATCACTTTCTTTCTTTCGTTTTTCCTCGGTATATTGGGGTGGCCATAACGTACTTACATAAACATCAAATAAAGCACATTGATACAGTACAAAGATGGCACCGTAACCGGCTGCGGGTCTGTATTGCTCTGCTGTTTTAGTTCATTATGGGTGCCGCCAGACCACGGATTTGCCTGGAATTCACACTAGTCGACGACTTACACTTGTGTTCACGGAAACGTGTTGTTGTTTTCCATTTGGACTGGTTAACTTGTTCGTTTTTTGTGATTTCTTCCGTCCGATTATCCTGGTCTGGACATGGGCTATAGTAATAGCACTACGCCTAAACCCGTGTCGTATTTTACGGTCCAGCTCACACGGCGGAACTTCACGAGATTGGCGCCCTTTGCCTTAGCTGCAGACTGTCAATTTTGGTGTGGGAAATTTAGGCACGACTTTAACGGACTGAGCACAGCCGGGAAGAGATGCCGAAGCTCATTCACACGCTGAGATATGTCCTTACGATCTCTTGTTATTATGGGAAAGGCACGACACACAACCTTAGATGGCATCCACCCTCCGCTGCACTGCGGGATACCTGTTTACGGGAAAGGCTTCGGGAGTAAACCCTGAGGAAAAATCTGCATCATGTGCTATCTTTAGTCGTCTCGATAAATAACTTGTCACTGGGCAAGAATAGCTAAGGACCAAAGAGTGAGGTTAACAAAAGGCGCAGTTTCTTCCACACTTTAATTCAAATCACCGCGCAAGTTACCCATTTCAGGGGAACACAGCAAGAGAAAAGACTGTCCACACGACTGAACTGAACAAAGAGAATGGTCTTCATCACTTGTGATGGACGAACATCCCACATAAACATCATTACAAAAGATGGTTGATAAGCTTATTCATTTGTTTTGCGAAACGTGAAAGAAAAAGAGCATCCCTCAGGAATTCAAATACGCGTCCATTGTTCATACACGTATACATATGCGTAATGGCAGCAAACAAATATTTTATAACCACAGAGAAATATCTCTGCTGTGCGTAGGAGGAAAAGTGCTTGCAAAAATACTTCTCCGCAGACTAAATCTTCACTTGGAGTGTTAGGGATTACTGCCTGAAACAAAATGTGGCTTTGGAAAGAACCGTTGGACCATCGGTATAATCTTTGCTGCAAAACAGATCAAAGAGAAATGTCAAGAACATAATGTTTCTCTCTATACGACGTTTGTGGATTTCACTAAGGCCTTTGATGATGTAAATCGTAACGGTCTGTGGAGAGTTAATGGCCAAGTTTGGGTGCCCGGCAACATTCGTTGCAATGGTGCAGCAATTTCAAGAGGGCATGCATGCTCGAGTTATTGATCAGGGAAACTATTCTGCCCCCTTTACTGTTACTAGAGGTATGAAGCGGGAATGTGGGCTGGCCCCGACTATTTTCAATATTACGTTTTCTGCCTGTGGAATGTCTGCAGCGATTGCGATGTTGGAGTTGGGTTTCACTACAGCATCGATTAAAGAAGAACTTGCACCAGGACAGGATCTGCCATATGCTATGTGGATATCTCTGAAAAGGTGAAGAACAGGTGTGTCCAGATGTGGGTCTAACCTGAACAAATGGGGATATACAGACGATGAATACTGTGAATGTGGGACCGTCAAGTACCCGGAGCACCTGAGTATGCAGGAATCATGTACAGTCGACGACCTGATGGTGGCAAATGAAAGAGCACTGACTGTGGCTGGTTTTTTGGCGAAAACTATGTGAGATTGCCGGACACGGAAATGAAGTAAGTTCACAATCTCTAGATCTCTAGTAGAAACAATGATTGATGTCACAACTATAAAAAGAAGGTGACAAAACAGGCAACTCGGTATTTTTAAATAGTCATAGAACATGTTTTTTTTTAAAACGAACTGCCATTACTGTATTTGTTCCAACTGCTGTCTGTGATTCCCTTGGATAATTTATTTGGCTTGAAAAACAAATGTCGTTTGTCTCTGCAATCACTATGTGGTGTGCCGGGTATGTCTTTTTGTTATATCTCCGAAAGAAAACAGAGCTATACCGTACCGAGGTTGTGTACACCATACACTAGCATCCTTGCAATAATACTGCCTCATTGATCTGAACGGAACACACTAAATAAGAACCATGCGATATCCCTTCAAATTTTCGTTCGAAAATTGTGTCAATGTCTGCTTTAAAAGTGACTGGAACGTATAGTACTCACTCACAGCTGGATCGACTAGACAGTCTCGGCAGTTGAACCCCGGATCTTTGCAGTGGAAACAAAGTGCTCTACCACTACACCAATCAGACGCTCATCCTTAATATCCAGGTGCCAGATAAGTTTGCCGTTGACTAATATTTCCACCAATTGACCTGTGTAGCTAAGTAAACCGATGGATCTGTATCAGCTAGCCATTGTTAGGTCCTTTCTATGTCTGAATGCTGAAACAAGGAAGTACAGACATCTTGTGTGTAATAAGGTGTGGTGACTTTAAAAATTTTTTATTTTACGTGTTTGCCTCACTAATTTCTACTGGCGCGCCTAATTCCACCCAAGACCGTAGTCAACTGGGCGATATTAGGACGCATAAACCAGTGCTTCGATGTATGTGTGCGTCTGTATGCGCTCAGATGCCAGCCCAACGAAAGTACAATGGAAGGGTCTCAACCTGAGGGCGCGTGTGAAAGTTGTGCAAGTGTGTGATTGTAGGACAGGTGACTTGACTTGGTCGGCCCTCTTCTATCATGGGGTGTATAGACTCTCATTTAAATTTGTATGTGATGCTAGTTTGTGAAGAGTGGTGTGGCTCGCTCAATGCTTATAATAATTCTTAGTCAAGTCTTATAACGTGTCTGGAGGTTTCGTGTTACTATTTCAAGTACTGGCAAAGATGGCGCCATAACTGGCTGCGAGTCTACATTTCTCTACTGTTTTGGATCATTATGGATGCCGCCAGACCACAGATTTGCCTAGAATTCACGCTAGTCGACGACTTACACTTGTGTTCACGGAAACGTGGTGTTGTTTTCCGTCTGGACTTGTTATTTCGTTCTTTTTTGTGATTTCTTCCATCCGTTTATCCTGGTCTGGACGCCGGCTGAATGGCACTACGCTTATACATGTATCGTATTTTACGGGTTAGTTCTGCCGGTTCACCTTCACGAATTTGGCGTGTGGGAATTTTAGATGCTACTATGATGAGCTGAATACAGCTGGGGAGAGATGCCAGAGTCACTCACACGCTGAATGTTGTCCATACGACATCTTGTGGTTATCGAAAAGGCACGACAGACAGCGTTAGATGCCTTCCCACCCTGCGGGTTACATATTTACGGAAAGGCTTCGGTGGTAACCCTGAGGCAAAATCTGCATCCTATGCTATCTCCAGTCGTCTCGATGAATGTTTTGCCACTGGCAAAAGGTAGCTTAGGCTCTGTGAGTGAGGTTGACAAAAGGCGCAGTTTCTTCCTCACTTTAATCCAAATCACCGCGCGAGTCACCCATTTCAGCGGACACTGCAAGTGATACGACTGTCCACACTTCTGAACAAAGAGAGTGGTCTTCATCACTTGTGATGGACAACAACTATTTCTTGTTTGCTTGTCGGGCGACATCCTGCTGTCCAATATGAAATCAGCTTGTAATATGTCTGGAAGTAGGTTTCCTTCAGTTTATCATGAATTTTATTTTGTTTCAATGTATGTTGTCTGTTGTGATGAATATTTCGAAGATTTAGACTAGGTTGCTCCGTCAACATTGTTGGTGGATGGTCATCAAAGATCGTTCAGCATATACATTCTTGCAGCCGTGGAAAATAGTCATGAAACAGTAAATATCAATCAATTGATCACTCAGAAACCTGACCAGTCCCTGTGGAGCATAGGTCTTAAAGAAATTACCGCCATGTCTTCCTATCTTGAGCTTTCTGAGCCAGTTCTGTTCGCTTCTGGCATGAAGTCGTGCCATTAACATCCAGCTCTCTCTTTCACAGGTGTCATCGTCTATTTCTCATAACCTTGTGGATTCCAGAACAGAGGCTGTCTTGTAATGTTATCAGTTGTTTTCTGATCCTTCTCCACCTCCACGTCGTAATCCTGGATAACAGTCTGCAACAAGGCAGACATGTCAATGAAGAAGGGATCGAAGAGGGAAGGCTAGCCTGGTGCTAAAAAATGCCACTCTGAAGGTACAAGTATCGCAGTCAAGCTGTAAACTACGACACGACGTATTCCGTTCTCTGACTACAATCTGCTATATGCAAAGCCATTTACAGGGCTTGGTAGCGGGAGTTTGAGAACGAACGACGAAGAAGAAGAACAACCTGCTTACCTTAACCACCAGATCATCTCACTGTCACATGTTGGCCTTCAAGAATGGCAATAACAGCAACTTCTTCTTCATCATCATCACCATCTCCACACATGTTAACTAGACATAACTGCTGCATTGTTTAGAACCAATCTGCTTTGTTATCCTTAACTCATAGAAGAGTCAGGTACCAATATGTACAGCTGGCTAAACTGGGTATGATGCAGTCAAGTCATAATCTCATTCCTTGGGATCTTTAATCACTCTACCAATAGAACACATATAACAACAAACAATGAAGGTACACATGAGTACTTATACAAATCTTTACTATATTAGACAATGCAATCAATGTATCATGTCTGACAGCTATTATTCATATATAAAACAAAAATCAATAGTAGCAAACAAATACATTTCTCATTATAAATATTACACAAACTTCTTTCAATAAGAACTTTCTTAATCAGGTACATTAGTTTCAATACAAACAACACATTTAACATTGAGAAGTTTAAATGACATTACTTATCTGGATCAGTGGAGCAGCTAGCACCTGGGTGGTCTGAACATGTTTCAGGAGACCCTAGTAGAGGGGGAGGTCCCAGAGATTAGACTCTTATTCTTGCTTCTGAAGGTACAGAAGTATGGCTATGGCATGAGTGGATAGCAGACCTAGATGAGTAAAACCTTCAGGGGTGTGTGTGGGTCTTCTGTCTTGGTTATGTTGGGGTTCATGGCAATTAACAAGTTGACATCTAGACTATGAAAGTAACTATGGTAGGGATATTATACATAGATAAGGTGGACAATCTGAATCATTGCATGAGGAGAGTAAGCCTTAATGTGTGCTTGCATGCTCCTTACATTTGAACAATGCAATGATCTGAATATAGTCCAACTAGCTACAATCAATCAACTTCTTTGATTTCCCTGTGGAGCACAGTTCTTCAACAATTACATGCCAAGTCCTCTTGTCTTGGGCCATCTATTTCAGTTCTATCCTTGTCTTCCCTATTTACTTTATGGTTGTCTTAAGATCCCTTCTCCGTGTGTGTTTTAGTTGACTTCTACTTCTCTTGCCTTGGAGATTCCAGAACAGAGACTGTCTTATAATGCAATATCTGGTTTCCTTAATGCATGTCCTATCCATTGCCAGCACTTTCTCATGTCATTCCACTGATATCTGTCTGGTTCTTTCCAACAGTTTCATACTTGTGACCGTATCATATTATTTTTAAATCCTCTATTCAGCCCTGGCACACATTTATGAAAAGCTGTACCTTTTTGTTGTGCATGTTTCAGAGCCAAACAGTAGAACAAATTGATATTAGAGTTCAACGCTTTTATTTTTGTAGAGGACTTAAATTTCTTTTGATTCCCATAAGTTCCCCAATGCAATGTAAGCTCCTTGTGCCTTTTTATTCTTATTCTGATATCTTTATCCGTACTTCCTACTTTGTCTATATTTTCTAAAACTAACTCCAGATGACACTCAATTTTTATTGTCTGTTGGTTGCCCATAAACTGTTTTGTCACTAATAACAATATTACCATCATATCTCCTTTTTTAGGATCAAGATGCTGAGCAGTGCATGAGCTGCAGTGGTCAGCAACCCATAGCTGGATGCTAACGTCAGGGCCAGAGCTGCCAAGACCCTTCTACACCTCCACACGGTGATCCTGGATAACAGGCTGCAACAGAGCAGACTGGCTAAGGAGAAGGGATCAAAGAGGGAAGGCTCACCCGGTAGTAAAAAATGCCTGCTGAAGTCCGAAGTGTTGAGCCGCCAATATCGCAGTCAAGCTGTAAACTACAACACAACGCATTCAGTTCTCTGGACAGCATCCTGCTACTTGCAAAGCTCTTTTTAGGGCTTGGTAGCAGAAGTTGTTTTTTTTCTCTTTGTGTTTGCCTTTTTCTATATTTTTCAAGGCGTGTGTGTTACATTAACGATTGTTATTTTGTTGGCCCATTGCATCCGACTTCGGCATGCATTTTATGTAAGGGTCTGCTATCTCCTGCATTTTCTAAGGGTTTGCTTCCCCAGGGTAACGGTCGGTGTTATGATAGGATCGAACCCAGCACTTTCGGGTTGTGAGCCGTGTCACCTAACCACGGCATCCCTAAGATTGAGAACGAACAAAGAAGATATGTCCTTCTAAAAAATGTTATTAAGAACATAGAGCCACAATTAATGTTGCTTTCCTTACCGGAAGTAAATAAGTATGTTGTTATTCGAAGAGACTTTTGCTGAGTAAAATTTAATGATGTTTCATTGGTAGCATATTACAGTAGCTCATCTTACCCACCTAGGCATAATTGAGATGGACTGGGGTCCTCCTGGCTGTAGTGCAATGCAAAGCACCTCAGTAAACTCACCACTATGGAGAATCCCTGAAAGCATGTCTTTGTATGCTATTGTAACATTAATTGTTTTAGCACATTGTCTATGTCAGATGTTGCCAGCACCTAAACACAGCCCTACTGAATCACCTTTTACAACATGAATGGGGAACTGAGATGCTAGTCCAATCAGGCATAATTCACTGACCAGGATGTCGCGACAGGGTTAGGCACAATGAACTGTCCAAGACCACAATTTCACTTCCGCCACTTACCCTTTACAGTCCAACCTAGTTGAATATATCTGTTTCTAAAGACACAATCTTATGAATTAGGACGTACTGTTAAAGGTTAAGATATGAATCTAATCAATTTAGGCTGGACTGTAAAGAGTTAAGGCACAAATTTAATAAATTTAGGGTGGACTGTAAAGGGTTAACATCCTTTTCAGGGCACACAAAAGAGTAAACTTACTCATTGTGGGCATTAAACAACAACAATGTGAATAGTCTTGGTATGTGGAAATATTCTTTCATCCCTAGTGTGAATATAAAGGATCCACAAAGTGAACCCACAATACTATAAATTTCATTTTCTGTTTCAGATCTTCTTCAAAATTAAATCAATGCTAAAGATAGACATAGAAGAAAAAAAAAACACACGAACAAGTCCCCCTGGTAATGTTGTTACCAATATTGAATTATGGTTATAAATGTGAATCTTGAAAAGCAAATAAACCAGCAGATAAATTATATGCAGAAACAAAAATGTGAATGCTTTGCATATGATGGACAAAAAAGAAATAAAATTAGGGCACATTAGCAGAAGAGGAAATAGCTAGCAGGCTGGTCAAACATTACAGCACAGACTTGAACCACCTTCCGTCACCCCCTCACCGGATCTACTCAATGAATCTCTCACAGCAACTCCTGACACAGACACCAGCCCTATCCCACCTACCACTGTTGAGGCAGTCCTATAGAAACTGAAAGATGACAGAGCCGCGAGCCCCGACAATACTTTGCCTGAGCTATTAAAGTAAGCCCTGGACCCTGACCACCAACCTGCACTAACTCTATGTAGCAGTCTGGAATATTTGCCACCATCCCATGGCATGGCATGATGGAAAAATCATTTCACTATACAAGGGAATTGGCTCCCGACTGGAATGCAGCAATTACACTACTGTCCAGCCTCGACAAAGTCTTCACACATGTGCGTTCCTCTCTAGACTGCAGCCTCTGTTAATGAGGCATCATCGATCCCAACAGTCAGGATTCACTGCCTTTTGCTCCACTATTGATGTAATTCTTTCCCTCCGCCTCCTCACATAACTACACCGTGAGTTTAACCACCCTCTCCACATCACCTGTGTTGTCCTACGAGCTGCCTTCGATTCTGTGGATGGCCCTATAATGCGCAGTTATCCCAGGCTCCCTGCAGACGCTAATTGAGGAGCTCCACAGACAGTAGTGTTAAAAGCCCCAAAAATGAGACATACAAAACTCATTGTACACAAATTTAGAAATTAGAGTATGAAACTGCCGATAACGGATGTATTGTACCGAAAGGTACAGATATCGCAGTCTAGCTTTAAACTAGCGACACAACGAATTCCGTTCTTCAGACTACATCCTGCTACTTGCAAAGCCCTGTTCAGGGCTTGGTAGCGAGAGATTGAGAACAAATGCAGAAGAAGAAGAGTATGAAAAACCTTATGACAAAAGGAATGATAGAAGACAAAAGTAGCTGTGGCTGAGAGATGGAAAATGTGAGATAACATAACAATGTGGCTTGGCTAGGAAAACAATAAACATCTGACGTTTCTCCTACTCATCTGATCTTCTGGAAAACAAGGTATTCAACCTTTTATTTCACTTCCCTTAGTCACCCCTCTTCTATCCCTGTGGAGGTGCAGACAAACAGGTCATTGACATGTTGTGCCTTTGCCCCTTCTTTTTGGTCTTCATGGGGATATAAACATGCTAGAAATGATTCAAAAAAGAGCGACATAGATGATAGTAGGACTCCAGAATTACAGTTATGAGGAAAGACTCCGAAAAACCGGCCTAGAAAAAAAGTGTCTAGAAAAGAATTGAGGTGACTTAAGACAGGTTTACAAGATAATCAAACGAATGAATAAATTAGACTATAACAAATTTTTCAAAATACAAACACCTAGACGAACAAGAGGGCATAGCTATAAACTAACTAAAGAAAGGTCCAGATTAGATATTAGGAAATGCTTGGAATGCATTGCCATATAACTTAACTTAACTTAACGTCTTTATACTGGTTTAGAAGACCCTGCAGAGTCTGTATACAATCAGTTACATTTACATCACCTTGCTCTAAAAGCTATGCACATCCAGTTTATTCTTAAATGCATTAACTGTCCCTGCCTCCACTACCTCCCCTGACAATGCATTCCAAGCAGACACCACTCTCTGACTAAAAAAATATTTCCTAATATCTAACCTGGACCTCTCTTTAGTCAGCTTGTAGCTATGCCCTCGTGTTATTGTAGGTGGCTGTATTTTAAAAAACTTGTTATAGTCTAATTTATGGATTCCTCTGATCATCTTATAAACCTGTATTAAGTCACCACGAATTCTTCTCTCTTCGAGACACTGTAGGCCGGTTTTTCTGAGTCGTTCCTCATAACTGTCATTCTGGAATCCCACTATCATCTTTGTCGCTCTTTTTTGTATTCTTTCTAGCATGTTTATGTCCCCTCTATGATAAGGACTCCACACCTGTACACAGTACTCCAATCTAGGTCTAACTAAAGCTTTATATAGTTTGACGATCACTTCCTTGCTCCTATGTTTAATATTTCTTTTTATCATATCTAACATTGCATTTGCCCTTTTCACTGCTACCTTAACTTGCTCACTCACCTTTCCTGTATGATCTATTATAACCCCTAGGTCCCTTTCCTTATCTATCTTTCTAATATTGTTTTCTCCCATTCTGTAATTATGTTCCATATTGGATCTACCCATGTGGATGACTGTACATTTATCTACATTAAACTCCATTTGCCAGCTTACAGACCATTCTCAAATTTTATCTAAATCCGACATCAATATATCCACTTCCGCTTTAGATGAGACACATGAAGTAGTGGAGGCAAGAACAATTAATGCATTTAAGAATAGATTGGATGCACTTAGCTTTTAGACCAAGGAAATGTAAATGAAGCTGGTTGTTTATAGACTCTGCATGAACTTCTAAACCAGTATAAAAATGTTAAATTAAGTTAGTGAGAATCATAAGACATACAAAAAAGGCAGAAGCATTGAACTAACTAACTACAATTAAATGTAGCATTCAATTTTAGCAACAGTTTGACCAAATTAAAAAGAAAACAATAATAACTGTGTAATTTTGTTCTGTTGCTGGGTTCTATCAGGGGGTGTTTATAGGGCATTGGAATAAAAGAGATCTTCTCAGAAGTCATCATTCAGTGTGCAGGCTATGTTTTTATTTCACACATATAGAAACAAATCTTCATCATACCAGGGCTTGAACTCACTTCTCCAGACTAGGAGACAAGTATTCTTTCATCATGTTCATCTGCTCCCCACATTTGATATCACTAGTTCAAACATTAAGAATATCATCAGAACTCAGTTGCAGCCATTGTATCATAAGTTCTGGTGATGGTCTAATAATTTCTATTATTTCTTCTCTGCTCCAAAGTGATTTGCCTGTTCTGTGGTAGCGTTTCATAGAGTTCAAATCCCTGAAGCATGCCAGCATTGGGTTGCTTGTAGTATATCACATCAAAGACCTGTACAGGGAGTAATGACAACAAAAGGAAATCAGATTTTGACCAGGGGTCTCAAACTCAAAACCACTCTAAAAGCTACATTAAGACAAGCTTGATGGAGCAAGAGCACACAAGGGAGTTCTTCTTCTTCGTAGGCTGTAAGATGTCAACTTGAATTTTTTCAAAGAAAGCAGCAGTCATCCTGAGGTTGTCAACACTGCCATAGAGCTTGTCTAGTGTTGGCCACCTGGGCTTTCTCTTGTGCTCGTATGTCCAGCAATTTTGCAGCAGATGCTCAGGGGTCATTTTCCCTGTAACACAGGTGCATTTGTCAATAGCACCTATCTTCAGGTTTTTTAATAGTTCCCTGTGCAGAGTCTGAAGACCACCACCTGCTCTCTTGTGTTCAACTGGTAATTAGCATCATTTGTGTGTGTAGACAGTATGCTCTTTTTTTTCATTTGTCCAGGTATCTGGCCCTAATAATAAACCTTTTAGACTCTTTGTAGGTCACACTTGAATCTGGTACAAGGGAGTCGAATTCCATGTCTTTGCCTTGATAAGCGAGTAATCTACCACTAAACTAATCAAACACCATCCATTAGCTCTTTCCGTCTTGTCAGACGATAATAATTGTGCTTTGAAAAAAAAAGGTATGCAATTACAGTCCATGACAGTAACGAATGTGACTCGTAAGACCAATCCGGGCAGATAAGCGTCTTCCACGGTATGTGCAAGACAAGTCAGGACCGTTTGCGGCATCGCATGGAGTGGTGTGTTTGCCAAACACCATATGCATGGAGAAATCATGATACTAATTCATTCACAGTCAGCCATAATGACACTCAAATCCCACAAGAACACTGAACTGAACGAATTGAGGGCAACCTTGGCAAAAGTGTCTCATTGGTTCCAGAAAACAATGATTCAGTGGATACCATCGTCCGGGAACATCAAAGGAAATGAAGAGGCCAACAGTCTAGTCAAAGAGGGAGCAAAACTGATACAGGAGGAATAAATGGTCAACTATGAAAAAGCAAAAGCTATAATAAAAGAGTAAAATTAAAATAAGGCAAGGCTGCGGCGGCACTGTGGATTAAAATAAAGTGTAAACAAACATGAATTTGTATGGTCAGATACCACGTTAAGATGAGAACAATTAAAAGCTGCGCTACAACGAATAGACCTTTATCAAAGACAACAAACAACAGCAATAATGGACTAGTGAATCATAGAAGAAGGGAAAAATACATAAAATAAGGATATGAACACATACAGAAGAAGAAAAAGGTACTTATCTAGAAACACTTAAGCAATCATCAGAAGGATCCTTGTGTGTCAAAGGCAGTAACTTAAAAACTAATAAAAGGGCAACACAATGTGAAGTGGCAGGAAGAACATCCCAAATACTACGCAGATTACGGATACTACGAACTGTCCAGAAAAGACCAAGTTATCATAATACATCTCTGAACTAGCTACAACAGAATGAAACACCATCTGTACACCAAATTTAAGACAGGTACCACCAGCCTGTTTTACCAAACATGACAGTAGCAAATGTACTTCAAGACTGCCCCCAGCACACAGTGCCCCCAGCACACAGAGGTGAAGAGAAGAATGTGGCCCACTCGACTCTCCTTGAGGAGAAACTATGGTGATAATGAGACGCTAAATAAGACAACAGTCCTAGTTTAAATGAGCAATGATTGCAGAAGAAGGATCAGAACACCCTTTCTCCACATAGACGCTAGATGACTGTCAAGAGGTAAAGTATTAGCAAGACATCATGCTATACCACCATGATTTTTATATATGTTCTGATAGCAAGAGAAGTCTGACAGGGAATCACTATCTCTCAAAATCTATTTACAGCGTTTCTCAAAGAGTTTTTCCAATAATTAAACTGGATCGACAGAAAGCAAATATAGATGACGAGTGGCTAAATCATTTCTGTTTTGCAGATGACATCATGCTCATCAGTCATACCATTGATGAAGTCCAACAAACCTTGAACGACCTAAATCAACAGAGCTGCTCGTCTGAAGATAAATAAAAGTAAAATACAATGCCTCAGAAACCCCTACTGCCAGAAACAGGACACCAAGCAGGGAGAGGAAACCATCAAGGAAACTGAATCCTATATCTACCAAGGCAAAAAGATAAATGCCAACCACAAAATTGACCATGAACTCTCTAGACAATGAAAAGCAGCTTGGTATTCCTTCAACTTCATTAAGTCAATATCCAAGGGGTGAAAGACACCATGACAAGATCACACATTTTTAATCTTATCATAGTCTATTGAAATTTGAAGTTTGGTGTGTCATGCATTTTCAAAAGATACTTTAGTGTGTTGTATAGTGAATAAGATTATTGAGCATCGATATAGGGGACATTCATGGGACTGACAAGTAAGACAATATTGATAACAAATCTGGCTTTCATAAATAATAAATGTATATGTCTCAAACACATATTTATAAAGGCAACATAGCATATAAGAAAAAACAAAACCAAACAGGCTAAAGTTATGAGTACATGAGTAATGTACTCACTCATACAATGAAACACATACAAACTGGCAGGCATGCATTAAAGTGAACTTATCATCCATATCATGAACCCAGCACAGATAAAAAGACACTTACTTTACTCTCATCAGTCAAGATCTGCTTCCACATATGAGCCCTGACGGCTTCAGTGCTATCATCATGTGATATGTAAATAAATCTGTTTGTGTGATGGACTGCAATCAGGTACATGACTGGAGACCACACTGGCTGGACAGCCTTGGTTATCAGAGCTGACAGATACAGCTGTAAGAGCTCTAAGTCTGTCTCTTCTGGCTGCAGGTAGTGTTGTAAGGGTATCAACATCTGCAGATGTTGCAAAACAAAATGTGTCAGAAATGTCTGTGATGATTGACAAGGAAAATAAAATGTTTCAAGAGTTGGATTGTCTTCTTCTTCGCATGTTTCCTGGTGTGAACTTGAATATGTCTAAAGAAAGGAGTGATTAGTCTGAGGTTATTGGCATTGCCATAGAGCTTGTCTAGGAATGTTTTCGGTGATGGCCACCCATGCTTTCTCTGTTCCTCATGTGTTGGATACCCCCGTAGCAGATGCTCAGCAGTTCTTTTGTCAGTGCCGCAGACACTTTCATCTGTATGTTCTATTCTGAGTTTGTTGAACAGTTGCCACCTCAGTCTGCTGTGGCCTGTGTGGAGTCAAAAGATTACTACCTGCCCCCTCCATTATTTGGTTGATGACCTGCATACTCTGCTTCCCACTTGTTCCTGTATCTACACCTGGTAAACCTCTTGGTCACTTCATAAGTAATACCTATATCAGGTTGAGCTAGTTTTCCACCTTCCCTTAACAGTCTGTCAGCCTCTTCATTGCCTAAAATATTACAATGAGATGAATCCACTGTATCACAATTCTCTTGAACCAGTGATATAGTTTATACAGTATCACTCTTAGTTCCTTTAAGTCTGTATCTTTCTGGTTCCCCATTGCCGCAACCAATTAAAAGTGTGTCTGTGAAAAATACAACTTTTCTGTCTGTGTTTTCATCTGTTATTAGAAATTCTGCTGCAGTTTTCAAGGCCTCTGCCTCTGCTCTGGTTACTTGAAAATTTTCATCACCGATTTGAACACATAAAGAAAAAGAATCACTTCTATTTTGATACCCAATTATCAGATTGGTAAGAAAACAGACATTGATAAACAGTAGTCATACCAACTGTTTACTACAAGAATATGACTTGGTCCTTATCTAAGGAAATAAACAGTAAGGGGTATGTCCTTTGCAGAATGGTAATCTTACAACTGCCAACAAGAAGGAAGACTTTCGGCAAAACATACTGATCAGACATGTTAGTCAGGGTCAGGCAAAATATACTGATCAGACATGTTAGTCAGGGTCAGGCAAAATATACTGATCAGACATGTTAGTCAGGGTCAGGCAAAACATACTGATCAGACATGTTAGTCAGGGTCAGGCAAAACATACTGATCAGACATGTTAGTCAGGGTCAGGCAAAATATACTGATCAGACATGTTAGTCAGGGTCAGGCAAAACATACTGATCAGACATGTTAGTCAGGGTCAGGCAAAACATACTGATCAGACATGTTAGTCAGGGTCAGGCAAAACATACTGATCAGACATGTTAGTCAGGGTCAGGCAAAATATACTGATCAGACATGTTAGTCAGGGTCAGGCACAACATACTGATTAGACATGTTAGTCAGGGTCAGGCAAAATATACTGATCAGACATGTTAGTCAGGGTCAGGCAAAATATACTGATCAGACATGTTAGTCAGGGTCAGGCACAACATACTGATCAGACATGTTAGTCAGGGTCAGGCAAAATATACTGATCAGACATGTTAGTCACGGTCAGGCAAAATATACTGATCAGACATGTTAGTCAGGGTCAGGCAAAATATACTGATCAGACATGTTAGTCAGGGTCAGGCAAAATATACTGATCAGACATGTTAGTCAGGGTCAGGCAAAATATACTGATCAGACATGTTAGTCAGGGTCAGGCAAAATATACTGATCAGACATGTTAGTCAGGGTCAGGCAAAATATACTGATCAGACATGTTAGTCAGGGTCAGGCAAAATATACTGGCCAAGATAGAACCCCAGCTCGACTTCCAACAGTCCTCCCTAGAAACGGACTGTTATTCTTGGCAATCTGGCTAACGAAGTTAGGGATTGGCATGATAACTGTAGTAGTGAGTGACACACAGATGAAGCCAAGAATAGCACAACCACCTGGAGGACCCCGTTTCTCCTTCATTCGCACACTTGGTATGTGAGGAAAACAAGTGCAACTCGCCACTAATCAATTTTTTAGGGCGCTCAAAAGAGTAAATCTACTCATTATGGGCATTGACAACAACAACAACAACTGCCAACATATTTGGCTGTTTTAAGTTTCTAGGCAGGTGTGCAGTACGGTAGGTTGCCATTACTTTCCGTACACAGAGAATCATCGTACCAAGAAAAAACCCAGTGTCTGCCAAACTGGACATGGCAGGATTCATATCCGGTGTGCTGGGATTTTGACCGAATGTTTCCCCCCTAGGTCATGCTGCCTTATCTAAAGAACATGAGAAGAAAATTATGTGTGAAATGAAATGCCTAGGAAAAGTCATTGGTGTCACTAGAAGAGATAAAATAAGAAATGAGGGAATTAGACATATAGTGAGACTATCCCTTGTGCTACCAAGATAGAAAATTGTATGGTTCCTTTATTTCATTAGAATGCAACCTGATCAACTACCACTGTACACTTACAATAAAAGAAGATCTGACCACAAGGCACAGGTAAGACAACATGGCAGATAGATGGTTTACACAACAGGAATCCTACAACAACACATGCTTACAACAATCGATGCAACACAGTTCGTCCAAGAAAGGCAGCTTGAGCTCTCCACGATGCTTCACAGCAGTGTTTCCCAACATTTTTACACTTGTAGACCGGTGAAAACAGGAAAAATTGTTCGCGGACCAGTGAAAATAAGAAAAATTGTTCGCTGACCAGTGAAAATAGTAACAATTATTTTGCGGACCGCTCAAAGTGAAAAAAAATTCCATTATTTATATAGTATTTTGTCTATTAGTTGTTAAAGCTGGTATAAAATGAAAATTCTACAGCCATTTAAAATAACCAGAATTCGAGTCAGGAAATTGATAAAGGGTTCAGCAGCAATTTCCTTTTTCACCGACCAGCAGGAAATTTCTGCGGACTGGCAGTGGTCAGAGGACCGACGGTTGGGAACCAATGCTTTACAGCACAAGTGGAGGAAACATGAAATAAGCAGGTATTTATACATTTTTATTTAGTATATTCTTATGGTTCAGTTAGTACACATAATTTCTGACTTCAGGCAAAGCTGGCCTATGATGAGATTGTTAGAATGGAATCTGTCATAAATTGTAGAAGTTTCCTAACATTTAGAATAGCACAGGCACAGTCAAGCATGTTTGACCTGCCAGGTTTGAAAGAAAACTCTAGAAACTTGTCCCCAAATATTGTATAATACCGGTAGGACATGAGGGAGTAACTAGCTTTACCTAGGGATTACCAAAGAAGTACAGTGATATGATTAAATGAGCAGCTGACATATTGCAGTCTCGCTGTAAACTACAATGCAATGTTCTTTTCAGGAAGAACGCTGATAAAGAAGATACCATTTATGTCTCTCTATATAAGGTATACAGGAGAATAACATTCAATGATAAGAGATCTAGTGTTTGAACGTGTTCTATAACTGTTGTAAAAAGAAGGGAACAGAATGCTCATAGCACACAGGTCAGTTGAGGACAAAAAAATATATAATATAATAGATCAGCAGTCTTGACATTGTATGGTATCAAGTTAAGGTTATGATGACGCACACAATTGTGCTAGATGATCAGATGCAATTTTTGAAATAATTTGTGGCTCTTGCAGAGAGGGGATGATTGAGAGGATGGAGAGGCAGTGTGTAAAACCAGCAAGCTTAGGAAACCATGTGTCTACATTCATCATTTAGAAACTGAGCACCTATGGGTCTGCTGAGAGTGCAATGATTTCAAATATTAACAGAACAGATCAGATGCAATAACAGATGTATAACAAAGACATGTCTATGGCAAAGAACACAACAAAAGCCAAAAGAGCTGGAACTTAGAGAGAGTAAGCGGAAATTGATTAGCCTTGGGAGTCGAAGATGCAGCTGAACAGTGACTCTTAGCTGACTGATTACATCAGGGTCAGTGACCCATTACTGACCAAAACACAATTCTGCCTTTAAGTGGCCACCCTAGAAACAGACTGCAACCATACAGCATAGCTTAGAGGTCAAAGAGGAAGAAGAAGAAGATTAGCAATGTTCTCACAAATACACCTAATAATATAACAAGTCATGTGCTGAATTGGAACCCACAAGGGAAGAGAAGTGAGAGGAGGCTAAAGAAGACCTGAAGAAGAACAGTGAAAGTAGATGTCCCTGCAGCTGGAGTCTCATGAGCATAAATCAAGATGTCCCAGCTACCGAAGACGGATGTGTCAGACCAAAAGGTGCAAATATCGCAGTCAAGCTTTAAACTAGCAACACAACGCATTCCATTCTCTGTACTACATCCTGCTACTTGCAGCAAAGCCCTGTTTAGGGTTTGGTAACAGGAGATTGAGAAAAAAACATGAAAAAAAACAAAAACTAGTAAAAGTTGATTAAGGTTGAGCTTAATCAAAATTAAAAAATGGGTATGGTCAGATACCGCACCGAGACGAGAACACAAACAAAACCTACGTTACGACCAATAGGCCTTCATCAGGGACAACAACACTGAACTAACAAATCAACATATAAAAAAAAATGGTCAACTCATCTGTTTCAGGTGGGAGACGCTTTCTGTCTAAGCGACCGGTCGTGCCAAGTACCCGATAGAAACTGAAATAGGAGCGGTCAAACAAAAAGTGGCGGAATATGCCTGATAAGCCAAGCGTGGCCAAATAGTGGTCCAGATAGGAGAACAATGAGAAGGCAATATAAGCCGGGAGGGCGTGATATTGATATAAGAGAGGGGGGAAGAGAACTGATAGAAGAATGGGGGAGGCGGGGGGGGGGGGGGGGGGGGGGGGGGGAAGGAAGACAAATAGATGGGGGCCAGTGTGAGGGTTTAAGAAAAAGTATGGAAGATATTTATACCATGTGGTTGGAGACAGCCCATACTCGAGATAAGTCTGTTCTCAAGGGCGAATCGATGACGATCGTCAGAGAAGCACGAAACTAGACCAGTGACACTGACGTCAGCCATACCCCGGTGCTCAGGACCATTGAAGTGGCTGGCAATTGGGGAACCAGTGCTGTTGCGGATGTCGTTGAGGTGTTGGCGGAAACGCTCCCGTAGTTCCATACCAGTTTCCCCAATGTAAGTCATACCACACTGGCGGCAGATGATGGAATAGATGAGGTTACGAGATTTGCATGTGAACCCCTCTTTGATGAAGAATTCAGCCTTAGGAAAGGTAATGGAGCGAGAAAGGATGACATGAGGGCAGGTAACACAGCCACGTGTATTTTTGCACGGCCTGGTGCCTGGGAGGCTATGAGGGCTGGTGTGTAGGCGACTACTGACCAGCAAGTCCCTCAGGTTCCTGTCACGCTTGTAGGCGACAAGGGGAGGATCGGGAAAAACTTCACGAGTGGCAGGATCAGAGTATCCCGGACAGAGACGCTGTGAGGGTGATAGGTGAGGACGAGTTTCACACGGTCAGAGGGAGGACGGCGGGTGGGAGTGAGGGAGTCTTGGCGGGAGATAAGAAGAACCCGCTGAAGAGCGGAGGAGAGAGTGGTCTCAGGGTAGAGTCGCTTGCGGAAGAAGTCAAGCATCTCGTGGGCCCTGAGAAGGAAGTCGTCGTCATCCTGACATAGGCGGAGGAGTTGGGAGAAAGGAAGCGAATCGCGGCAGGATAGGGGATGGGAGGAAGTGTAGAGGAGGTTGTTGTGAGCGTCAGTGGGTTTGTAGTAGACAGTGGTGGAGAGGCCTGAAGGGCAGATAGAGACAGTGATGTCCAGAAAGTGGACAGACGTGAGGGAAATGTCAGACGTGAACTTGATCGAGGGATGGAAGTCGTTGACAAAGTAAATAAAGTTGAGGAGATCCTTCTCCGACATGTCAGTCATACCAATCCCATCGTCGATGTATCGATAATACATCAAAGGAAAGGGGCCCTGGAATTGAAGCCAGATCAAGTGTTCCAGGTGACCCATGAACAGGCATGCGTAGCTGGGGCCCATTCTGGTGCCCATAGCCACACCGCTGATCTGGTCGAAGAACTGGCCATTGAATTCAAAGGTATTGAGAGTAAGAACGAGTTCTGCTAGACGGACGATGGCAGACGTGGAGATGGATGGGTTAACCCTTCGGTCAAGGAAGAAACGGAGGGACAATCGGTATTATCGATACATCGACGATGGGATTGGTATGACTGACATGTCGGAGAAGGATCTCCTCAACTTTATTTACTTTGTCAACGACTTCCATCCCTCGATCAAGTTCACGTCTGACATTTCCCTCACGTCTGTCCACTTTCTGGACATCACTGTCTCTATCTGCCCTTCAGGCCTCTCCACCACTGTCTACTACAAACCCACTGACGCTCACAACAACCTCCTCTACACTTCCTCCCATCCCCTATCCTGCCGCGATTCGCTTCCTTTCTCCCAACTCCTCCGCCTATGTCAGGATGACGACGACTTCCTTCTCAGGGCCCACGAGATGCTTGACTTCTTCCGCAAGCGACTCTACCCTGAGACCACTCTCTCCTCCGCTCTTCAGCGGGTTCTTCTTATCTCCCGCCAAGACTCCCTCACTCCCACCCGCCGTCCTCCCTCTGACCGTGTGAAACTCGTCCTCACCTATCACCCTCACAGCGTCTCTGTCCGGGATACTCTGATCCTGCCACTCGTGAAGTTTTTCCCGATCCTCCCCTTGTCGCCTACAAGCGTGACAGGAACCTGAGGGACTTGCTGGTCAGTAGTCGCCTACACACCAGCCCTCATAGCCTCCCAGGCACCAGGCCGTGCAAAAATACACGTGGCTGTGTTACCTGCCCTCATGTCATCCTTTCTCGCTCCATTACCTTTCCTAAGGCTGAATTCTTCATCAAAGAGGGGTTCACATGCAAATCTCGTAACCTCATCTATTCCATCATCTGCCGCCAGTGTGGTATGACTTACATTGGGGAAACTGGTATGGAACTACGGGAGCGTTTCCGCCAACACCTCAACGACATCCGCAACAGCACTGGTTCCCCAATTGCCAGCCACTTCAATGGTCCTGAGCACCGGGGTATGGCTGACGTCAGTGTCACTGGTCTAGTTTCGTGCTTCTCTGACGATCGTCATCGATTCGCCCTTGAGAACAGACTTATCTCGAGTATGGGCTGTCTCCAACCACATGGTATAAATATCTTCCATACTTTTTCTTAAACCCTCACACTGGCCCCCATCTATTTGTCTTCCTCCCCCCCCCCCGCCTCCCCCATTCTTCTATCAGTTCTCTTCCCCCCTCTCTTATATCAATATCACGCCCTCCCGGCTTATATTGCCTTCTCATTGTTCTCCTATCTGGACCACTATTTGGCCACGCTTGGCTTATCAGGCATATTCCGCCACTTTTTGTTTGACCGCTCCTATTTCAGTTTCTATCGAGTACTTGGCACGACCGGTCGCTTAGACAGAAAGCGTCTCCCACCTGAAACAGATGAGTTGACCATTTTTTCTTATATGTTGATTTGTTAGTTAAGTGTTGTTGTCCCTGATGAAGGCCTATTGGTCGTAACGTAGGTTTTGTTTGTGTTCTCGTCTCGGTGCGGTATCTGACCATACCCATTTTTTAATTTTGATTAAGCTCAACCTTAATCAACTTTTACTAGTTCTTTTTCATGTTTTTTTCCCATTATACACATCCACAGAACCGCTGCAGCCTCGCCTTATTTTAATTAACAGGAGATTGAGAACGAACGCAGAAGAAGAAGAAGATGTCCCAAAATATGAATAAGTGGAAGCTAATGTTTCAGTCCAGTGTTACTAGGGCCTGTAAAGTGGGCAAAGAATAGTAACTCGGGAACCTGCCAGGCATGTCAATGAGAAGTAACTAACGAGAGTTGGGCATGGGGTTGACTACTCCATCCTGAAGAAACTTTAAGGCTCAAAACCTTCAACTAATATAGATAGGCCAACATTTGATGGCTTTGGCATGAATTTTGTTGTTGAAGACCTATAAGATCTGTTCAAAAAGTTTGTATAAACTTTTTGGGCTTACCTTAAACTTAGCAGAAATCTCTTAAAATTGAGGCATATTTCTGGCCACATCAAAACTAACTGTAGCATTGTTCAATACCTCTTTCAATGGCACCCTGAGCGTGCGAAGCAGTTTTCTCCGTTCACCCCACACAGCTTTCCTAAGCATTGAACTGTGTTTCTGCTGTAGAGGCAGCAGAACATATAGCCCAAATACTGGGTCCCCAAAAGATACTCCTTCATAGTGATCCAGAAACTCTTGGTATCTAAAAGATGACAATAATTAATTATGATTCTAGTAATAATAGGTAAGGTAAAGGGAGTCCAACAACAAACTTAACCACTGGTCAAGAATGAAGTGTTGGAGTCTTCAGTATACAAATCCATAATTTGTTGTAATAATGTTGTTGTTTGTCCATCGTAATCGATGAGGACCATTATGTCAGTATTCACAGTTCACATGAGTTCGTAGATGGCTAAATAAGCCAATCTGAGCCTTGAATTGTCTGTTGCACTTTGTACAGGGAAATAAGACACCTCCTTGAACTGCGGATAAGGAAGTAAGGGTTGATGTGAGCTGACTTGCGGAGCGATCTTCTCTGGATAGTCTCATCTATTCCTGATGTGATGTCTTATGTCTCTGAACACCCGCAGCAATTGTGCTGCTCCAGTCTGTGCGATTGGTGATGATTCTTTCCCAATTATCGCGGTTAATACTGCACTGCATCAGTGATCTCTTAAGTGTGTCCTTGTACCTTTTTCACTGCACAACACTTGCTCTCTTTGGAGTTCACCATAGAGCAGCTCTTTTGGTAGACGTTGATCCGACAATCGTACCACATGGTCAGCCCATCTCAGCTGCACTGCACATATCATGGTGTGTGTATTGGACATACCCGATCGCTCTAACACATCTGTATTTGGTACTATGTCCTGTCGTCTAATCCATTAGCAGTTTCCGTATGCAGTGAATGTGGAAGTGGTTCAATTTCCTGGCATGGCGACTATAGATGGTCCAGGTCTCACATGCATATAAGAAGGTAGATAGAACAATTGCAGTGTAGACCTTTATTTTTGTTTGAGTCCCAATCCTTCGTCTATCCCACACCTTAGTCTACCAAATGCTGCATTTTCCCTAGCTATTCTTGTATTCACCTCATCATCTATGTGAATAACTTGACAACTTGTAATAATACCATCCAACTAACATGCTACATAAACCATCAGTATCTATATACTTCATCCTCCTGTGGATGAGACTGAGCACTTATGGGTCTGACTGTAGTGCAGTGATGTTGGCAATGTATAGCTTAACAATATCAACCCTTTTAAACAGTTATATTATCTCTGACTTTTCAATTTTCCAACCTTCTAACACCATCATGTTACATTTACAACAGTGAATATTTTTTTGTAAATTAGTCAATGTACAGGGGACTCAGTGGTCTCAAGATAAGATGTCTGTCTTGGGTGCTGGAGATCGAGCGCTTGGATCACGGAGGATACAGGATTTTTTTCACATTAATTTTCTGGTAACAATTCCTCTGATCTCTGGGTAGTGAGATCGGACTTCCGTGTTCAGTTAAAAATTCCTTGGCAGTTGGAAATCGAAAAGAGTAGGCTTAACGGCCACTGCCTGTACAAAATTAAAATTAAAATCTACCCAAGTTATTTGTACCTTCCACCAGGTGGTTTGTTAAGAGCAGCTATAGATGGTGTCTAACTGGCTGTGGGTCTACTTAGCTCTAGTGTTTGAGTATTAATATGGACACGCACATCTGTTAAACCACCCTTCAAGGAACTGGTTGTATATAGACTCTGTAGAGTCTTTTAAACCAGTATAAAGATGTTAAGTCTGCCGAAGACGGATGTGTCGGACCGAAAAGATGCAAATATCGCAGTCAATCTGTAAACTAGCGACACAATGCATTCTGTTCTCCGGACTACATCCTGCTACATGTAAAGCACTATTCAGGGCTTGGTAGCAGGAGATTGAGAACGAACGCAGAAGAAAGATGTTAAGTTAAGTAAGATAGCATGGAAGAAATTCAACAACTGAATGAATAGATAGCACTTGACACAACAAGAGTGTCTAAGTAGTTAAATGGTAAAGTGCTTGTTTTTCATGGCAATGGTGCAGAGTTTGATCCCCGTTATCCACATACTCCAGTCAACCCAGATGCAATGAGTAGCTGGCTTACTGTCAGGGAATTAAAAGCAATGAGGGTGAAAACTGAACACCCAACCTTATAAAAAGCTGAAGCCTAGTACAATGGAATTTCTAACACTTCATCCTTGACAGCAATGTCTGATATGGGACTACAAAATTAAAAAAAAAAGTAGCAAGTGAAAGAGATCCATTAACAGATAGATCAGTCAGTATATTACATAATGAGAACAAAAAGCAGTATACAATATACTTGAGAAATGAATTCAACTTATAGATCATAGAACAATGTGATACCTGGGATCTTATATGACCAGGATAATTAATTAATTAACAATATACTTAAGGCATGAATTCAACTTACAGATCATAGAATGATGTGATCCCTGGGATTTTCTCTTCGTAGTCCATCTTGTGTAGATGTCTTTGAGATGTGAAAACACGCAACAAACCACCCAAACATTGGTTGACTGGTTTTTCCAGGAAAAGGTCACTTCCTGAGAGTAAAAATATTTATTTAATCAATCGAGGCCCTCCATTCAACAAGGATGAGCCTGCCAGGAGTAAGAAGATTCATTGGTTGAATATATTAAGGTGACTGTGACCATTCAAATATAATGTCAAAGGTGGCTACAGAGAGTTGCGAATGAGGCTAGCAACTTCCTCATGTAAAATCAATGCTATTGAAACTACCACTGCAAATTTTCAAATATGGGCTCATTGTAAAGAGGTTTGCTATAGTAGTGACTCTATGCTTTACTTGGAACACAAACGTTAAATATTGTTTTCTTTGATCAACTGATGCTATGCTTCTAGCCCGGTGAGGTTCACGAAGGAGACTGTGTTTCAGGTCTTTGCTGGTCCCCTACAGCTTGTCAAGCATGGTCGCTCCCCCGGGCCAGCCTGCCTCTATTTGGTCTTTGCCTCTCTATTGTTAAACATCAATAGCTAAGAGCCTCTTCAACCTTCTTCTTCTTAGATCCTTTGTCAATAATTGGCAAAGCAGTCAGACCATCATGCCTGGTGATGACTTTAGGGGCAGCAACGCACTCCCTCCACTTCACTTGGTTTGAAGCCATCCTCTATATGGGACCCCAGTTCTGGTTAATGATTTTCATTTAGATTTCTATGTTTTTTTTTGCCAAGTTGTTGTAGGTCAGCCTGTATTGCATCTTCCCTCTGGGGTTCATACCATGGCAGTTTTCATGATAGAGTGGTTCTCTTCTTAGAACATGGCCAGCCCAATGATCCTAATTCCAGTATGACCTATCATAGCGCTTAGATGGCAAAGGTATGTTGTGTAAACCATCTACGAGCATGGTGAATCTTAAGATGAGGTCTTTCTGATTTGACCTAACCAGGTGGCTGCAGGGATGTACCATGACGGAGAGCGCCACTTCCCTTCCTTGATATCCATGGCCTACTTCAAGAGCTGATGGGCAGGGACGTCCTCTGCAGTGTAGGCCACATGTCCAAATAAGGCTAAATGGAAACGTTTTTAGCATGGTGAATGTGCTCTTGAGGCATGTCTGCCGAGTAAATTCATCGTTTGTGACCTTGACATATCAGTGGATCGCAAGAATGCGCCTCTCTCTGCACATGTGGAAAGCTTCAATGCACTTTTAATCACACTGCAGAATAGTCCAGGTTTTGGAATCATATATTGAAATGGAGATGACACAGGTCTATTTAAATCCGCAGCTTGTTTTTCAGTGAAAGCCTAAACTGGCCCCAGACTCAATGCAAGGCGTTCAAAGAGGTGACAGCCAGGCTGGCTCTTTGAGTGATTTCTGTTGTGAAGATGTCCTCTTGGTTGCTCTGAGCAAACAGTTCTTGAATGGCGAAGATCTTTGACCAGAAACTTATATGCTTTCTCAGCAGACTGTGGAAAGATGACAATTTGGACATTTCTTTTCCCGTTACTCTCCAACACTTCACAAACCATTAAAAACACAGAAAGTACATAATTCTTGTATATTCTTATCTTGGTGCATGTGTAATTACCGTGAAGTCTTCCAAATGTTATTTAAGCTGGTAAAAGCTGTTATGGCTTTGTTCATTCTGCTTTTCCCAACTCTGCCTGTTCTGCCATTCGCATGACTGTGCTTCCAAGGTATGGAAATGTGTCCATCCTTACTAGTTCTTTCTTATGTGTTTTAATGATACGATAGGTCAACAGTCCCATCCGATCGTGACCAATAATGCACAAAACATCAGTTGAGATACAATGTAATCTAAATTCATATCTTACACCTGTGTTTCGCTCTGTCACCTGGAGACATTATTCAGTTTTGGATTGACCTAAAGTATTGTAGAATTTCTTGTGCATGAGCCACTTTCGTTTAAAGGCAAAGGTCGCCGTCCATCATAGATGATGATGGCATAATTTATTTTGCTAGCGCTATTTTTAGTAAGGATTAACTGCGCTACTTGTTATCCTCATTCTCTCGTGCCACCCGACCTCCCAGTGGCAAGTCATGGACAAGACGACTAGGGGGCGACTACGAGATGCAGGGAACTCCGCATCAAGCCCCTGTGAAAAAGACGGCGGAGTCCGGAGTCGAAACCACACCACCTGATCACGAGGCCGATGGCTTAACCACTTCGCCACGGAATTCCCAGCTTTCGTTTAATGAAGACATATTTTCGTTGCGTTAGTATTTACATTTCGCTAAATTTGTTAACTTGTGGAATTCTGCGTGATGAAATAAGGACTTCAACATCTGAGAAATGAGATTATTTGATGAAGTCAATGATTATGCATCTGAATTATACATGACTATTGTGTACACATCAGATTTAGACTCTGGCAGGGACACATACAAAACTAAATGTCGTAATACTATTGGTAGGATAAACAAAAAATACACACTAGTAAAGATAAATTAATTGGTATTTTTCCCTCCCCATTAATTATATCAAACGCTTCATACTAATATATAATTTTATTATAAATATTTATGTTATAGATAACAATGGAAAATGGCTCACAGAACCGACTTCATTGCACCTGTGCACCCTCATTTGTGATCGTTCCCTTTCATTACTGAAAGTGCAGGTGATAGAGCACAAATCCTGTAGCTCTTGCTGTGGCTCTAAAATTTTCCCCTGGATTTGAAAGAGTGCCCTAGAAACAAATCCTTTAATATGATATAGAGAATACAATAGTGAATGACATGATTTCCCTGTCATAAGAAAACAAGAGATGAAAGAAAGAATAACATACCAGCAATGAAAGCACACATGATTCGGGTCAACCTTAATGTCACTGAGATGTTGTCTATTTCTGTCGGTCGCCACATTTCTAATGCATATACCCAGTGTAACACACTAGTTACCATTGCAACTGCTTGAGGGGATACACTGCCTCCAGACACTGACCTTCTGTATAAACAGTGAAAGATAACATTAAAGATTGCTTCACATTCAGTTTTTTCCTAGTTCAATATCAGGCTAGTTAAAATGTATTCATCAGCTAAGGACAAAACTAGTATTTTCTGTTCTGTCAAGAATACAAGTCATTGCACTAAGGGTTCCTTTGGGATGGATGGATGGGGGAAGGGAGGGTATGGTGGGAAACAAAGGAAAGGGGTTGAGGCTGCCAGAGCCTCGGGGTCTTCCACACGCATAATCCTTGGAATCCGCTGGCAAGACCTAATCATCAACACTGAGGTTGCCCAAAGGACACAACTTGAGAGCATTTCTTCAACACTAGATCAGCACAGCCTTTATTTCTTCTGCCGTGTAGCCCACCTCTCATAAGACGTCCCAGCTTGACAAAATCTATATCTGCCCCTGAAAATCAGGGGAGGGAAAAAACTATACCCACTCATGGAGTTATCCCAGGGGCTGCCCGAGCAACACCTGACTAAGACATATCACCTCCATGCCATCTGTCCTGCAATGCTGCCTGGGACTCTGCCATCAACTATGGACATGGATGGTCAGCTGGATGGGTCCTGTTTGCCTAGGCAGCTTACTTGACTCACTAATAGACTTCCATCAATCAATACATTCATGATTGTGACTGGCGTCTGTCTAACATAATCAAATGCTTACTTCAAAACAGGCGATTCTATGTAACCTTGGGGAATAAAGAGAGCAGATGGCGAAATCAAACCAATGGCCTGGCTCAAGGAAGTGTTCTTGCTCCCATGCTATACAACATCTATACCAATGACCAACCTCTATGGATACAGACACAAGGAAATTTATATACGCCGATGACACAGCAGTCACTGCTCAGGCTAATGGCTTCGAGGAGGTAGAAGGTAAACTAACACGCTCTCTGAATGACCTCGCAGAGTATTATCGGGAAAACCACCTAAAACCAAACCCTAGCAAAACTCAGGTATGCGCCTATCATCTCAAGACCAGAGAGGCAAACAGAGAACTACGGATCAGATGGCAAGGACAGGATCTTGAACACTGTCCGGCTCCCAAATACCTGGGTGTAAAGTTGGATCGCACATTATCCTATATGACACACTGTCAGGAGACATGGCGTAACGTACATGCGAGAAACAACATTATCCGAAAATTGACTGGAACAACATGGGGTGCTCAGCCAACAGTCTTACGCACATCAGCAATTGCCCTGTGCCTTTCCGCAGCGGAATATGCAGCCCCAATCTGGAAAAACTCCGCCCATGCAAAACAAGTTGATACAGCAGTGAACGAGATGGGCAGGATAGTGTCGGTGTGCCTTAAACCCACCCCCACAAACAAAATATATCCCTTAATTGGCATTGCACCACCGGATATAAGAAGAGGTGTAGCTGCAGAAATCGAACGAAGGAAACAGGAAAACGACCCTAGACACCCAATGTTTGGCCATCAGGAACAAGCCACAAGACTTAAATCAAGACACAGTTTCTTAAAATCGACAGAGACCATCCAGACAAGCCCGGTAGGTCAACACATCGAGAGGTGGCGCGAAACAATGCAGGATCCATGGATAGAGCTCAAGGAAGAGGCTGCGCCTGGACACCACCTGCCCTACGCTGTGTGGAAGGCAATGAACAGACTTCGAACTGGTGTCTCAAGAACTTGAAGAAATGGGGATACTCAGATGTCGACATATGTGAATGCAGCGCAGTTCAAGACCAAGATCATCTGATGACCTGTCCCAACCTCCCTGAAACCTGTGACATGAACGACATTATGGAGGTGAACGACAAGGCAGTTCAAGTTGCTGAATACTGGACGGATGCCGTGTGACGTGGTGTTTGGACACGGAAAGTAAGTATGATTGTGATTCCATTTATTCCTCACCCATTAATGAATCCATTCAAACACCCATTAATGAATCCATTCAAACACCCATTAATGAATCCATTCAAACACCCATTAATGAATCCATTCAAACACCCATTTATCCACCCCATCCCATCAATATGTGCATATAATATATATATCCCACAACCTACCCCTGAGTTGCCTTGTTATAGACGTGAATGAGTGGCATAAACATCCAGTCTCTGGGCATGAGACTCTCACCAGCTCCTTTGATGAACTGACATTTAATATCTTGGGGGTTCCCCATAAACAGATTTCTAAGATGAAAATACAAATATTGACATTATACTATTTGTAAATAAATATAAAAGATCATAGACCAGAAGCGCATAAAACAGTAAATTTTAAGTATGTTTAAGTAGGTATAATAACACTTTGGAAATATGTCATGCATCCAGGAATAACAAATTCAGTTGGACAGAAGTAATAAACACAAATTTTAGACATAAAGCCCAGAGACAACAGCCAATATAACAGGAGCCTGAGACAAGAAATTATGAAAGGAGGGAAACTAAGAATAGGCAGGACATATTCTTAGTGAGAAACTTAACACAATGACCAGGCATGTGTTGGACTGGAACATACAGTAGAATAGATGAGCAGATGAAACAACATCTGGATCTGATCTGTTAAGAATTGACGTTGTGGCACTCTTGACTGACCCATAGGTGCTCAGTTCCTCTCAGAAAATGGTGTAGAGTTAAGGTTTTAATGTTTCTTGTATCTCACTGGATGTACACACTTCTGCCCCTCTTTGCAGGATTTCACAATTTTACAATTTGCACATCACTGGTTCATTGATTGCAGTTGAATCATCTTCAAAATTTCCTCTCTATCCATTGCCAATGCCTCCCCTATAGGTGGGGTACCTGAAGGAAGACCATCAGCTCTTTCATTTTCATTTCCGCAAACTCCATCATGACCAGGTCAGTAGATTCACAAGAGATAAAAAATATTCAAGACCTTCATGTCCGTTATCTGCTCATGCCATAGCCAGCTCTGTACCTTTCAAAGCAAGGGTTGAGGCCAGAAAAGACAATTATAGCTCGCATTGAGGAGGTCCCAGATAGCCACCTCAAAGCCAAAGTCACTGTCTCCATTTTCATTCTGAATGTTGTTGTCATGTATGCACCACTCCTCTCAGCAACGACCCTGCCTATCACTCTAACAGAGAAGCCCAAACCTTTCCCCGCACCAACGATTTATCGGTCTAGCTGATAGCACCAACATTATGGACATTACAACTTATTGATAGCTTTTATGTGGTGATGCACTGTGGGAAGAGGAATAGTCCTGAGCAGTTTTTTTTAAATTCACTTTTCTTATCCCCTTTTGTCTCTTACAAAACACAGAGCCACTACTGGAGTTGACCCTGCACTTCTTGTGCTCCTGCAGTGATGGTGTCTGTTGTCATTTGTTTCACAGGATGAGATTGCTAGGCTAATGCTAGTAAAAAAATATAAAGTGAAAAAAAAATAATAGATATGGTCAGATACTGCACTGAGACGAAAACACAAATGAAACCTACGTTACGACCAATAGGCCTTCATTAGGGACAATAAACAAAAAGGATAGTGAGCTAGTAAATCATAGAAGAAGGGAGGAACACACAAATGAGGGATGTCAACATATAAGGAGAAAATAGCGTACTTAGCTGAGAAATCACATCACTCCTCTCAGGTCAAGTGCACGATCCCAAATGACAGACAAGGATGAGATGAAGTGGCCAAGAGGGCGTCAGAAGTATTAAATGGCCGGAATAACCAGCAGCACCCCGTTACAGAAAGACCAAATGGTTAATGCTCAACACCTTTTCAGCCACCTTTTACAATGTGCTTTGAAGGTACAGCTGTTCTATTCTTTTCTCTCCGGTAATGGGCCATGAGAATCCTCATGACAGACATCTCCTCAGGAATTAATCAATCTCAATCAAAACATGGCTATATATGTTCAAGTTTTTGTGGTCTACGGTTTCCAAATCTCATTAGCTGTCTCTTACGACCTGCCTGACAGATTACAGTGCTACTATTCTTAGGTTCCTTTTCAGGTCCCAGTAACACTCTCTTTAAGAATTGTAAAAAAAAAACAGAAAATGGTTGAGAGTGACCATTGTAGTTCTAAGGAGTTGAAACAAACACAAATAGAAAATCATGGCATCACTGCAAGCAGGAATAATGATGGCATTATTATGAGTATCCATATGTGCCCTGGGAATTTGGAGGGAAAAGTACAAAGTACAAGGAAAAAGTACAAAGTACAAGAACTCTTTTCATCTTCCGATTCCCCATAATGTCAAGTTTTCACTCCTGTATTCATCTTACATATAAACAGAAGAGTATTCTAGTGTCTTCTTTCAAACATATGTGGCTACTGCACTTAACAAGTTTTTGGCTTGCATGAACTACGAGTGCAAAAAAAGATTTATTTGCTATTATTATAATCATTCATATGTTTTTTGTAGAAATATAGATAGTATGAGGAAAATATAAAGATATCAAGATAATATATTGATATGGGGATCAAGATGCTGAGCAGCGCATGAGCTGCAGTGGTCAGCGACCTATAGCTGACTGCTAGCATCAGAGCCAGCGAACCAGAGCTGCCAAGACCCTTCTACACCTCCACGTGGTGATCCTGGATTATCGGCTGCAACAGAACAGACTGACTAAGGAGAAGGGATCGAAGAGGGAATGCAAACCCGTTATTCAAAAAATGCTCGCTAAAGTCGGATGTGTTGGACCAAAAGGTGCAAATATTGCAGTCAAGCTGTAAACTACAACACAGCGCATTCCGTTCTCTGGACTACATTCTGCTACTTAGGCCCGTGTCAGGGTTTGGTAGCGGGAGATTGAGAATGAACGAGGCCAAGCCAAGCCATATATTGATATCAAGATGATAGAAATCATAACACAAAATATATTGAATCTCATATCAACTAAATTCGGAAATGAAGATCTAGCAAGGATGGATACATTTATAAACTTCAGAAGAAAAGTTTCATCAAATGATGGAACAGGCAAAGACATCTAAAGTAGAATAATCAAAGCCAGAATTGTTTTTGATAGCTTAAACACTGTTTGGATGTCTTCGCAGTATAGCACAAACATGAAACTAATGAATATACTAGACTTGCATACTTTCTGTGGTGCTTCTGTTTAAGAAGGATTTGTATAACACTTTGGTTGAATACCATCAACAACAGAGAACTGCTTGCCTGGAGCAAAGAAATTAACATGCACACCATCATAATCAGTCAACACTGGAATTGGATCAGACAATTGGGATTGACTCCAGAGGAAAGACAGGCAACTTGGTGAAGAACAGTGAAAGCCAACATGCAAATCATGAATCAGAGCTGGGACACCATACAAAAAACTGGCTATAGATGGGCAAAGTGGAGGGAGATTGTGCTGCCCTTAGATGTCATCAGACGAGATGGTCACTGATGTCTATGCCAATCACTGACCAAAGATCTTAGAAGATGTAAAAGAAGAATATAAGAATACAAAAGGCAAGAAGAATATAAAAGGCAAGACTAGCTTTCATTTAGAAACATTAGGAAATTAAAATAAGTTAAGTAACACAAGAATAAGGAATGTCAGTTCCAATGTAATGTCAATCCTATTGCGTGGCTTTAAAGCATGAAGGACAAAAATAACAACCAAAAAGACACATACTTTCATAAATTGGTGCTTATACAATGAAGGATTGAAATGCTATGATAAGATCACTAATGTGAAACTGTTGGAAAGAACTAGACAAACAACAATGGAATGGAAGATGAAGATGTTGGATAGAATACACATGAAGAATTACAAGGCAGTCTTTGTTCTGGAATCACAACAGTGCAAAACCAAAACACACAAGGAGATGAGAGCTTGAGACAGACAGCTTGGAACAGAGACAAGGAATATGTGAAGAGAGTTGGAATGGATGACTCAAGACAGTAGAACTTGTTACATCTTTGTTGAAGACCTTCACAGGAAGCTGAAAGGTTTTACTTGACTGAGTGATCGCAAGCTTAATCTCTAGTGGCCCACCAAGGTCTTTGTGTATGACAAGGACAAAGATAAGAATAGCCCCACTACTCCACAGAGAGCATGTTGTAAGAGGCGACTAACTGTGTGAGATGGCATAACACCGGCCATGGTTAGGTGGTTTGTTAAGAGCAGCATAGATGGTGCCCAAGAGGCTGTGGGTCTACTTTGCTCTAATGTTTGAGTCTATAAACATGGACTTGCACATCGGTTAACCACCCTCCAAGAAACTAGTTGCATACATACTCTACAGAGTCTTCTAAACCAGTATAAAGACGTTAAGTTAAGCAGGTACAATAATTACGCCATATTTACCGTGAATCTTGTAAAACCTTCTCCCAGCCGCCAAGTGCCAACAGAAAATGACCCCTAATTGTTGCCAAAGACTTGTAAGTCTGCTGCAGTAGTTGATGCTTGCTTATGTTTATCTCCTCCTGAGTGGCACTGATTATATGCAGAGTTTCAGAGATATTCAAACTCTCCATTGCCTGGGAGGTCATCTGTGACTCTTCTCCTTCACTGAGAAATGTAACACAGGAATATCATTAACTCTGCTGGAATATCATTAACTCTGCTGGAATATCATTAACTCTGCTGCAATATTGGCAAACTTTTTAGCCTGAAAAAATGTTCAGTTTTACAGGAAACTGTGAAAAAAAACACACTGGGTGCATAGTCTCTGCACTTTCATCAGTTGTTGATATATTTGCTGAACATACGCGTATTTGAATATAAAAATAGACTACTTCTGTCTATTTTGTTTCAACTGGAAAAATAATGGCTTATTTGATTTTGAAGAGAATATTGAAACAATTTATTCTCTTTTTCACTCGGATTTGCTATTATCCCATAATTGAGGGTGATGAAGTTGAGGTGTTGCAACAAATTTTCTTAGGTAAATCTGCTTAGTTTGTTTACGTAGATGTAATAAATACGTTTGTTGTGAAAACTAACAGATATGCCAATCTTGTGAAAGAACATTATCATTCTTCTGTGGCAATTTAAAACATTCTTCACAGTACAAGTCACTCCCATAAATACATGTCTAAATGCTTGTGCTGTTTTGCATCATTTTCACCATCTTCTTGAATCTCTGAAAATAACCTACACAAAAAAAAACAATAACACCAACAAATTCTTTATTAATTTATGTCTCTACACAAGAATATTCATACCTATAGATCAACAAATAAAAAGGGTACAGGCTATCAAAGTCAACAACCAAAGTAAAACGTGACACGTGCCAATTTTTAATGTAGTGTAGCTTACTCACACCTTAACAGAAGCTTACTTAATTAAACTTACTTAGTCACATCTCAATGTAAGCTTATCTAACTAAACATACTTGGTCACTCCTCAATGTAAGCTTACCTAACTAAACATACTTGGTCACTCCTCAATGTAAGCTTACCTAACTAAACATACTTGGTCACTCCTCAATGTAAGCTTACCTAACTAAACATACTTGATCACTCCTCAATGTAAGCTTATCTAACTAAACATACTTGGTCATTCCTCAATATAAGCTTATCTAATTAAACTTACTTGTTCACTCCTCAATGTAAGCTTACCTAACTAAACATACTTGGTCACTCCTCAATGTAAGCTTACCTAACTAAACATACTTGGTCACTCCTCAATGTAAGCTTACCTAACTAAACATACTTGGTCACTCCTCAATGTAAGTTTACCTAACTAAACATACTTGGTCACTCCTCAATGTAGGCTTACCGAATTAAACTTACTTGGTCATACCTCAACAGAAGCTTACCTAATTAAACTTACTCAGCTACACCTCTATGTAAGCTTACCTAACTAAACTTACTTATTAATCACACCTCAATGTAGGATTCCTTAGCTAAACTTACTTGGTCACTCCTCAATGTAAGCTTACCTAACTAAATTGCTTATTAATCACACCTCAATGTAAGCTTACCTAAGAAAACTTACTTAGTCACACCTCAATGTAATCTTACCTAATTAAACTTGCTTAGCCACACATCAACATAAGTTATACCAAACTACACTTACTTGGTCACTCCTCAAAGTAAACTAAAGTAACTAAACTCATTGAGTTACTCAGCTTCTACGATGTGGTGTAGAGGTTAGAAGACAGAGGGAACACCATGCTGTCCCATTAACTGTCTTTCCTTTGGCAAGGTTTTTGATCTATCACAGATTGTCTGATGATGTTCCCCCCAACAAACATTAACTAACCCCGTGGGCCTGGATACATGACTCTTTCTCTTCTAATACATATCATGATGGCCGGGTCTCTTCCAATCTGCAGTCATGGCCAAACCAATTGGTTTGGTCCCCTTGCATTTGGGAGGAGGAGGATGGGGAGATTTGGAAAAGGAAGATTTCATGCCCTATCAAATTAAGACTCTTCATTTAGTTTTATGGGTTTGAAAAAAAGTTCTAGGAACAATACTTCATACATGATGCAGGAATAATGGAGTAAATAGCTTGTTTTTCTCAGAAGTCGAAGGCAAGATGACTTGCCAAATTGTTTTGTTGTGAATTTAGTGACTAACTAAACTTACCTGAGAAAACTAGGAGAAAATACCACTGTAGACAAGAGGTCATGAACTATATGCTCGTCTCCTTGATGAATTCTGGCAATGAGCTGCAGTGCGACTCTGTGAGCTAAACTCATATCCTGGCAACTCTATATTAAAAAAATATTTGATTACAATGTAATCCATATTTATTTATATAAGGCAAATTGAGCTTTAATAGAAACATTAATTTGGCAGAAGGTTAAAAGGCAAACATTCTGTGAATATGTTTTACAGATGATAGCAAAGCACAACTTTGGACTGACTAAGTAAGGAAGTAAATTATTCAGGAAATTCTTACCATCAAGGCACAGCACTTAAGCCAGTAGTACTGGAACAAGTTCTCTCCCCTGGTGAAGTAAGCCGTGCTGAAAGCTGACCTGTTGATTGAACATGTTAAGCCCAAGTACACCAGTATGTCCTTTCTGTTGACAGTTAGCTCCATCAACTGTTTCAGTGGTGGAGAAAAAATAAAAGAAACAAATAGAATCATTAAGTATAGGGGTCAAAGATGCAGAAATGAATGTTTGAGAGAGATAAGCAAATACTTATTTCTATAGCTGAGTAATCTGGAGTGCGTCACAACTTGGTTACTATACTTGATCCCTTTACTGTAAGAAATCTTCTTCTTCTTCTTCGTACGCAGTCAGACATCAAGCTTTATTTTTTCGAAAAAAGCAGCGGTCATCCTGAGGCTGTCGACACTGCCATAGAGCTTGTCTAGTGTTGCCACTGATGATGGCCACATCTGCTCTCTCTCTTCCTCGCATGTCGGGCAGTTTTGCAGCAAATGCTCAGCGGTCATTTTACCGGTACCACGCGGGCATTCGTCAGTGCCACCTATCTTCAATTTGTTGAATGGGTGGTACCTCAGTCTATTGTGGCCAGTGCGAAGTCTGAAGACCATGACCTGCTCTCTTCTGTTCAACTGGTAATAGGCATCGTTTTTTGTGTAGCCAGTATGTTCGGTTTCCCATTTGGTCCTGTATCTAGCTCTAATAAGCCGTTTTGACTCTTCGTACGTCATACTAGTCTGTAAGAAATAAGTGTTACAACATTTCTGCAAATTGGACACCCACAAGACCTATAAATTAGCTATAGAAAGGAATTAGTAAATGGCTATGGTATAATAAAACATATGCTCATGTGTCTTTCTGTTATTTTCTCTTCCCTGTTAGATGTTTCTGTCTCGTTTTCCTCCACCATGATGTGGTAGGACAGAGTGTGCACCTTCAAGATTTTGTGAGATATGTTGATGAGATTTGTATGCTTCTGGTAGGTTCAACCACACCAAACAGGTCACTGGCAAAGTGGTCAGACTAAATGAGCCTGCCTCTCTTGCAGGTTTTGTAGTTGGGTTATGACTAATAACTCAAACCAGATTTTTAAAAACCAGATTGTGATTGTCATATTAAACAGAACCGACACCATTGCACCATACACAGACCTGCAGGTAATCAGTCTCATTCAGCACAGAGCGAAGGTTATTAATACAGATAAACAAATGTTAACAGTAACAACAGAAGCTGAAACACATGATCAAACTAGCTCGGCTCTAGAAAATCTCCCACAACTAAGATCTGAGGCTTGACCTCATGAAAGTCAGTTAATAGAACTGAGGTTGCAAATGTCCGTTAATATACGAGGTGTGTTCAAATTAAACCTGTACATGCTGCGCAATGTGGATATGCGCGAGGAGCATGATGACGTCACATCTGACTTAATAAGCACATATTAATGTACAAGTGGGAACATGTTCATTATTCTCGCATTCATAGGTTCTGCTGCAGACCATTGAGAAAATTGCGGGTGTTATGCAGAATCTGTCCAGAGCTGATCAGTGAGTGGTGATTCAGTTCCTAACCGCTGAAGGATGTCGACCAGTCAATATTCATTGCAGAATGCAAGTAGTGTATGGTGACAATAATGTGTCATAGACAACAGTGAAGGACTGGACATGGATGTTATGAGAAGAACGTGAGTTAACAAAAGATCTTCCGTGTCCATGTCAGATGCATATTTTTGTGATAAGAAGCCATCGCTGATATTGATGCAGCAATTCGGGTGGACCGTCGTCAGAGCTTACCTTCGCTAGCAACCAACATAGCTACCTTTAAAAATCACTTCACTCCACAAGAACTGAAAGTGACGATGAAGAAACTGGCAAAAAATAAAGCACCAGGACCAAAAAAAAGTTAAAAACAAGATGATAAGCAGATAAGGATCAAAGGCAAATGAGGTATGTTTATTGTTTATTAACAGAATATGGGACGAGAGACAGTTGCCATCAATATGGCTATCAGCAACTAACAAATCCATACCAAAGAAAGGGAAACAATCAGGAATACCTGGAAGCTATAGACCTGTATCCTTCACCTCATGTTCAGGTAAACTGGTTGAAAGAATGGTAAGCAACAGACTATACTGGTGGCTGAAAAGCAAGAACCTTCTTGATAGAAAATCCAGGCATGGACACCGCATGAATGATCACCTCTTTAGGTTTACACAGAATGTGATTCCAAGAAGGAAAAAAGCACATTTGCAGTGTTTACAGCAGGCATACGATAGAGTCTGGAGGAAAGACCTTTTGACGAAAATTGGAAAAGAAGGATAAATGATCAAATGGATACAGGCTTTCCTGACCAACAGAACCTTAGATACCAACTTTTCAGGTGCAACATCAAGTTAAAGAACGCTGGAAGAAGGATTACCACATGGCTCACCTCTAAGCTGCATTCTTTTCTTCAACTATATACATGGCCTTACTAAACATACAAATGTGTCAAGGGCATTGATTGTTTGCTGATGATCTTGCCATTTGGACCACCGAGAAATATCCCATTTTGGCAAAAGCCAAGATCAACTAACAATTTCAGTATACTGCAAACTGTGGAAACTAAAGATAAATACACAGAAAACAGTATCCACCATCTTCTCCTGCAGTCATAAAGAAACAAAGAGATCGATTAACATCAAAATGAATGGGGAATTACTAGTAAAAGAGGATACCCAAGTTTATCTGGGAGTGACACTGAACAGACAATTGAAATTGTTAGAGTTTAAAGCAAACAAGCGATTAAACTTAAACTTAAGTGACTCGCTAGCACAAATTAGGGAGCTGATAAACAAACCCTTCGGAAATTATACCTTGGATATGTATGAACAGTGATGGACTATAGCCTTCCCATGCAGACCAATGCAAGTACCAATAACATCTCATCTATTGACCGAGTGCAGAATCAAGCTCTCAAACTAATTTGGGTGGGATAGAGGCCAATATAGAACCATTAGATATCAGAAGAAAGGAGACACTGACTGAAGTGATAGAGAGATACAAGAAAATTGCCTTCCAAATAGGGTACAAATAGACACTTGGAAACAAAAAAGAAGACTGAAGCAGCTGTCTCCACTGGATGTAGCAGAGGAGGAAAGTCATATTCAACATCTACCAGAGGAGAGAGAGAAATAGAAAATAGGTTTCTTGGAAAAATTTTCCTCCCAGTCATTAAAACACATCTGATAAAAAATGTGGCCACAAAGGAGAGTGCACCTACTATTCTGAAGACATGTGCCTAAAAGACAGTCTCTAGCTGCCCAGATTCAGAAGTTCTGTCTTATAAGGATGGATCAGCATTAAAATCTACCTCGTTTGCAGGGCATGGTATTAATGTGAAAAACCTAGATGGGTGCATATGTTTAGTTTTGTGATTCATGAGGCCAAAACCATTGAAATGATGCAGCAGAGGCGGTGGCTATAAAAACAGCAGTTAAGATTTTGCACCAAGTTTCACTTGGGTGAATTGATGTCTATAGACACTGTGATTTTTAGTGATTCCAAGTCAGTTCTGGAGGTACTGAGGCACACACCATAAACAAAAAGGAGATATTATTGGTGGGGAGGGCAATCAACAACATTGTTCACTACCAACAGGATTAATGTCATCTTGAAATGGATCCCTGGACATAGTGGGCTAAGAGGAAACAAGATGGCTGACAGATTGGCAAAAACAGGAGTCTCCAAACAACAATTGGTCAGACCCTGCTATAACAACACAGTAAAATTAATTATTAAGAACAATACCAGAGAAATCTGGATGGAAACAACGGGTTGCAGTGTATTTAGCGAAATGTCACATCCAAAAAGTAGCGATGACATAAATAAACTACATAGAAGAAATCAAAGTCTCATCCTTTAGTTCTGAACAGCACACACCAGAGTCAATACCCACTTGAACCGCATCAATCCCCAGCACCTGCCCTTGTGAAGACATTGCTCTCACCCTGACACAGTTAGAAACCTACTCATTGAGTGCAAGGCGCTTGTGGACATAAGAAAAGCTACCTACAAGGTCTGCCGACAATTGTCAATACATTGTAACGGAGCAGTAAACAACTGAAGAAGACCTGTATCTACGAGGCATTGGGCTGCCAAAAGCAGGCTTGCTCAGCAGTTATGGGATAACAACAACAGCAGCAACATATCTCTTGTTAGGGGACAAAATTAAAGCAAAAAGCTGTATAGAAAAACACATCGAATGGCAAATAAAAATATGAACACGGATAACCTAGGAGGAAATTTTGGAGCTGCTGCAGGAGTTGAGTTTTGCTCTGAGAGGGACTGACCACATTTGGGGTACCCAAGTGCAATGCAGCCATTTTCCATCGTTTTCCGTCACTTGAACTTACCAAGATATATTCGGACATACCTATTTCTTTTCTTTCTCTTGTTGTTTGGTGTATATGTTTTCAAAGGTCTCAAAATACTCGTCTTTGGAATCATTGCCTTCACTTTGTTTACTCATCTTTCTTCTTCTTCTGCATTTCGTTCTCAATATCTCGTTACCAAGCCCTGAACAGGGCTTTTAGAGTAGCAGGATATAGTCCGGAGAACAGTATGCGTTGTGTCGCTAGCACAGCTTGACTGCAATATTTGCACCTTTCGATCCGACACATCTGTCTTCGGCAGAGCGTAGCTGTAATATCTGTGTATTTCAACCTGACAATCCAACATCAACTGACACATCTGTCTTCGGCAGACTCTGTTTACTAACCAATACATTGAATTATAAAATAAGAACTAACCTCTGGTATCATAGCTTTGTGTCTCCTACATAAAGCTATCATTAATCTGAGCAAGGCCACCAGAAAACCAAATGGGGAGTTAGGCAACAGTATTGGCATGTTTATCTTCCACTTCTCAGGGTTTGTATAAGGATCAGGTGAGAAGGCGTCCTCATTCTCAGGTACCTTACACACACAAAATGATGGCAGGTTTGAAGATATCTCCGAGGGCAGAGTAGATGATGATGATGCTGCTAGCAAATTAGAATGAGATCTGTAGAACAAAAGAAAAGTGAATGCTTTATTGTAAAATAATTTCTTGATTACTGCGTCACTCCTCTTCTTAACTTAAGAACTTAACTTAACGTCTTTATACTGGTTTAGAAGACCCTGCAGAGTTTGTATACAATCAATTTCTACCCTGAGATGTAGAGTTCTTCTCTTATTTTTTCTATATTATAGTCACTAGAGGATAGGGCTATCCTGCCCCATTCCAAGCCCTCCTTAGTTCACTCTTAGGCAGATTACTCAGTTATTACTCTTTGCTATTTTTTCATACTTTGGTACAATACAGGTACTCAATAATTTCACTAGCACTTCTCAGCTTCTTTTGGATTATAGATCCTCAACCAGAGGAGTCCGTGGTCGAATGGTTTTAATGCCTGCCTACTGACAAGAAGGGCAGTGGATCAAATCCCCAGTAAGGCATATATTGTTTTTCTGTTAGTGGTCAAATAAACAAAACATAACCAGCACATGACGTAGCAACAGCTGTGGCGATGTGGCCTGTAGTTCTCAGCCTTTAAAACCCCTCGACTACCCCAACTGTGGAAATATAAAGTAGTACGACAGTTTAGTTTTTAAACCAGATCTTTATCCTTACAAGCCAACATGAGTTCTGAGCATTCATTCTTCACTAATTCTTTCAATGCTTTTTGATGTCCACTTGTATTTCTGAAAGGCCATTTTTCACTGTTCCACTGCCACCTATACAGCTGGCCTGAATTATCTCTGAAACTACTTTACTTGCTTAGTCATTACAGAAATTCTTTATTTAAATATAAGTCCCATCGCAGAAACCGCTGTCAGGGATAAAGTGTTAGAAACCACTGTAGAGATCCCAGGAATAAGAAGAAAAGACCAACACAGTGTCCACGAGCTGAAAATTTTAGCACAAACAATGATTGAGGAGAAATATAATACAAAGGAATGGACACAGCTGCACACAGATGGTTCAGCAGAGGCGGGAGGCCGAAACGGGGGAGGAGGCATATTCATAAGACACAAAAGTGGAAATATAACAGAAGAGGCACTCCCAACAGGAAAGTTGTCCACAAACCCCAGAGCAGAATCGGTGGCCCTCCTGTGAGCACTGAGAATACTTAAAACAGAAAGGCAACCTCCAACAAAAATAGCTGTATTCACAGACTGCAGAGTACTATTAGAGACAATACAAAAAACAAACAACAAACCACTGTTATCAGAGATCAGAGCAGAACTGGAAAAACTCCAGAGATCCTTAACAATAGCTCTCCAGTGACTACCCTCCCATTGCGGAATCACTGGAATCGAGAGAGCTGATGCTCCGGCAAAACATGGCAGCAAAAAGGCACAATTTAATCATCGAGTACCATACAGAGAAATCAAGAACATCATCAGAAATCAGTATACACACCAATGGAGAGAAGACAGAAACATAAGCACTGTACCAGACCCTTCTTCTTCTTCTTACGCTGTCAGACATCGACCTTTATTTTTTCGAAAAAAACGGCGGTCATCCTGAGGCTATCGACACTGCCATAGAGCTTGTTTAGTGTTGCCACTGGTGATGGCCACATCTGCTCTCTCTGATCCTCATATGTCGGGCAGTTTTGCAGCAAATGCTCAGCGGTCATTTTCCCGGTACCACACGGGCATTCGTCAGTACCCCCTATCTTCAATTTGTTGAATAGGTGGTACCTCAGTCTATTGTAGCCAGTGCGAAGTCTGAAGACCACGACCTGCTCTCTTCTGTTCAACTGGTAATAGGCATCGTTTTTTGTGTAGCCAGTATGTTCGGTTTCCCATTTGGTCATGTATCTAGCTCTAATAAGCCGTTTTGACTCTTCGTATGTCATACTAGTATCTGGTTGTGGTAGTCTTGCACCTTCTTTTGCCAGTCTGTCTGCCCTCTCGTTGCCTTGGATGTTGCAGTGGGATGGAACCCACTGTACCACTACCCTTTTTGGTGCGGACTGGTGGCATAGTTGACAGAGTACTGCTCTTAAATCATTAAGTTCAGTATTTTTCTGGCTTTTTAGTGCTGTGACTACGGCCAGGGCATCTGTAAGCAGGACTATATGGCTTTCATTCCTTTTACCTGTCACCATTTCTTCCACTGCCGCCCTCAGTGTCTCTGCCTCCGCTCTGAAATTGCTTGTGTATTTTCCAGTAGCCAATGATAGTGTTATTTTTCTGCCATTTGGTAGGCTCAGGAATACCCCTGCCCCTCCATTCTGTGTTGTGTTTGTTACAGAACCGTCGGTGTATGCATGGGTCCAGTCCATGCTTGGGTAGTTTTTCGTTATGTACCTCAGTGTTGTATCTATCTCTTCTTTCTTTTTCAGTCTGGCAGTTTTTGTTTCCAATACCTGGTATATTTTCTACCACCTCTGGAAATATATGCTGCCTCCAGGTAGGTTTTCGCACAGTAGGGATGGGCTTTGGTGTTGTTAGTGCGTTCATTGGGTCTTCATGCATCTTTGCTTTGGCTATTTCTGCAAAGTTTCTCCGCTTTAGTTTCCCATTTCCTAAATTGTTTAGTCTCTGGTGCATTGGATGGTCAGTCAGTCTTCTGAGTTTCTCTGCTTGCTGCTGGGCTCTGCAGTCTCTTCTGTCGGTCATGGATTGCAGTTTTGTAATCTTTTCAAGTTCTACAATTGGCGTTGACTTCATGCCTCCTGTTATAACTCTCATGGCTTGGTTTTGGAGTTTGCTAATTTTATCAAAGTTTGCCTTTGCTGCTGTTGTCCATGCCACAATGCCATACTCGAGAACTGGTCTCACTCTTCCAGTGTACAGTTTCTTAAGTATTCTTTCGTCTGCTCCCCAGCTTGTGCCAGCAAGTCTCCTCATGATTGCCATTCTTTGTCTGGCTCTCATTCGGTTTCTCTCGATCTTACTTTTCCATGTCATACGCCGATCAAATATGACTCCCAGGTAGTTTGGGTTGTCGTTTGGCTGCAGGTATTTGCCATTAAGACTTAATTTGGTGTTTTGGGGTTTGTTCGATAGCGAGAATATCGTACATGTCGTTTTTTCCTCGTTTATTTTGACCAGCCATGAGTTTGCCCACTCTTCCAGCGATGTTAGGGCCTGCTGCATCCGATTACTTGCAATGGTGAGATTCTTTTCAGAGGTCCACATAGCCAGATCGTCTGCAAACATTGAGCTATGAACTCTTCTTGGCATATTCTCTGTTATGTTATTTATATACACCAGGAAGAGTGTGGGTGACAGTACTCCTCCTTGGGGTACTCCCTGCTCTAGTGTCACCTTTTTGCTCATCTTCCCTTGTATTTGAACTCTGGCTGAGAAAAACACTGAGCTTAATGACTTAAGAGCAGCACTCTGCAAACTGTGCCAGCAGTCCGCACCAAAAAGGGTAGTGGTACAGTGGGTTCCATCCCACTGCAACATCCAAGGCAACGAGGAGGCAGACAGACTGGCAAAATAAGGTGCAAGACTACCACAAACAGATACCAGTATGACGTACGAAGAGTCAAAACGGCTTATCAAAGCTAGATACATGACCAAATGGGAAACCGAACATACTGGTTACACCAAAAACGATGCCTATTACCAGCTGAACCGAAGAGAGCAGGTCGTTGTCTTCAGACTTCGCACTGGCCACAACAGACTGAGGTACCACCTATTCAACAAATTGAAGATAGGGTGTACCGACGAATGCCCGTGCGGTACTGGTAAAATGACCGCTGAACATCTGCTGCAGAACTGCCCGACATACGAGGATCAGAGAGAGCAGATGTGGCCATTACCAGTGGAACTGCAAGACAAGCTCTATGGCAGTGGCGAGAGCCTCAGGATGACCGCCGCTTTTTTCGAAAAAATAATGGTTACTGTCTGACTGCATACGCAGAAGAAGAAGAAGAACTCTGGCTGTTCTGTTTTTGAGGTAGTGACTGTTCCATCTGTACATTTTCCCACAAATTTCACTTCTTCGTAGCTTGACTTTAAGTCCCTCTTTCCAGACTTTGTCAAATGCCTTTTCTAGGTCCACCCAAACCGCTACTGTGTGTTTTACACCAGACCCAATTCACTAACTCAAAAGAAATCAACAGACTACCTTATTACGCCTGAGAACTAGACACTGCAGACTACTAGAACATCTATACCGACAGAAGATCTCACACACCGATGAGTGCCCATGTGGAACAGGATGCCAGAACCCTGAGCATATTCTACAGGAATGCCCAATCTATATGGAAATGAGATGCCAGACCTGGCCAGAGTGTGCGGAGCTGAGACAAAAGCTGTGGGGCAGCAACTCCAACCTGGTGAAGACTACAGACTTCATCATGGCTACTGGCCTACAGATATAGCATGACCAAAAGATCCTGAATGCAAAGAATAACAAAGAAGAGGAGAGACCACTGTACTAAAGTGAGGTGAGGTGGCGAATTCCCTTGCTTGCTGTCTTTCTTTCCCTAATCATAGGTCAGGTAACCATTAACAAATGAGTTATTCCCACTTGTATCGTAATTTTGAGTATTGTTTCTAGGTCTTTCTTTTAAACACAGATGGCTATACACTCAGCAGCCACTTGGCCTGTAAATGGCGACATTTAAAATGTAATGCGTTGTAGAGACTTCTACATTTGAGTGGATTTTATCCCCACACACACAGTCTTATATTATTAATATCATATTGATAATCATCATTATTATCATCTTTAACAGACACAAAGCTTACTAGAGATATGACCTCCACTTGAGCTTACCTTAGGTTCTCAATGATAACAGACATTCCATAAGATGACCAGAAAGGTATGATACAGGTGTCACAGAACTGTTCAATGACTTCAAGGCTTGAAATCTCATCAATGCCACTCTGTAGAAGTAAATGTTGAAAGATAATGGTAGGATCATAGTGGACACTGGAGACAAACTCTATTTCAACACAAGCTATCCTCATTGGGATTAACACATTAGCTACGCTGTTGAAAAACCTTGTCTTCTTTGTCAATATTACCTTAGGGTGTACAGGCCATCAACAAACCCTCTTCAAGCAGACATGCCCTGTGCTATTTTCTCCAGTTCTTTCCAGCAAGTTCATATTTTTCAAGCATCAACCTCCAGGTCTCTTCTCCATGTATTCGTGGGCCTCCCTCTCCCCAGAGACTGGCTAGCGACAGGACCCATGCAGTGTGTTGCCTATCCAGCACTGCCCTCTTCCCAAGATCTCCTGCTATAACTGTCCCCAGCCTGTTCCCTTCCATAAGCCCTCAATTATAACTCTGTCAAACCACCACTGGCCCAGAATCTCTCTTAATAGAGTTTGGTCAACCACCATGGTTTCGCTCCATATTTAAAAACAATCTGTGACATAATTAACATTTGTTTGCCTTTATCACCCTGAGGTCAGCAAACAAATTAATCTGCACTAAATTAAAATCTTGGACTGGATTAGAATTTACAAGCAAATTTGTCATTCCTTTTGAAAAACTTCCCTGATGTTGTGAGTGGCTCATAGTCAATGTGTTTAACCATGGCAGTTAGGCCCTGCAGTGGCAAAATGATACTACAAAAGGTGGCTGTAAGGCATGTATCATTGCCAAAAGAAAGGTAAACAACAAGAGTGGATATATCTAAATAGATGAAGTGTTAGAAACTTCACTGAACTAGGTCTTCAACCTTATGAGATGGAATGATCAGTTGCCTTCTAGGTTTTCTATAACACGAAGAAAAGTGAGTCAGGTACCAGTTCACAGCTGGGGGAGATTGGCATTCAATTGGCATGAGTAATAATCATTGTGAATAATTATCAATTAATCATCAATTAAAACCTTTTTAGTTCCCTGTGGAGCATATGTCTCAAGAAATACTTGCCAAGTCATTAAGTGTTGACTTGTCCATACCTAAGTATCTGTTTAAAATTTTGTGGCTTAAAGTTTCTATAGGATAGGTTAGCAAGCCCCCTTAGTCACCTCTTATGACATGCTGTTACATATTCCACCCCTTTCAGTACACTTTGTCAATGTCAGATGTTTCTAGACAGATCACAGACCCCGTGAAGCCAATAATAATTCACCATTGGCCCATACTGTCTGACTTGACCTAACGTCTTTATACTGGTTTAGAAGACTCTGCAGAGTCTGTATTCAACCTTTCTTTTACATTCACTTGATTAAAAATTCCTTTGCGCATCCAATTTATTCTTGAATACATTAATTGACCCTGCCTCCACTATTTTCTGCGGTAATGCACTCCAAGCATTCATGACTCTCAGACTAAAAAAATATTTCCTGGCATCTTAATCAAGGCTTTTCTTTAATTAATACTTTACTATGCCATATGAGATAAAATTTCAATGATATGGAAATATATCTAGTATTCCATATAACACATTTCATATTAACAAAAGATGTTTATTCTGACAAATAAAAAGACAAACAAACTGGCGTTTAAGCAAATGAAAAATGATTTATATTTTAAGTGAATATAATTGTCAAAAGCTATTTTTTCAAAAACTCTTTGTGGATGCCAGGCTTTAAACAAATGCTCTAGCCCAGTGGTTCTCAAACTTTTCGGTTCACGGCACACTTAGTGTACCATAATTTTCCACAGCACCTCAAATCATAAAATAAGTCTACTTAATAGTTGCAGTGTGCAGATTATGAAAATATTGGAATTTTTGGCAGCGCCCCTGCAAACTAGCCACATCCCCACAGGGTGCCCCGGCACACAGTTTGGGAACTGCTGCTCTAGCCTATTTATAGTTACAGTGAAGTGGACATCGACACTGTAATCCCAATAGAGGTGAGTTTACCGAGGAGCCTCGCATTACACTACAGCCAGGAGGACCTAGGTTCACCCACACTGTAACCCACTAACAAAGAACAGATTGTCAAGAGGTAACTCAACTCAGCACGAGCAGCTTCAAACAGAAACTTCTCACTACTAAAACAGAAACATTACAAATGTTAGTGTGCAGGTTCATTTTCTTCAAACGTCCATGATAAAATTTTAGATGAGCATTTTTGGATAAGAGATTGTGTACCTAAAACAACAAAAATACAAATCAGAACGTTTGTGAGTGAAACAATTCTACGAGGCATGTTCAAATGAAACCTGCCTCATTGGATTTTCTTACAAACATTTGAAAGGAACATCAGCAGATGTGGTAGAATTAAACAAAGTGATCGTTATAAAAAAAAGCATGCCCCAGGGTTCATTAAAAAGAGTCAGCATAGGCGTTCAGACAAGCACCCCACTAGTTGGGGAGACACTGGATGCTGTCTGAGAAAAATAACGCAAGTTGTTTAAACTCCACCCCATGCGTTCTTGCTTATGGTGGTCAGTCAGTATCCACAAAGCCCATTGGGAAAACATGTTCCAATACTTAGTTTTCTTCCTAACACAAATTTAAACTGTCCTAAGTGACACAGCTAATTCTTCTGATAGTGAACAAAAGCTCAGACGACGGTCCATCCGTATTGCTGCATCAATATCGGCGAAGACATCTTCTGTCGCAACAATATGCGCCTGACCTTGTTGTGAAAGATCGTTCATTAACTCATGTCCTTCCCGAAACATCCGAGCCCAGTCCTTCACTGTTGTCTTCTACACACTGCTGTCACAATACACTGCTTGCATTCTGTGATGAATGTTGACTGGCTGACATCCTTCGGCTGTTAGTAACTGAATTCCCATTTGCTGATCAACCCTGGACAGATTCTGTATCACACCCACCACTTTTTCAATGGTCTGCAGCAGAACCTATGAATGCGAGGATAATGAACACGTGCACACTTGTATATCAGTATATGCTTATTAAGTCAGATGTGACGTCATCATGATCCTTGCTCGTTTGTCCACGTGGCGCAGCACGGGTGAGTTTCATTTGAACACACGCCTGGTATATCAAAATGGAATCTTTTTAGTGTGTTACCTGTTTGGCTTCCAGTTCATAGTAGGAGGCCAACAAGTTTAAGCCAGCTGTAGGTAAAGCGAGTCGTTGTTTCTGAAAACAAATTGAATATAAGAGGGACAGCGGTAAAAACTGAAAATCACTGGTGACTTCACAATGTGACAAAAAAACCTTTAATATGCAGTTTTGCATTACAATATAGAAATGTTCCTATATATATATATATATATATACATACATACAAGTCTTTATCATGGACTATATAAGAAATATAGCACGCAAGACATAAATTAACTAAGCAAAGAAAATAGTATAGTATTGTAACCCTTTTCAATCATGACTGTCTATAGGATGACATGATCTTGGAGTGGAAACTCTTCTGAGTTCAATATGTTTGAACAAGAACTAAGCAGGGTTATGAATAGGACTGACAACATAATCCTGCAAAACAAAGTGCTATAGAAACCATCACTACAATAGTGCAAAAATACTTTGGAACAGACTTCCTTTAAGGGTGTTAGGTCAACTGCAGTGGTGGCCTGCATACTTGAAAAAGGCAGGATAATGGTGATGATATGTTGGAACTACCTAGAAAAATAATTCAGGTTCCTCAATAAACAGATTACAAGTAATTAGTCATTCTTCACAATAATGAAGAGGTCTACCTTCACTGGATACGTTATTCCTAGATCGTTTAGAATGTGAGCTGTGCATGTCCTCATTGGCTGAACTAATGCAGTCACATGACTCCAGTTTGCAGCCGGGAAGGTTATTTCCTCACTTCTTGCATCATCTGAACTAAAGATCAGAGAAAGACCAAAGAAATAATGACTTTTACGTAATTTAGGAAATATTGTAAACAATATGTTTACAATACAGAAGCTGTTAACATAAAAGGACTTGCATCAATCTTTTGTTCTAGTCATTCTTGGTTTCACTACAATAAAAGAGCTGATTTGTTGACTTCCAATGCACTTGTGAATTGCAGCATGTCCTGCGAGACTTCCAGAATGAGTTGATTCTGCACCATCGTTAGCAGCTTCGACACAAATTTAATGGACACTCTCCACATGTTCAAATCCTCGCTCAAAATAGTGTGTACCAAACCAATGCAAGATCTCGGATGGTGACACATGACACAATGATTTTGAATGACCAAAGTCCACACTTGATCAATGATCTCGTCATTTCGCCTTGTTGAGGGCCTACTGGAACGCGGTCCGCTCTCCACTGATTGTACCACTTCTTAATTTGTGTGATGTTGATGCCATTATTACTAAAAGCCTGTTGAATTCTTCCCAATGGTTCCCCCTTAGGTATTGCCAAGCTTTTGACAAAATTGCAATACTGTTGCTCAAGTCATTCACACATGCACATAAAGGTTCCGTTCACCTCCTGTGCTTCATTTGTTTCCATGGGAAAAATTAAGATCCTATACATTTTGAACAGACCTCATATACTTTTTCTTATTAATACTTCATGTCATGGATAGTTTAAATATCTCTCTTACTATGTTTAGATCATAATTTTAGCCCAATTTGTTTAAAATTATTTATTTTTATTTAAACAAAACTATTTGACATACGGTTGCGTTTTTAGTGCTGCTTTCATTAAGTCTGGTCCTTGATACAAGTCTTAAATACTAAAATCATCGATCATAATCTATTATTGTTCTTTTGTAAAACTACATTTGAACCTTTAGAGTCTCTCAATAACCATTATTCTTCAGGTTTACTGCAGGCCTTGTTAATACTAACTTTATAAAATATAGTGGCAATGTGCAATACAAACCTATTAAAGCCCTCCTGAAGTTTTGAGCTTGTGCTTCCTGCCACCAACAAGATCTTCTCCAGCACACAGATCATCCTCACATCAAGGGTTAACGGATCAGCTACTTTATGTTCTGTGTTGGTAGGACCAAATCTGGATGACCACCGGTTTTCCAGATTTGCAAGAGATAGCAGAATATTGCTGTACATGTCACTGGAAATAGAACAAATATTTTGAAGTTAGTTACAATTTAGAATAGTGTACAATTGGAAAAGTGATTCGAGTTCTTTTTTTTCGCCCACGCGCAATGATAAAGTTTGTTACTCAGTTATAGGACACTCCAGTTTACTCAGATGTAATAATGGGAAGATAAGGCAACAAGGTACCTGGGTAGTTTCTGGGGCAAACAGAATAGAACCACTGTTTTCTTCCTTGCATGTTTTAATAGGACAACTAAAGAATTTTGTGCAGTTGACTGGTGAACTCACCATGTAAAAACCATTGCTATAAAACTGCACTACATATGTCTGAAATCAGACTTCCCTAAAAGCTGGTTAGGGCAGCAAAATTCAGTGTTGGGCATATGCTTCAACAAATTGAGTGACAGAGAAAGTTAATGCAACAAGGAAAGTAACTTGCCAGTCTACCTCATCAAAATATGAAATTTTTGCATAATGAAGTCTTAAATGCTTGACCAAGTAGCCAATGTCTGCTATGGAAAAACCACTGCTTTTACTTGATAAATAAAAAATCTTAATAAAGACAATTTGGAAATTTGGCTTGGACATGACAACCTCCCGAAAGATGAACATCAAATGTTGAGCAGTCACGAGTTCAATGTCTGATACAAATAATGCAAAGCCCTCTAAGGTTATGAATCAGAAGCAAGAATAACCAGCAAGTGATAACGACAGTCAGCATACACAATCTGATCAAAGACACTGAACACCTATGGGTTTGCCCAGAGAGCAGTAATATCAGTTTTGCATAACACAACATAATATTCTAACTAACTGAGCAATTAACTTCCACTTACAAATATGTCTGCATAGTGAGACCATAGGTCACACAAACTCTCCATACAGCCAGAGACTCTGCTTGAAGATTATCAGCTTCCATCTGAGGCAATTGTAAATGACTGAGAAAGATGGAAAATAGCAACAAGTAAGTGAGACTTGTTCTCAAGTAAACCTATTCATACACATGATAAATAGTAGAGAGGATATCACATATTCATTTGACTCTCTAGCACTAGCTTCAAATGTGCTTTTAATATCATTAACATTTTAAAACTGAATTTAGAAACATGTACAAGACACATCACTAACACGCTGAGCAAGCTGTAGTTTATGTGATTCCCCTATGACCTCTAAGGGTTATGGGGAAGACGAAATGAGATGATAAACAACAAGCGTTGGTAGCCATACAGTAGATACTGTTGTTTGAAATAAAACATTAACAATTTCATTGTTTGAGGTCTTCTTTTGTAGGGTGGGCTGAACAATTTCATTGTATGAGGTCTTCTTTTGTAGGGTATGCTAAACAATTTCATTGTATGGGGGTCTTCTTTTGTAGGGTATGCTAAACAATTTCATTGTATGAGGTCTTCTTTTGTAGGGTATGCTAAACAATTTCATTGTATGAGGTCTTCTTTTGTAGGGTGGGCTGAACAATTTCATTGTATGAGGTCTTCTTTTGTAGGGTATGCTAAACAATTTCATTGTATGAGGTCTTCTTTTGTAGGGTATGCTAAACAATTTCATTGTATGAGGTCTTCTTTTGTAGGGTGGGCTGAACAATTTCATTGTATGAGGTCTTCTCTTGTAGGGTGGGCTGAACAATTTCATTGTATGAGGTCTTCTTTTGTAGGGTATGCTAAACAATTTCATTGTATGAGGTCTTCTCTTTTGTAGGGTGGGCTGAACAATTTCATTGTATGAGGTCTTCACTTTTGTAGGGTGGGCTGAACAATTTCATTGTATGAGGTCTTCACTTTTGTAGGGTGGGCTGAACAATTTCATTGTATGAGGTCTTCACTTTTGTAGGGTGGGCTGAACAATTTCATTGTATGAGGTCTTCACTTTTGTAGGGTGGGCTGAACAATTTCATTGTATGAGGTCTTCACTTTTGTAGGGTATGCTAAACAATTTCATTGTATGAGGTCTTCACTTTTGTAGGGTGGGCTGAACAATTTCATTGTATGAGGTCTTCACTTTTGTAGGGTATGCTAAACAATTTCATTGTATGAGGTCTTCACTTTTGTAGGGTGGGCTGAACAATTTCATTGTATGAGGTCTTCACTTTTGTAGGGTGGGCTGAACAATTTAATTGTATGAGGTCTTCACTTTTATAGGGTGGGCTGAACAATTTCATTGTATGAGGTCTTTACTTTTGTAGGGAGGGTTGACCAGTTCCTTTCCTCATTGCTTTACTTCCCCATATCTCTAACAGAGTCAAGTACAGGCAAGCCCCTGCATATACACACATACCTAATATTTCCAAAGCATATACAAAATCAAAAACTACATTAAAATGAATCATTACCTTATTTTCACTCATCTGTGCCCTTAATGCACTTCAATCATCGTATTCAGGCTTAACATAAGAAAATAACATATATAACTAAAATAAACAAAGTTGGCCTTATTTTTAAAAAAAATGTTGATCACATTAATCACTAAACACTAAATAAACAATGGAACAAATATTTAGAGGCAGGAAAATCCTGTAACTCATCTCTCTCTTGTTGCAAGGCACTTTCGTACATGGTTTGAAACTGGGTTGCCTATTTCTCACTTTCTTTTCTTTTGTTTGTTATGTTTTCAAAGTGCAGAAAAAGTTTTGCCATACCTGTTCTGGACTGCCAGGTAACGTAGCATTATTGCATTCAGGTGATATTTTGATACCTGATATAGAAGAAAACATAGTGATACAGTAACCGAAACAAAAGAAGCAAAGATAAAGTTTACTGCCACTAAATAAACATGGCCTCCTATACCAAACAAGTCAAACAGACCCGGCTAGACAAAGCTGATACAGAAATATGTACCCAGCAGACAGGCTGGGGAAAGTCAATGGCATAAAGAAGACAAACCAGATAGCAATACTTGTTGACATCAGCTGCGCTGGGCCACAGATTGAAAAAATCAATCAATCAATGCCTGACATGCCTTTCAGGACATAGGCCATTGACAACCTTCCTCCAGCAAATTTGACCTGGAGCTGCTCTTTCAGCCTCTCTTCAGTTGAGAACCAGGTGCTGACGCTCATTTTCACAGTCTCTTCTCCAGGTGATTCTTTGCCTATGCCTCTTTCTTTTCCACTGTGGATTCAATGTCAGAGCCTGTCTGGCCGCATTTGATGATGCTTTCTGTAGCAAGTGTTCAACCCAACCCCATTTTCTATGCTTAAGCTGTTGCTGCACTGGTTGTTGTTGGCTCCTTTCCAATTGATCTTCATTCCTCACCATGTCTTGCCAGTCTATACCCATTATCTTCCGCTGATATTTCTTGACAAATGACTGGAGTTTTCCCTGTATTGCCTTTGTCGTTCTCCAATTTTCTGCTCTGCACAGGAGTATTGACTTGACATTGGGATTTAAACAACCGTAACTTGGTATTAGTCTTCATGTCCCTGGATTTCCATATATTATTCATTAACAGGAATGCTATCCTTACCATTCCAATTCTAACCCTTACATCTGCCTTTGTGCTCCCTGAAGTAACAATGTTGCTGCCCAAATGTGTCAATGTTGTTTTAAATATCCGGGTTCGATTGTCAGTCATGAAAAATCAAAATGTGAGATGTTGGCCAGAATAGCACAGACAATAGCGGCGCATACATGGCTTAACAAAATCTGGCACGATAAACGGTTAGCACTATGCATGAAAATCAGATTAATGTCTACAATGGTCCTGTAAATATTCCTCTATGCTTGTGAGACATGGACAGTTACAGCTGACCTTCAGCGAAGGATACAGGCCTTGGATATGAGATGTTTCCGAAGACTTTTAAATGTCACGTACAAAGATCGAGTTACAAATGAGGAAATATGAGATAGAATTACAACAGCAATAAGGCCTTTTGAAGACCTCTTGGCAACTGTCAAAAGAAGGAAACTCGCTTGGTACGGTCACATATCCAGATCAAATGGTCTTGCAAATACGATCCTCGACGGAAAGGTGCAAGGCAGACGACGAAGAGGCCGACCCAAAAAGAGGTGGGAGAACAACATAAAAGAATTGACCAATCTCCGACCAGAAGAGGCACAGGCAGCGGCTGCTGACAGAGAAGGGTGGCGTGGGGTTGTGAGGATGTCTTCATGTGTGCCCCAACGACCTCACTGGTTACGGGATGACCTGACCCGACCTGACACCTGCTCTCTTCTGTTCAACTGGTAGTAGGCATCATTTTTTGTGTAGCCAGTATGTTGTTTCCCATTTGGCCATGTATCTGGCCCTAATAAACCTTTTGGACTCTTCGTAGGTCACACTAGAATCTGGTTGTGGTAGTCTTGCACCTTCTTTTGCCAGTCTGTCTGCCTCCTCGTTGCCTTGGATGTTACAGTGGGATGGAACCCACTGTACCCCTACTCTTTTTGGTGCGGACTGCTGGCATAGTTGACAGAGTACTGCTCTTAAATCATTAAGTTCAGTATTTTTCTGGCTTTTTAGTGCTGTAACCATGGCCAGGGCATCTGTAACCACGGCCATGGCATCTGTAAACAGGACGATTGGCTGGTACAATAGGGTAATCTCGGTTGAACAGCCATATTGTAGTGATTCCAGAAATCACCACTGTAAGTGTTCATACATGCTTTGACACAGGCTTCCTGTATGGATGTTAACTGTATTTGTGGCCATATGCAATAAAACAAAGGGCAATGATGTATGTCGTGTTTCTTACTAAAGTAGAAGCTAAGTGTCTCCCAGCTTGACATAAGACTCGAACAAGACGCATTGCGGCTGAGATTGGCAAGCCGTAAACATTGGAGACCGGTTGACCGATATCTGGAGTAAAAATTGAAAAATAATCATTATGTTAATAATATTTCTAATTACTAGAATGAAAATCATTATTCTAAAAATATATTTGAATAATTAGAAGGTAGCCTTTAATCAAATAGTATATCAAATTAAATAAAGTCAATTTTTGAATGTTATATCAGATAAAAAAAAGTCATTTTTCAAATATATATCACATTAATTAAAGAAAGGCATTTTTCTAATGATTTGTCTAATTAATTAAAGAAAGCCATTATGAAAAAAATATATCTGATTAATCAGACAGTCATTACTCTGATAGCATATAAGATTACTTAAAGGATATCTGACTGCTTGCATCAGGGTCAGTGAACCAGAGCTGACAAAGACCCTATTTTGCCTTTAAATGGCGGCCCTGTGTTGTCTGGCTTAGAAAATAGGGATCACAGTGGGAAGGCAAACCCGATACCCAATAAAGCCAGCTGTGCTGGGCCAAAAGGCATAGATATCACAACCGCGCTGTAAACTTTGACACATCCTTTTCAGGACAAATGCAGATGAAGATTAAATGAAGAAAATCATTTTTCTAATAATATATGAGTTTAATTAAAGAAAGTAATTTTGCTAATAATATATCTTATTAATAGAAAGCCAGTCATTCCAACAAATATATCAGATTAATTGCAAGAAAGTCTTTACTCTAAATGAATATTCTGAATTTCCATTTCTATCACCATCTTCACTTAATGTTGGATATGGCTGCTGCTTCCACTGCACCATGCCATAAGAGTTAACATAACAGTGTGGCTGTCAATATAAAATGATAGGTACTTTCTCATAAAACATACTACTTGTAACATTCTGACCAGAAATGAGTGACAAAGCTGATAGTGGGATTTCAGAATTACAGTTATGAGGAAAGACTCTGAAAAACTGGCGTACAGTGTCTAAAAAAGAGAAAAATTTGAGGTGGCAATACAGGTTTATAAGATAATCAAAGGAATGGATAAATTAGAATATAACAAGTTTTTCAAAATACAACCACCTACAAGAACAAGAGGGCATAGCTACAAATTAACTAAAGAAAGGTCCAGATTAGATATTAAGAAATATATTTTTAGTCAGAGAATGGTGAATGCATGGAATGCATTGCCACAGGAAATAGTGGAGGCAGGGACAATTAATGCATTTAAGAATAGATTGGATGCGCATAGCTTTTAGAGTAAGGTAATGTAAATGAAACTGGTTGTATACAAACTCTGCAGTGTCTTCTAAACCAGTATAAAGATGTTAAGTTAAGTGAGGAAACCAACATTTTGTATGCATCCTGATTCTTTTCTGTGCTGTATCAGAGCGGACCTAGATCTTTTTGCCAAACCATCTTGCCAAAGCATTGGTGGCCAACCCCATGGACGTGTATAGTTTAGAATAACCAACTGAATGGCAATCACACAAATCTCCCTAGACATATATTCCAACTATACTTGAATTAGGTACAGAAGTGGCACCTGTAACACTTCTCAAAGTGTGGTGTGGATTTCCTGCTAATTTGCACCTCCAACAAGACTGCTGCCAGAATATCATGAGATAAGTATCTGTTTAATGTGTGTTCATTGTTGCTGTTATTAGTCATCAGTTGTTTTATTTGTGTTGTTCTTTGTCCTTGAGTCCTTTTGGTCATCATGTTCCAACCCCGAATCTAAGCTAGACTTGTCCATGCTATTACACTTTTGATTTTGACCTTCAGTACCACCACACCTTCAACATATATTTACCAACATGTCTTTAGCGCTCTAATTTTTTTAGTAGTTTCATTCCATTTGTTTCATTTCTAATAAGTTTTGTCATTCTGTCTACATCGATTTATCAAATACACACATAGACAAACATATATTTGCCATGGCTAATAAATAGCCCACATATGTGCAAATTAAAACACAACCAGTTTAGTAAGTACCTGGAGATCTCCAAGCAGTCGGCACGAATTCTCTGACAATTGTATCAACAAGGCCAGGACACTTCACAATCTGTTGAAATAGTATTTTGAATTTGCTAGCACATTCTTCTTCTACTTTTCCTTTCACTACAGTTTTCATGAAGATGTTTGAAAAGAATAAAGGTAAAGGGTGTCACTCAGCCGACTTAACTGTTGGTTGGGAATGAAGTGTCAGAGACTTCAGTATACTAAGCCACAGCTTGTGTGAGGTGGGGTGGCCAGTTCCCTTCCTTATAACCATAAGTCGCATACCCATTTACAGTTGGGTTGACTGGAGTGTAATGACACTCTATATGAGAATATGTTGATCTTAACAATAATGTATAAGATATGACTTGTTAATAATGTACAGCATTGACAAACTGACCCATCAGTAAACTTCAGATACATTACTAAAACAGTACATAGGATATTACAGGGACAATGAGAATATCTATGTTTATCTTCTTCATGTGTCATTAAAAAATTCAATATAATTATATCCAACTTACTCGTTTCCTTCTATAGTAGCATCACATTTTAAACCATTCCAAGACTTTCTTCTTTTTTTGCTAGTTCATGTTTCAGCCCTATGCAGTCCAATTAACCATATGTGAGCAGTGGTTACTTTTTTTTGGTGGTTAGTAATTTATGTTTTCTCTGAAGGCCTTTTTTGTCAAATATATGCCTCACTGTGGGCATCATCTGGGATGGATTGCCCTAAATATGTAAACTTATGCACCTGTTTGATTATTTCTCAATTGATTATTTTCATACCAAATTCTTTGGATGCGCTGTTAGTTAACAAGCAGCATTTGCAATGTTGCTATTAATTCTTTCCCTATGGCTTGATCATCAGCAAATTGACTTTGATACCCCTATTACAACTCCGAATAACTTTTCCTATCATTGTCTCAAAATATGCGTTATTCAGTTCATCCTGTAACCCATCAGGTTGTTGGGGCCCACTTGAAGACACTCCCAAAATACCACGCCATCCTTCTCTGTATGCAGCCGCCTGTCATATCTCACCGGGACGAAGGCCTGAGCACTCAGTGATGTTGTCCACCCATTTCTTCCTTGGACGTCCTCACCCTCTCTGTCCTAGTACGGAACCAAAGAGTATCGAGTTAGTAATTCTGTTGGACCTCGCAACGTGCCCGTACCAGGCCATCTTTCGTCTTTTGATTGTTGTTATATGCATTATAGAGTCAGTCAAAACAAGCAAACCTGTTGCAGCATCAATAATCCAAATATATCAAGACTAAACAAACAATCAGTGTTTAAAAAGAGTTGTAATACAATGAGAGCCAATCTCATTGCAATATTCGTGTCACTGAAGAGGATGACAAATTGCTCAAGGAAAGTGGGGAAAAAAACACTCCTCAAACTGATATGGCTTGGTTTCGTTCGTTCTCAATCTCCCGCTACCAAACCCTGAAAGTAGTCCAGAGATTGGAATGCGTTGTGTCGTAGTTTACAGCTTGACTGCGATATTTGCACCTTTCGGTCCTTCTTTTTCTTGGTACGCTGTCAAACGTCAACCTTTATTTTTTCGAAGAAAGTGGCGGTCATCCTGAGGCTGTTGACACTGCCATAGAGCTTGTTTAGTGTTGCCTCTGGTGATGGCCACATGTGCTTTCTCTGGTCCTCGTATGTCGAGCAGTTTTGCAGCAGATGTTCAGCGGTCATTTTCCCGGTACCACAAGTGCATTCGTCAGTGCCACCTATCTTCAGTTTATTGAATAGATGGTACCTCAGTCTGTTGTGGCCTGTGTGGAGTCTGAAGACCACGAACTGCTCTCTTTTTGTGTAGCTAGTATGTTCTGTTTCCCATTTGGCCATGTATCTGGCCCTAATAAGCCTTTTTGACTCTTCGTAGGTCACACTAGAATCTGGTTGTGGTAGTCTTGCATCTTCTTTTGCCAGTCTGTCTGCCTCCTCGTTGCCTTGGATGTTACAGTGGGATGGAACCCACTGTACCACTACTCTTTGTGGTGCAGACTGCTGGCATAGTTGACAGAGTACTGCTCTTAAATCATTAAGTTGAGTATTTTTCTGGCTTTTTAGTGCTGTAACTACGGCCAGGACTATCTGGCTTTCATTGCTTTCGCCTGTGAGCATTGCTTCTACAGCAGCCCTCAGTGCCTCTGCTCTGAAATTGCTTGAGAATTTTCTAGTTGCCACTGAACAGTGTTATTTTTCTACCATTTGGTAGGCTCAGGAATACCCCTGCCATCCAGTTCTGTGTTGTGTTTGTTTCAGAACTGTCGGTGTATGCATGGGTCCAGTCCATGCTTGGGTAGTTTTCCGTTATGTACCTCAGGGTTATGTCTCTTCTTTCTTTTTCAGTCTGGCTGTTCTTGTTTCCAATACCTGGTATATTTTCTACCACCTCCGGAATGATATGCTGCTTCCAGGTAGGTTTGCGTACAGTAGGGATGGGCTTTGGTATTGTTATGGTGTTCATAGGGTCTTCGCTCATCTTTGCTTTGGCTATTTCTGCAAAGTTTCTCCGCTTTAGTTTCCCATTTCCAAATCTATTTAGTCCCTGATGCATTGCATGGTCTGTCAGTCTTCTGAGTTTCTCTGCTTGCTGCTGGGCTCTACAGTCCCTTCTGTTGGTCATGGATTGCAGATTTGTAATCTTTTCAAGTTCTACAATTGGCGTTGACTTCATGCCTCCTTTTAAAACTCTCATGGCTTGGTTTTGAAGTTTGCTAATTTTATCAAATTTCGCCTTTGCTGCTGTTGTCCATGCCACAATGCCATACTCGAGAATTGGTCTCACTCTTCCAGTGTACAGTTTCTTTAGTATTCTTTCGTTTGCTCCCCAGCTTGTGCCAGCAAGTTTCCTCATGATTGCCATTCTTTGTCTGGCTCTCATTTGGTTTCTCTCGATCTGACTTTTCCATGTAATGCGCCGATCAAATGTGACTCCCAAGTAATTTGGGTTGTCGTTTGGCCGCAGGTATTTGCCGTTAAGACTTATTTTGGTGTTCTGGGGTTTATTTGAAAGCAAGAATATCGTACATGTTGTTTTTCCCTAGTTTATTTTGAACAGCCATGAGTTCGCCCACTCCTCCAACGATGTTAGGGCCTGTTGCATCCGATTGTTTGCTACGGTGGGATTTTTTCAGAGGTCCACATAGCCAGATCGTCTGCAAACATGGAGCTGTGGACCCTTCTTGGTATATTCTCTGTGATGTTGTTTATATACACCAGGAAAAGTGTGGGTGACAGTACCCCCCTTAGGGTACTCCTTGCTCCAGTGTCACCTTTTTGCTCATCTGCCCTTGTACTTGAACTCTGGCTGTTCTGTTTTTGAGGTAGTGGCTGATCCCTCTGTACAGTTTCCCACATACTTCACTTCTTCGTAGCTTGACTTTAAGTCCCTCTTTCCACACCTTGTCAAATGCCTTCTCTAGATCCACCCAAACCGCTACAGTATGCTTTTTCTCTTGGTAAGCATCCTCTATTTCCTGTGCTATGAGAGTGATCTGGTCCTCAGTGGATCTGTGTTGTCTAAAACCTGCTTGCTGTGGAATTAGTATCTGTTTTTCTTCCAGGTGCCACATCAGTCTGGTGTTTATCATACGCTCCATCAGTTTGCCTACACAGCTCAGTAGACTGATGGGCCTGTATCCATTTGGATCTGTTCTATCTTTTTCTTTCTTTGGTACTGGTATAAGTACAGCATCTTTCCATGCCTGCGGTACAATTCCCCTTTTCCAGTTTTGGTTCAGGACTGATAGTAACTTCCTCTTTGCTGTTTGGCCTAATCCCATCAGCATTTAGTTTGTTACCCCATCTATTCCAGGCGATTTATTTTTCTTTAAAGTTCTCATGGCCTCATCCATTTCATTCATTGTTAGTTTTGCCATCATGTGCTCCTCTGGTGCCATCTTAATGTTGTCGTGGCTTTTTTGTTCTTCACTAATGTCTGTATGCCTGTCTGTAGGGACATCAATGTGGTTTGCTCTGGCATAATGTTCTATAAAGGCGTTTGCTGCTTTTTTTCCAGTAAGCATGTTGTCGCCCTGCTTGATGGTAATTTGTTTATTTGATGGTGTTTGGTCATTCATGGCTCTGACTAAATTCCATAGTTTGTTCCCTTCTTTATCTAAATTGAGGCTTTCTGTTTTGTTTTTCCAGCTGTCTCTTGTTATTTTGTTTAGTGTTCTTTTGTATTTCGCTGTGATGGCCTTGAGTGCGATATTTGCCGCCATAGATTGCTCTCTCTCTGCCATGTTCCTAGCATTTGAGACTTCATCCTCCGCTTTCTGCAGTTCATCATTCCAATATGGCTTGTAGTTTTTCCTTGCCTCTCTTGGGATGGTTTCGGTTGCTGCTTGCATTATTGCTTTGCTTAGGCTTTCCACCATAGCACCTTTTGGTCCAACACATGCGATTTCAGCAAGCCTTCTCCTTAGCCAGTCTGCCCTGCTGCAGCCTGTTATCCAGGATGACCGCGTGGAAGTGTAGAAGGGTCTTGGCAGCTTTGATTCACTGGCCCTGATGCTACTAGTCAGCTATTGGTCGCTGACCACTGCAGCTCATGCGCCGCCAAACTGATATAAGTATAATCTATTAAGCAGCCAAGAGGGTAATCAGTAGGGAGCATGTGACCTAGTGGTCATGAACTTGGTTTACAATCCTGATGTACTAGGTTAAAATCATGTTGCACTCGGTTTGACAGAACAGGCTTATCATAGGCTTGTTTTTGGTATGACCTTTTCTCCCAGTCAACCCAGCTGTAAATGGGTACCTGGCAAATTCATGGTAACTTCCTGAGCTGATGTGGGAGCTACGAAGATTGTGCTCTGTTGTTGGTAAATTCAGCAATGAAAGTGACTTGAACACATATGGGGGCACCCGTGTGCAATGAAGTCAGTTTTATAAGCCATTTTTCCAAGCTTATCAGTAGATGCTGAAATTAGTAGACAGCAGGACATCCAGGTCACCAAAAACATTTATTCTTATTACCAGCTCACTGAAAGTGAGCAAGTGATAATCTTCAGGTTTTGCACAAACCCACAAACCGAGATATCTATTCAACATGTAATGAAAAATGGCTCATTGAACCAACTTCATTGCACCATAGCGTCAACATATGTGCCCAGTCCCTTTCATTGCTGAAGTGACGATGACAGAACACGAACTTGGCAGCTCAATGAAAGCTACAAAATTGTTCCCAGATTTATGCCAGGTACCCTGGATCGATTGAGAGAAGCAGTCATATCATGAAAGAAACCTACATGTTCGGTCTGTCAAACCAAGCATGACAAACTTTGCATCTAGTACAGGGCCAAAGATGCAGTATAGTGCATGAGCTGACAGCAGCCAGCTACTCATAGCTGACTGCTTGCATCAGGGTCAGCAAACTAGAGCTGACCAAGACCCTATTCCCTCTACAATTGACAGCTCTGGAAACAGGCAGCACTGATTTAGCCTGACTAAGAGAATAGGGATCACACTAGGAAGGCAAATCCAGTACTCAAAAACGCCAGCTGAAACCAGATGATGGGTGAAAAGGTGCAGATATCGTAGCCTCGTTGTAAACTATGATACAATGTCATAACATCTTATTCAGGAATAATGCAGAAGAATAAGGACCTGGGATTTAACCCTACCAGACCGCTGTACCCATTTTTCGATAATTTCCTTAACTGCTGCTAAACCGCTGTACCTAATTTTCAGTACCTTGGATAGTTCGTCATAAAATGCGTCAGAATCTAAAAATAACCAACCAATCGTGGTCAATCCTCGCGATTAGTCATTGCAAATGGCTGCCCCCATGTTTGAATTGATTTTGTGGGGTTTAACGTGAACAAATTCGGAAAATTGACAATGAAACGAACGGCTGATGAACCAAGCACTTCAACAGGAAAGTAAAGTAAGTCTAGGCTTATGACAGTCCAACAGGTGATCAATAATTTGGTTGATTCAGACTCTGTTCAAGTGAAACAGACAGTGACAGCTCGAGTGATGAGATGAAGGCTTTTCTTGGACTGAGGATCTATATGGAATACTCATGTATAAAGCCCAGCTATCAGGATTATTGGACAAATGGGGGCTCTTTGTTGTGTTTACTCCCGGATTTCGAAATGTTTTATGACTGGAGACAGAGTCTTCGCCTTTTGCTGGGTGGATTGGCACACAAAGGTGGAATTTTGACGCTAGATGAAAGGTAAACCTATTTTCTACAATGTCTCCAAGTTACATCTTATTCTAACCACTTGTTTGCATGTAACTAACATTTTTCTACATCATGTTGGTTTTTTTCTCTTTAATGCTCTGGAACCCAGGAATGAGGGACAGTTGGGTTCAGGGCCTTAGGTCTGGTAGGGTTAAACCATGATAACAACTCTTAGACCACACCTTCTCCCCTATTCAACAAGCAGACAGCAACTACTGATGAGAGGCAGCTATGGTATTGAGAACTGATGATGAACATCTACTACAGATGTGTCCAACATATGACAGAACAGAGATAGCTATCACCCCTACGATACATTAACATGCTCAATGGAGATACCACTAACATCAGACTGACTACTATTTTCTTTAGATATATTCAAATTGACTCTGAAGGCATACCAACAGAAAGGGAGTAAGGATAAGTAATTTTTGAAGCCATTTGAACTTATGTGTACCTACCATATTAACTCAATATAAGAGAAATATTAGACACTATAAGGTTTCAAACTTGGTTGATCCAGGTTACAAGATAGGACAGGTTTGTGAATTCTGATAAGGGAGCACTCACAAATATATTACCATTGGCATATCCTTCCACCTGATCCACAAGCAACTCTAGAATATAGACCTAGTTCAATGCCTGCCTAAACTTGTATGATCATCATTTCTTTTTAACATTTCTATTTTCAAATACAGGCCTCAATTCTTCTTGTCAGTGAAATAACCACAGGTAGTTTGAGATGAATGTGAAATAAGGTTGTCTTCTCGATGGACAAGACTCAAATCTTTAGTGTAACTATTTATTACATTTTTTGTATCTGTTGTTTTGGTACAGGTAGAGGTAGTTCCATAAAAGACATTGCTGTCAGGGATGAAGTGTTAGGGACTTCATTGTATGAGGCCACATCTTTCTTATAGGGTGGCAGACTGGAGCCAGTTCCTTCCCTCACTGCCCATCTTATAACAGTAAGCTAGGTACCCTTTTTTCTGGGCTGACTGGAGAGTGCTGGTAACAGGAGTTAAACCTCTCACCTTTACTGTGAAAAGTGAGTGAACCTTTTACCTTTACCATGAAAAATGAGTGAACCTTTTAGTGAAGAGAGTGAACCTCTTAGCTTTACCATTAAAAGAAGAGTGAATCTCTTACCTTTATCATGAAAAGACAGTGAACCTTTTACCTTTACCATAAAAAGTGAGTGAACCTTTTAGTGAAAAGAGAGTATACCTCTGAGCTTTACCATAAAAGAGAGTGAGCCTCTTAGCTTTACGATGAAAAGAGAGTAAACCTTTTAGTTTTACCATAAAAAGAGAGCAAACATTTTACCTTTACCATTAAAAGTGAGTGAACCTCTTACATTTACCATGGAAAGCAAATGAACCTCTTCTCTTACCTTTACCATCAAAAGCAAGTGAACCTCTTCTCTTACCTTTACCATCAAAAGCAAGTGAACCTCTTCTCTTACCTTTACCATCAAAAGCAAGTGAACCTCTTCTCTTACCTTTACCATCAAAAGCAAGTGAACCTCTTCTCTTACCTTTACCATCAAAAGCAAGTGAACCTCTTCTCTTACCTTTACCATCAAAAGCAAGTGAACCTCTTCTCTTACCTTTACCATCAAAAGCAAGTGAACCTCTTCTCTTACCTTTACCATCAAAAGCAAGTGAACCTCTTCTCTTACCTTTACCATCAAAAGCAAGTGAACCTCTTCTCTTACCTTTACCATCAAAAGCAAGTGAACCTCTTCTCTTACCTTTACCCTCAAAAGTGAGTGAACCTTTTACCTTTACTGTGACAAGCAAGTGCTCTACAACAACGATAATGATAGAGATGTCTTCTCAGTGCTTAAACAATTATATGTGCCTGTAATCATTATTGCCACATTATTTAGGATTCATTATTAACAACAATAACGACCATTTAATGCAGAAAAAGACACTAGTCCAGTCCTCATGATATTCTCACTACCTCATAAGCCATATTGCTAGAATGTTGTGCAATCCTTGACAAGACATCCAGCATCTGCACCACCGTAGCAGCCTGCGGTCTCACAGATTGGAATATGTAACGGAATCTAATGAGCAGCTCCATTCGGTTTACTAGTGCCTGCAACAATTAAACAAAAGGGTAAAATCACTTTTTAAATTCAGGTTTATGAAATGTGCACCGAAACTGTCTGTTTCATTAAGTCAAATCATATACATCGTTTATGATGATGACTCAACTTTCTGCTCCAAGGGATGCTTAATAAGGCCGTCACTACAGCTGGTCACTTTTCAGGAAGTTTGTACCCTTAAATTTGAAGTGGCTGTTTCAACAGCAATAGTTTTACATGATGAGTTTGCAAACTCCATTCAAAAACCTTTCATAGCTGCCTCAAACAACAAGCTTCAAAAGGCCCTTTTGAAGACCTCTTGGCAACTGTTAAAAGAAGGAAACTCGCTTAGTACGGTTACATATTTGATCATATGGTCTTGCAGATACAGTTCTGCATGGAAAGGTGCAAGGCAAGCGACGAAGAGGTTGTCCTAAAAAGTGGTGGGAGGATAACATAAAAGAATTGACCAATCTCCGACAAGAGGAGGGACAGATAGTGACCATTGACAGAAAGGGATGGTGTGGGGATGTGAGTATGTCTTCATGTGTGTCTCAACAGCCTCACCGGTTACAGGGTGACCTCAACAACAAGCTTGGAAGGCTACAGTGGTCCTATTCTTTTGAACCCAAGTACCAATTGGGTGAAATCACAGTACATACTAGCACATAAACTGAAACATTTATACCAAGAACAGGGTTAAAGTACCAACACTGATAGTTCCTGAAAACTTAAACTGCATGTAGTTTCTAACAACTGTTTTCCTTATGTTAGATAAAATTACCAACTTTCTCTAGCCATTTTGTCATATTGTATATGTTCACAAATCAGATAGTAAATGCTTATACCTAGATTACATATATCATATAAAATGTGTCTTCTTCTTCTTTGGCGTTCATTCTGAAAAGGACATTGTGTCATAGTTTACAGCGAGGCTACAATATTTACGCTTTTCAGTCTGTCACATCTGATTGTACTGTTATGGGGGCTGTGCCGCAGGTACAAAGGTCTGTATTGTCAATCTTGAATTTATTGTATAGATGACATCTCAGTCTGTTGTGACCTGTACGTAGCCGGAGAATGATTACCTGGTCTCGCCTGGAGAGTTGGCAGTAGGCATCATTTTCTATGTGGCCAGGGTGTTTTTTTTTCCATTCGCTCTGATGGCTGCTTTTGGCTCATCTTATGTGGTTGCTGTATCACTATGTTGCAGTGTTCGTCCCTCTGTTGTCTTTCAATAATTTGAATACAGGTAGAAACATACTCTACAAATAAATATAATTTTTGGAGGTTATTTTCACCTTTTCTGTTAATGCCTTTTATAGGATCATCTTTTACATGCTAAAAGAAGGGAGAGGGAGCTCATGTGGCAAATGGTTAGTAGCATGGTTTCCCAATCCAAACTGGCACGTGTTTGTATTAATGAAACACCAAGGTAAGAAATAACATAAAAAAGAATGTGTACTCATTTAGATGCACCGGTCTATAAAATACAGTACAACACACTCCATCTTAGAAATTAAGATGAACAAGAAAAATATTTATAGGACACAGACATTGATATCTTTTTTCAGCACACAAATTTGTGGTCAGCCAATATTATCCTAGTTTAGATCTAAGAGAGAAATGATTGATAACCTGAATAACATCTCTTTTAGCAACATCAGCATCAGTTTCTTCCTCCTTGTTTTCTTCATCAAGGTCTTCAGGTTGGAACTCCTTTTCCAGAGTGGCAGTGGGAGTCAAGGCTGCTGTGAGATTACCTTGGTACCAGTCCCAAGTAATGGTGGCAGCTTCCTTTAAAATTCAAGAATGAGAGATATGAGCTCATTATAACATAAAGTATGTGGCAACTTTTATTCCTCAGTGGACTGCAGCAATGGAAATAAACACTGCAGTAATAGTTTAGTATAAAAATAAAAAAGTATGGCTGAGATACTGTGCAGGGATAAAGACCAGCACAATTGAAAGCACCTGTTGACCAGCGCAAGATTGTCATGCAGTGGATACCTTCTCATTGTAGAGTACCAGGAAACAAGAGAGCAGATTGACTGGCAAAGGAGGGTGCTGCAGACGAGCAACAAGATGTGCCAGTTACATACCAACAGAAGATAAGGATGATCAAATCGATCAGAAAGCCACCAACAGTAACACCAGATGATTACCATAACATGAACAGAGAAGAGAAAACTGTTGTGTTGCGCCTTAGAACAGGACACAACCGACTCCGCAACCACATGTACACAAAAATGAAGATTGGCAACTCAGCCATGTGTACATGCGGACAGGCAGAGCACATACTACAAAACTGCAGCGAATATGATATACAGAGAAAATCTCACTGGCCCATAGAAACAACACTGGAAGAGAAACTTCATGGATCTGTATGTGAACTACAAAAGACAGTGAAGTTTATACAAGAGACAACATTGCAGATATAGACAATATTTTAAAGCGAACGAAAGAAGAAGAAGAAGAAGAAAGCACCTGCATGAGCCGTGTCACTTAACCACTAGCCCACGCCGTCCCCTACAGCTTAGATTGATTTTGGTTGTAAGGTCCTTATCATCAAATATTCATCAGATTGTTGCTGCTGCCTGAAACTAATCATGTTCATGTCTTCTCTCTTGATGATGTTTATGGTAGCAGGTTACAGTGCCATTTCTCAACTGATGTGTAATAAGCTACAATATAAGAAAACCATTTCTTAACAGATGTGTAATAGCCTACAATACTACAACATTTTCATAACAGATGTGTAATAGCCTACAATACCAAAACATTTTCTTAACAGATGTGTAATAGCCTACAATACCAAAACATTTTCTTAACAGATGTGTAATAGCCTACAATACCAAAACCTTTTCTTAACAGATGTGTAATAGCCTACAATACCAAAACCTTTTCTTAACAGATGTGTAATAGCCTACAATACCAAAACCTGTTCATGATAGATATGTAATAGCCTACGATACCACAACCTTTTCTTAACAGATGTGTCATAGCCTACAATACCAGAACCTATTTCTTAACATATGTGCAGTAGACTACAATATCAGAACCTATTTCTTGACACATGTGAAATAGCTCACAATATCATATTTCTTGACAGATGCCGAATAGTCTACAATGCAAACATCTATTTCATAACATACATACAATTGCCTACAATGTCCAAACCTATTTTTTGACAATATCAAAAAACATTTCATGACAGATGCAAAATATCCCACAATATCAAAAACCTATTTCTTGACATATGTGAAATAGCCCACAATATCAAAACCTATTTTTTGACATATGTGAAATAGTCCACAATATCAAAACCTATTTCTTAGATGCCCAATGACCTACAATTCCAACACCTAACATACATACAATAGCCTACAATGTCAAAACCTATTTCTTGACAATATCAAAAACCATTTCATGACAGACATGCTATGCTCAAAGTTACCACAGGTGGTCTATAGACAATATGCTAGTACAGCTTTTCTCAGTGTGCACTCCTCTACCTGATACTCAATGAGAACTCTTCAGCAAGCACTCATTGAAAAACAATCACTTATTTATTTTAGCGATTAATAGTTTTAAACAAAATATTTACCAATCATGTTATTTGTAAACAAAATTAAGTCGATCAAATTTATTGAAAGATTACAACTTCAATGGTGTAAACATCAATAGCTAGAAGCTACATATTATTTGGTACATTTTTGGGCTTCACATTATATGTTGTAGCAACTCCAAAAGCTGTATGGACAAAACCCCTGGAATAGAACCCTCTCAGCTGAACACTTTTACAAGCATGCCCAACTAATGAAAGTTGAAACATGTGAGTAAGCAATCTGTATTTCCCTGCAGAAGATGCTGTACAGCAAGAACCTTGATTTATCTGACCATTGTCTTTGATTGAGAGATTGTCAAAAGTTGTGACATTTTTAAAAAGTCAATATTGTTTTACATGTTTGTGTTAAACTTAAAGTTGTCACAAATGTTGTACTGCATGAAGTTAGTATATATTATATATAGATATATGTATATATATAGTTAGTATATATAGTTATATATATAGTTAGTATATATTAACCTTAAGCACTCCAATATATTTTTGAAAAAAATTTGACCTAATTAATTTTCTTAATTAGTCGCTATGGTAGTCGTCATTCAAAATTTGTAACTTTTATGTTTGTTTGTCAATAAATATGATTTTCTGGCGTGTAGATAGATACACAATAGCATAACGAACAAGTGGGTGTTATTGTTTTTGTTGTGTGTTTGTTAGTTTCTGAGATTCAAAAAGATAAAGTTGAAAATTTATGAAAATCTCGGGAAAAATTTGGACTCGACCACTAGGCCTAGTCGCTTCGATAGAAAACCATGGAAACCACTACAACGTATCAATTCTGTGTTTATAATATCGCCACAACTGTTAGTTTCAATTCAAACGTAGTTCTTTCATTTAAACTAACAAAATAAACAGATCTACACGATAAAAATCTTTCCCAACAACCTACTTCCCCTTTCGCAAAAGTCGGCTTGCTCCAACGGCTTATACAAAATTAAAACTGTTCAAAAGCCATTTGTAATCGAACATACGATACTTTAACAGACAGGAGGACGTATTCAGCAGTAAAAATTTTTTTTACGCACACCGTTTTTGTTGGCCAGGAAGGGTGGTTTTCTTCTAACATTGGCGTGCTAAAGGTTAATGCCTTTAACAATAGATTGGATGCGCATAGCTTTTAGAGCAAGGAAATGTAAATGAAACTGGTTGTATACAGAAGTTTAAAGACTAAGTTGCTAAATTTAAAGCCCAAACCTCATCAAATGGATTACACAATAATGCATGCAGAGCATCAATTGCAGCTGCCACAGTTCCCTCAACAGCATCATCCAATGCCCACCGCAACAACATCACAACACCTCCAGCTAAAATTGCAGGTATAATGGGAGTTTCAATTTTGCCATTCAGGTATCCAGACTTTGCCTAAGGATGAGTGCAAAAAATTAATATATACATTCCAAACATTCATATATTTGCATTTACTTGTTCAGAAATGATATTTTTGTCTGCTAACTCGAGTGCCAGTTTATAAATAGACCTCTGCATCTCCAGGGTAGAATAGGAGTGACTAATAGAAGAGAGAGAAGTGATATTAACTTGGTGAAACTTGTACATGTGGCAAAAGGAATTGATAATAAAATTCAACTGTTCAGTCTTATTTGTGTTCAGCTACAAATTCAAAAGTCAGTTACAAATTCAGAATCTTCAACTTAAAATATAGCCAATCATATATTAGCTGAGTGTCTGATTAGTGTAGTGATAGAGCACTTGCTTGTCATGGCAAAGATACAGGGTTCAAATGCTGCTACTGGCATGCTCCAGTCAATGCAGCTGTACATTGGTACCTGGCTTGGAAAATGGTTCATAGAACTGACTTCACTGCATCTCCATGTACTCAGTACTATTTATTGCTGAAAGTGTCAACAGCAAAGCACAAACTCCATAGCTCTGATGGAGGGTCCAAATTTTCCAGAGTTCATCAGGAACTCATGTACAGCTGGATTGACTGGAATAAGTGGTCATACCATGAACAAACTCATGACATATCTGGTCTGTTAAACTGAGTCCGACATGAGTTGAATATGGTTCGTTGGGATTTTAAACCAAGCTCACAACCCCTAGACCACCCAATCCCTGAATTAAAGTTGGGGATGGAAAAAGCAGCAAGGAAGGAAACTGACCAGACTACCTTCTAAACATGCTGTGGCTTAGTACAATGATATCTCTAATACTTCATTTCCTGATCAGCAGATACTGATGCTGGACTACCGCTAGCTATTTTTTTTACATCAACAGAATAGGTAATACCCAATATTGAGCCAATCAGATGATAGCTGGATATGTACATTCCAAAACTGAGCCAATCACATGCGCGCTGGATAGAGGTAACACTCAAGGATAAACCAATCAGGTGTGGGCAAAAATATAAAACTTCAGTGATGTATGCATCTGTTTCTGAGCATTATTTATTTTACTCATCTTTCGTCATCTATCACTCCTATAGTATCACTGAATTACCACTGCAGTGTCTTCTACATTAACAGACAGAGCAGAAAAGATGGCACCTAACAGGCTGAGGATCTAATTTTGCTCTGCTGTTTTAGTCCATTTTAGTTTTAGTCCAGGCCACGAATTTGACTGGAATTCACACTAGTCTATGACTCACACTTGTGTTCACCAAAACGTGTTGCTATTTTCCATTTGGATTAGTTAGTTCATTCATTTTTTGTGTGTTTTTTTTCTCTGATTACCCTGGAATGGTCATTAACTATATGTAATAATATTTTGGCTACTCTGTGCCATATTTCCACAGTTCAGTGTGTACAGTTGAACTTCGTGAAGTTGACATCCTTGGCCCTATTTGCAGATGTCGGTTTTGGCGTGACTGTGAAATGTACACACCGGACAATAATGGACATACACATTGGGAACATGATGATAAGTCCACATTTTCTTGACCAATGGAAGACTAGGGGTGATGTAGGTCAGCACCATGCCTGCCACCTTTATTTCGGAGACTTATTCTGGTACCCAAGTTTTGAGGCTGGGTCAATCCCGGGAATCGTTTCCAATGAAAAAAATATCCCACGCCATTAGGGATTAAACCTAGGTCACTCAGCTAGGAAGCAAATATACTAACCACTGTGCTACAGCGGCTCCTACAACACCATACATGACATACAGTAACAAACAGTTTGGTTTAGGCATATAATGAAAATGTCTCAAACCTTCCCACCACACTTTCCATAAGCTCCAGGTAGTTGAGATTTAGGGCAAGAGAAAGACCAACAAATGATGGTGCTAAACTACGTAAATGACACATAAAGAAATATACAACTACCCATTTGTCTCAGGTCAGATCACAACCAGTAAAGTCATTGAGGCACACATGAAGACAACCCCACGCCACCCCTCTCTGACAGTGTCCACTGCCTGTGCCTCCTCTGGTTGGAGATTAGCCCATTCTTTTATGTTATCCTCTCACCTTTTTTGGGACGACCTCTTCATTGTCTAGCACATTTACGTGCAGGATCGTTTTTGCAAGACTGTTTGATCTCTATATGTGGTCATACCAAGCGAGTTTCCGTCTTTTGACAGTTACCAAGACGTCTTCAAAAGGCCCTATTGCTATTTGAATTCTTTCTCATATTTCCCCATTTTATTTCGGTCTTTGTGCGTGACATTTAGAAGTCTTCAGAAATATTTCATCTCCAAGGCCTACATCCTCCATTGCAGGTCAGCTGTAATTGTCCTTGTCTCATTTGTCTAGCAACAAAAGTGGATAGATGGAATGAATACTGATAGCAATTACAAATACTTAATATCATCATTTCTGACACCAATAATTTTGAGTATACATAGTGACACATAGCTTCCACACAGAGAAAGAGGAAGTCAGATTACCTGGCTAATAATTCTGGCCAGAGTATGAAGAGCTAGGCTCCGCTGTTGAAGGTTTGAGCTTCTTGCTAGCAGAAATATTTCCTCTAAAGTGTAGCCTGCTCTCTGGAAGTGCAAAGACACAAGTTAAATTTGGTGCAAATACTAACATTTTAGGTTTGCTTTGAAGTGTCATGAGGAGCTGAAGTTTCCTGTCGTAAACTTAGTAGGTTACATGAGCTGCTTATACTAGTATTAAAATATTTCTGCCACATCAAATATCAACTGCCTCGTGGTCTTCCTCTTGCCCAGTAACCAAGCTCATCCATTTGATATTATGTCTTGCTATGAATTCGACACAGGAAGTAGTTTCCAAATATTTATGATATAATAGGAGATATGTGAGATATGTTTTTACTTGTTAACCAAATCCAAAGTGAATTGTAGCCCGCAGAAAAGCATATAATAAGATGAATTAAACCATTTCTTTATTGTATACCTCGTGTACAATTGCAATGGTTCATTCTTGATTTCTGATACAGTACACTGGGAAATTCTCAAACATCTTCAGAACTGAGATTAAGGCACTAAGAACAGCTGCAATTGTCATGGAGGAAAAAAAAGGACAGTGCCAGAAACAAGATAATTTTCCTTACAGATTCCCTATTGGTCATAGTGGCCTCAGAAATCATAAATATAACTTCAAAGACAAATAGTACATAAAGCACATATAATCTGATATGGCAGGAGTATACGGTAAGTAGAGATCAAGTTACAGTTACATTGCCATCATGATTCCAGAACCATGGGATACAGTCGAAAGTAGCTAGGCATAAGTTGATTTCTGAAACTCATGTGCATGCAGTCCAAGTCACGTCTGTCCTGCCAGTCTGAATTATTTTCAGGAGTGCTTTGTCCTTTTGCATGTGAACTGCATTCTTTGTATTGTCATGACAGAAAATAAATAAATCAGCAAATTTGTACACAATTTTGTCAAAAACATGGTGAAGCAAATAATGACAAATGTTAAAATTTGTTAAGAGTCAATGTGGAGAATTATATAAGTCGCACACAAGTTAATGAGTCGCTTCAGTGTTTTAACAATGGTTGTGAAAGTTGATGAGAGTGATGAATGGTTTGGGAGGATGCAACCAGTAAAAGTGAAAGCCATGTCGAACTTGTGCATGCAGCTGTTCTGAGAAATCCCTGAATTATAATTTATGAGTTGCTTCAGTTCAGTTGAGTTGATTCTTATGGAAATGTTGGCATGAGACAACCAGAAAGAGGACGGTGTTTCAGCTGCTTGAGTGTATTGAAAATGACGAAAACTTTAAAATAACAATCATAACTGGTGATGAATCATAGATTTATGAGCATATCTCTGAAATTAAAGCTTAGTCTTCTCAGATTTCAGAATGTTGGGATACACCATAATGTGATGAGGCAGCTGTACATTATTTCAGAAGATGACTTCAAAACATCGTATGAGCAGTGGAGAGATGTAAAGTCATTACTGAGGAGGGGCAGACAGCAGTGAATGAGCTGAGAGAAGCCAGCGACTCATAGCTGGCTAGTTGCATCACAGTCAGTGAATAAAAGCTGGCCAAGACTGTATTCCATCTCCAAGTGGCAGCACTAGAAATAGGCAGGCACTGTGCAGTTTGAGACTAGAGACTGAAGAACAAAGACAAACCCAGTCCCAAAAAAAGCTGTGCTGAAATAAAATGTGTTGGGCTGAAAGGTGTGGTTATCACAGCTTCTCTGTAAACTACAGCACAATGTAACAGAACATCCCTTACAGAATGAACACTGAAGAAGTAAAATGACCATGTGACACATTGCAACAACCTCATATGGGGCGCTAAGAGCAATCTTGGTGAGGTGAAATATACTGATAAAAAAACGACACGAAGGCCGCAGTCATGCTCGCTGAAAACAGGCTGTAGGAAAGCAGTCTGGCCAATGAGGCCGTTGTTGTTATACCACAATGAGTAGGATTGCTCTTTTTACGCCCTGAAAATGATGTTAAGTGGCGGGTTGTCGTAGCTTTCCTCACATCACGAGCGTGCTGATGAAGGTGGACTGGGGTCCTCCAGACGGTTATGCTATGCATGGCTTCATCTGCGTGTCACTCACTAATACAGGGATCATGTCAATCCCTCACCTCATTAGCCATGAAAACAGCCCGTTTCCAGGGAGGGCTACCAGGAAGCCATAAAAAAAAGATGACTATGGCCTGAGTGGATAGCAGATATAAAGGCCTAATAACTTCAGAGACTTGTGGGACCAAAGATACGACACAGTGGATGAGCTGACAGCAGCCAGCAACTGAATTCTGGCTTATTGCATCAGGGTCAGCAAACCAGAGCTGACCAGGACCCTAATACACCTCTAAGTGGTGACCCTGAAAACAGGCTACACTAGTGTAGTCTGGATTTGACAATAGGTGCTGCAGTGGGAAGGCAAACCCAGTAGACAAAAATGTCAGCTGAAACCGGATGTGTCGGACAGAAGGCGCAAATATTGCATCTTCGCTGTACACTACATCTTTTTCAGGAAAAATGCTGAAGAAGAAGAGCTAGTGTCCTTAGCTAAGCAGGGGTTCATGGTACTGAAAAAAATGATATTCTGCCTTCAAAAACAGTCATAACGGTCATATAAGATTTGAATATACTGAAATGAATCCATAACTGTCTGTTAGATGATAGCATTGCAAATAATGAATTTGAAATATACTTCTTTGTTGTTCGTTCTCAAACTGCTGCTACCAAACCCTGAAAAGGGCTTTGCAACTAGCAGGATGTAGTCTCGAGATTTTACTGCGTTGTGTTGTAGCTTGATTGCAATATTTGCACTTTTAATTTACAGAAGACAGGAACTTGGAAACAAAAATATGTCAGCAGATAGGGGTACCTTCAAGCTCGAATTATAAATGTGCACAACCAGTGATTCACAGAAACCCTCAGGATAAATGCCTTGAGTATGTATAGGTCTGTCTGGAGGACAACGATGACTGAAGAACCTTGTGTTTCCTGAAAAATGACATTTTGTGGAATTCTGTCTGACATTTTTGTCTTACAGACCTCAGCACTCACCTCTGGTTCTTCCCCATGGTGATGTAGTCCCATGTTGACAGGAATATCAGCATTGACAGCCATTAAATTTCCTTGGAAGTCAAACCTTGCTGGGCATCCAGTCTGTAAACAGTATAATTAACAGTACATATATTTTGAATGTAGAAAAGTGGAGACAGATCATCAGTTGAATTAGGGGCATTTCAATTTTTTGCAGTGGGAAGTTTTGCACAATATGTTGTTTGTTTATTGAATGATTTGTTAAGACAATGCACATGTGAAATAAATAAAGTGCAACAAACAATGTTATTCTTGAGAAGAATGTGATGTAGAACTAACAAAAATCAAACAAATGGCTTATTAGAGCTAGATACATGACCAAATGGGAAACCGAACATACTAGCTACACAAAAAACGATGCCTATTACCAGTTGAACAGAAGAGAGCAGGTCGTGGTCTTCAGACTTCGCACTGGCCACAATAGACTGAGGTACCACCTATTCAACAAATTGAAGATAGGTGGCACTGACGAATGCCCGTGTGGTATCGGGAAAATGACCGCTGAACATTTGCTGCAAAACTGCCCAACATACGAGGATCAGAGAGATCAGATGTAGCCATCACCAGTGGCAACACTAGACAAGCTCTATGGCAGTGTCGACAGCCTCAGGATGACCGCTGCTTTTTTCGAAAAAATAAAGGTTGATGTCTGACTGCGTACGATGAAGAAGAAGATGAAACAAAGATGTATTACAAGAAAAAAATATATTTAAAAAATGCTGCTAATTAAAATGAAGTGAAGGAAGGCAAGATTCATTAAACACATAATCTAGAAGGAAAGCCTGAAAAGCCTTGTGTAGCAGGAAAGAATAAGAGCTAAAGAGGCAGAAAAAGATAGAGAAAAAATATCTTGGATGGCATGAAAGGTGCAAATATCACAGTCAAGCTGTAAACTACAACACAATGCATTCCGTTCTGTTCTCCGGAAAACATACTGCTACTTGCAAAGCCCTTTACATGGCTAGGTAGCGGGAGATTGGGAACGTACGAAGAAGTATGCTTTAGTTTTGGTATGTTTCTCCTTCCCATCCCTTGACTTTGATTATATTAACTCACTACCCTCATTGGTGTTATTTATTTCATATAGCTGAGAATCTCAGGTGCTTGGGAATAATAAATAGAATTACAGCACTCATGTATCTATGTTATGAAATACTAGGAAGGACAGCATAGCACAAGCAACCTCGTCATGTTAAACAGTGCGCTACAGAAAACAATACTGCAAAAGTGTATAAGTGCTCTGACCCTGACTATATCCAAGGATGTCAACTGCAGTGATAGTTGTATGCTCCTATAGAGGCAAAAGGAATGATAATAATATTTTACAAACTCCTCTTACATCTTCTTTCTTTTTTCTTAGTCACTCTAAGCCTGGGGATGCAGATGTAGCTTTCTTTAAAAAGAAATTGTTGGTATATACTTGCAATCAAGTGTACAGACAAACTGGTGATTTAACTGTTGTGTCTTTGCATGGTGGAGGGGCTACCTCCATTTGACCTTCATGCATGCCACTATTTGGTAGCAATTTACTTATCTTTAGTATTTTTGCCCTGTCAGCGGCTGACAGCCTGGTTTTTATTTTACAATTTTCAACTGCCAAGAGTTCCATTTATGTGCACAGCATGTACACAAGATCTATGAGTTTAACGTCAATCTTTAATAGGACTAAGTGCCAATCTTCTTCTTCTTCTTCTTCTTCTTCGTTCGTTCTCAATCTCCCACTACCAAACACTGAAAGGGCTTAAGTAGCAGAATGTAGTTCAGAGAATGGAATGCGTTGTGTCATAGTTTACAGCTTGGCTGCGATATTTGCACCTTTCTGTCCAACACATCCGACTTCAGCAAGCATTTTTTGAGTACCGGGTTAGCATTCCCTTTTCGATCCCTTCTCCTTAGCCAGTCTGCCCTGATGCAGCCTGTTATCCAGGATCACCACGTGGAGGTGTAGAAGGGTCTTGGCAGCTATGGTTCGCTGGCCCTGACGCTAGCAGTCAGCTATGGGTCGCTGACCACTGCAGCTCTTGCGCTGCTCATCATCTTGATCCCAAGTGCCAATCTGACCATCCTCAAGACCATGGGTCACTTGAAACTTGTGGGATTCATCAAGTGTACTGTCATAAAACAAAGATGAGGGCACCCCTACACTGGACTGCTTATTTTTTGTGTCCTGCAAATGGGGGTTAGAAGATGACAGCTCTCCACCTCTTCCTGCCCTTAGTGCCTTTTTAATCAGGGCAGTCATTGAGTCAGACCCCTAATCCTTCCTTCAGAAGGTACAGAAGGGATGATTATGTCATGAATTGATAATTGACATAGAGGTTTCACACCTTCAGAAGTATGTATGGATCTGCTTCCCTGATCATGCTGGGGTTCCCATCAATGACAGGTGATATCCTGGCTTTGGTAGCACCTATTATGAGGATATCAGATATGGATAAGGGGCACATTACTGAAAACAATTAATGACCCCCTGGTAGATGATGACACTGCAATCAATGAATTCACAGAATGTCAAAGTTTGAAATCAAACTTAGGTTGAATAGGGAGGGGTGCCTGAAAGGATAGAGCAGGAATGTGTGCAGCCAGCATGCTACAGGAACCATTAGTGTCTATAACCCTTCACCCTCTGATGAAATAAAATGATCACATACTACTCTGTCGGGAGCGCAGTTATAACATAACATAAACATACTGTGTATCAATTCTGTTGTTGATTCTCTTCAACTGCTTAATGTTAAGCTGTCCAGTACCTTCTTCCAGTCATTTTACACGCTACTATAGTGTACTTTCCTCTTCTCAAATGACCCCAGGGATCAAGATGCTGAGCAGCACATGAGCTGCAGTGGTCAGCGACCCATAGATGACTGCTAGCGTCAGGGTCAGCGAACAAGAGCTGCCAAGACCCTTCTACACCTCCACGAGATGATCCTGGATAACAGGCTGCAGCAGAGCAGACTGGCTAAGGAGAAGGGATTAAAGAGGGAATGCTAACCTGGTACTAAGAAAATGCTTGCTGAAGTCGGATGTGTTGGACCGAAAGGTGCATATATCGAAGTTAAGCTGTAAACTACGACACAACGCATTCCGTTCTCTGGACTACATTCTGCTACTTAAGCCCTTTCAGGGTTTGGTAGCGGGAAATTGAGAACGAACGAAGCCAAGCCACATGACCCCAAAAATATGATATATGCTTCTTTCTAATGTGTATAATAGGTTCCTCTTCCCTAACTGAATCTTCTTTCTGCTATAATGCTAGTTAACACAGACACATATACTAATATTACCAGTGAGGACAATGATGATGGTGAAGGTAACTCTTTCATCCACTCCAGTTTCTCTGTTTCTAGTGTACTCATGTTAACCCAGTCTTTGTTTGGTTTAACAGGCAATTCGTCTTCAGTCTTTGTGGCTATGGCTGGCAAAAGATACAAAGAATATATGTTCAAACATGCACAGAACAATTAGTATTTTAGTTAAAACTCAAGTATCATAATGTTGTATTTTAATTCACAAAGACTTATAATAGCCAACAAATACACTAGCATTTACCTAATTTGTTTGGAAGGAGGAAAAGATATTGACCCCGCCAAAAATGGCATCAGGGCATTACAGACAGTTTGGGGATGTCTTTGCATAACGCAGGCCGACCCGCCCTAAACCGAGATGGATACAGAGCTGCAGTGACAAAAACTAATGTTTGGAAAAAATTTGTGAGACCAGAGATGCAGCAATGACTCATAGCTGGTTGCTTGCATCAGGGTGAGTGACCCATAACTAACCAAAACTCGATTCTGTTTCCAAGGTGACTGCCCTGGAAACAGACTGCAAACACGCAGACTAGCTAAGAAATTAGGGATTGAAGAGAGAAGGCAAACCTGGTCTAAACAATGTGTGCTGAAATCAAATGTCTCAGGACTAAAGGAGCAGATATTGCAGTCCCGCTGTAAACTATGACAAACGTCATTTTCAGGACGAAAGTCAAAGAAGGAGAAGAAGATGGTATATGGCACATGATGATGATGCTGTCTGACTTCTCACAAAAGCACAAATGACGATAGAAAAGCTACTACTGATGAATGGTGAACTAAAAGGCAAACATAACTGTACCTGATGCCGTCTTGTGTTTTTTCTTCATTTCCTTCTGAACAGAGAATGACACTTCTTTAGAAGTGACATCTGTAACAGATTTTGTCGACTCTTCTGTAGCTATTCGCTTATTCTTCAAGTACTGCACAAGTTTGGGATCTATTAAATAAAAGTTAATGGCTTAAGTAAAAATCAATGGCTATAAAACTACACTGCAAACAAATAGATCCAGGATCCTTATAAACTGGGTAGGGTAAATCTTCTTCTTCTTCATCGTACGCAGTCAGACAGCAACCTTTATTTTTTAGAAAAAGGCAGCGGTCATCATGAGGCTGTCGACACTGCCATATAGCTTGTCTAGTGTTGCCACTGGTGATGGCCACATCTGCTCTCTCTGATCCTTGTATGTCGGGCAGTTTTGCAGCAAATGCTCAGCGGTCATTTTCCCGGTACCACACGGGCATTCGTCAGTGCCACCTATCTTCAATTTGTTGAATAGGTGGTACCTCAGTCTATTGTGGCCAGTGCAAAGTCTGAAGACCACGACCTGCTCTCTTCTGTTCAACTGGTAATAGGCATCGTTTTTTGTGTAGCCAGTATGTTCGGTTTCCCATTTGGTCATGTATCTAGCTCTAATAAGCCATTTGGACTCTTCGTATGTCATACTAGTATCTGGTTGTGGTAGAGTTGCACCTTCTTTTGCCAGTCTGTCTGCCTCCTCGTTGCCTTGGATGTTACAGTGGGATGGAACCCACTGCACCACTACCCTTTTTGGCGCGGACTGCTGGCATAGTTGACAGAGTACTGCTCTTAAATCATTAAGTTCAGTATTTTTCTGGCTTTTTGGTGCTGTGACTACAGCCAGAGCATCTGTAAGCAGGACTATATGGCTTTCATTCCTTTAGGGTAAATCAAAATGTAGCCCTATGCTCTACCAATTGGAGTGACAGGTTTAATAAATCATCATGTAGCATGTCCTTTGTAGAACATCGCTCACATCACAGCTTAACTGAAAGAAACTCAATCTCCAGCCTGCTCCAGATTCATGGCCAAGAATTTCTTTACATCTTGGTCTGCTTCTCCCTTTCTTGTTCGGCACCATACCTACTATTACCATTCTCTCAAGACTGTTGTGTTTTTTTATATGGCCAAGGCATTTCAATTTTTTGTTCATGATGCCATCAATCAATTATTTTACAATTAATTAATTTATAATTATTAATTTATGAACTGATTTAATCGATACAAAAATTAAAATAATCTTTTTGAAACTGTCGCTGTTCCTTTTTCTGCCCACCCATACGATGGCGAGATGGTCTGCTGAGAGACCTAGGTCTGAAATAGTATGACACTGCGAAAGATCAGACTCCATACAGGACAATATTGACTACCTCGCATAAGGTACACCCACTGGACTGAAGTCGAGGATATTGTATTGTATTATATAGAAGTGCAGTTAGCGTTTTTTTGAAATGCCTGCACATCACATGTATGTGTTCTTGCAGTAGCTGCTGTGCCACAATGTTTTACATCTTAAAGTTGCCCATGCACACCCCTCTTCAGTTGCCTCTTATCATATGTCTCTTCTTGTTTCTTTATGATGACCTGTTTTCTTAACCATTGATCACAACAGAAATTGGCAAGCCCAACAACAAAATGAGATTTTAAGAATGTCAAAAAAAAACAGACATGAACAAATGCATTTGTTAAGAGCCAAAATAGCAAATAGCAAATTAAAAATAATGTACCCAGCATTTCCAGCAATTTTTGTTGTTCCTCAAATATCTCTTCCTCAGACAGGGTGGACAGCTTCTCCACGTTTTCCTCATGAATCTTCTGTGATTCTAATTGGCTGTTGGAGACACCCAGGCCCACACCATGAATGATACAAGATCCGTGCACAGCTGTAAGCATTTTTTTAAAAAACAATTACACGCAACATTCCTAAATGCAAGCATTTTGGATGTGTTTGAAAAAACATTGGTAGAGGCATGACAAGCAATGTGTAAAATATCTGCTCAGACAGCATCATAATTGGGACAGTTCTTGGGACAGGAAGTTTGGAAATACGATACTGCCTACCTTAGTTGGCATGGCACATGATCATGGTGATGATCAGACAACATTGTGTTTTCTTAAACTTTTAAACTAAATTTTCCTTGAAATGTGAACCATGAAAATTAATCTAGGGCAAAAAAAAGATTGGCGGAATGAAGAAAGGAAAAAATACACTGAAAGGAAAATTGGCTTATGTCCAAGGCAGAAGAAGTTAATATTACTTTCTGAACAGACCAAGACAAAATACCAAATGAATAATAAGAGAGCAAAAGAAGAATCTAAGCATAACATACAAAGATGGAATCTATATATTGAATGGATATCAATTAGCTCCTGACAATGTTAGAGGATAACAGAAAACAAGGACAACTACTCGATAATATGAGGCTATTGTAACATAAGTGTCCAAATGTAATAAAAACAGTTGATGGAATTCTAGAAGCTTTTAAAATAGCTCGTGAGTAGCATAACAAAACTCCATTGCATGAAGCCACCTTTACAACATTCGAGGAGTCAGCCTGATTGTCCCCTCTTTCAACGCCCTGCATCGAATCTGGAACCAGCAAAATCTTTAACTGAAAAACAAGCTATAGATTTACATAAGCTGTGCTGTCCCCATCCTGCTGTTTGGTTCCTAAACCTAGACTATTCTACAGAATGATCAGAAGTGCATTGAAGCCCTTCCACATTCGCAGTCAGAGGTGCACTGTTGCAATCCACTGGTATGACAAATGTGTTTCCCTATCCGATTTCCACCTCTGCATTATTAATGCCATTTAATTAATCTTTATTAAGTATATTTCATGACGTAGATATTCTAATTGTATTTTTCACGAGGTTTAGATCATAGTTTTAGCTCAAACTGTTTAACATTAAAGAATTTTATTTTGAATAAAACTGGACATGGAATTGTGCCACTTGCCCTGCATAGAAAGACCCAAATTGGTCAAATTATCCAGGACGTGAAAAGATTAACTTACTTGGTAAAGAAGCTTTTGAAGGTCCTGGATTTCTTATTTCAAAGTTTGTGCCAGTTTTATATTTGGATCTTTGAGGAGCTGGTTCTACACCAAAAGATCTTGTACTGTAAGTCTGAATGTGTTGTGCAAATAAGCTTTTCTTTTTTGTCTTTGCTGATGCTCCTTCTACTTTATCCTGGATAGAAAAACAGTACAAAATAATAATCCTGCTGCAAGAAAATAAAAAGATAAAGACTGTTCCATAGCACATACAGATATTAAAGATGAGGTTTTACCACTTTTATTGTTGCAGATCCCAATTTATTTAAACTGGTGTAGCCCGATTCATCCCTTGTTTTGTTTCTTTCCATTACAGCTGAAAATCCGTTTACAGCTGGATACACTGAGGCTTTACATGATTAGGACACATACCAATTCAGTTTTGCATTATCAGACAAAGTGCTCTTACTCTTTTATATATGCCATTAAAGGTGAGTAGGCAAGGATGTGCAACATGCTGGTAACATCGTCAAGTAACACAATGTACTGCAGAAACCACAGCTACAGTACATATACATGCTATGGCACAGACTTTCTGCAAGGAGCTCAAATACAGCTGTAGCTCCATCTTCTCTCAAGACTCAGAAATATTTATTGATGATAGTAGGTCTTGGACTATTCCTTTTTTATATTAATTATGAGTTTAGAATGGGGTGTAGGATGGTGATAGATGGATAACACCTCATGGGAAGTGGCAGTCATACCCATAAAAATAATCTACATGTAGCCATGACCCAAGTTGGTTCTCAACTCCTCATCTAGCGTATGGCTTCATGAATACTGCTTGTGCACTGCAGTGGCCACACCCCGGGCAACAGTCTTGGATGACTACCTACATGAGTGAATTGTGAAAAGTTCCATGGTTGGGAGATGTTCATCTTGAGAACACAAAGACTGGGATGGCAAGTAAGGTTGAAACTCTTACAGAAAGGAACAGCTTATGTTTCAAAACAGTATAGTGTGTGGTACACGTGTGGCATATTGGATGCAAAGAAAGTACGGCTGGCCACCATGGAAGAGTGTGGGACCTCACCATGTATCACCAAAGAATGTAATGGATCAGACAAATAATAGAAAAAGTGATGCAGATGAAACCGGGTCCCCTGGGGTGAACTCTGTTGTGAATAGTAGCAGGGATGAGATGTCACATCTGGTGAGTGAGACAGACCAATATGACGTGTGTGGCCTAAAATAAATTAATGAAGGGCTGCATTCTAATAATGTCTGTCAAAAAACCAGAATGAGAGATCTCTGTATTGGAACCTGAAATGTGAGAACATTGTACCAGGCAGGAAAGCTGGAAAACCTAATACAGGAGCCTGAAAGCACAAAACTGGATATAATTGGGGTGGCTGAAACCAGATGGAAGGATTCAGGCTTTTTGCAAAAGGAGAACCATATATTTATATATTCAGGAGGAGTGCAACAACAACATGGAGTTGGTTTCCTAATAAAGAATAAGTTACAAAGGTGCATAAACGGATACTGGATATCTTCTTCTTCTTCGTACGCAGTCAGACAGTAACCATTATTTTTTCGAAAAAAGCGGCGGTCATCCTGAGGCTCTCGCCACTGCCATAGAGCTTGTCTTGCAGTTCCACTGGTAATGGCCACATCTGCTCTCTCTGGTCCTCGTATGTCGGGCAGTTCTGCAGCAGATGTTCAGCGGTCATTTTACCAGTACCGCACGGGCATTCGTCGGTACACCCTGTCTTCAATTTGTTGAATAGGTGGTACCTCAGTCTGTTGTGGCCAGTGCGAAGTCTGAAGACAACGACCTGCTCTCTTCGGTTCAACTGGTAATAGGCATCGTTTTTGGTGTAACCAGTATGTTCGGTTTCCCATTTGGTCATGTATCTGGCTTTGATAAGCCGTTTTGACTCTTCGTACGTCGTACTAGTATCTGTTTGTGGTAGTCTTGCACCTTCTTTTGCCAGTCTGTCTGCCTCCTCGTTGCCTTGGATGTTGCAGTGTGACGGAACCCACTGTACCACTACCCTTTTTGGTGCGGACTGCTGGCACAGTTTGCAGAGTGCTGCTCTTAAGTCATTGAGCTCAGTGTTTTTCTGGCTTTTTAGCGCTGTGACTACGGTGAGAGCATCTGTCAGCAGGACTATATGGCTCTCATTTTCACTGTGTGTCACCATTTCTTCCACTGCTGCCCTCAGTGCCTCTGCCTTCGCTCTGAAATTGCTTGTGTACTTACCAGTAGCGAATGACAGTGTTATTTTTCTGCCATTTGGTAGGTTCAGGAATGCTCCTGCCCCTCCGTTCTGTGTAGTGTTTGTTACAGAACCGTCGGTGTATGCATGGGTCCAGTCCATGCTTGGGTAGCTTTTCTTTATGAAGCTTAGGGTAGTAGCTCTCCTTTCTTTTTCAGTCTGGCAGTTTTTGTTTGCAATACCTGGTATATTTTCTACCACCTCTGGAAATATATCCTGCCTCCAGGTAGGTTTTCGTACAGTAGTGATGGGTTTTGGTGTTGTTAGTGCGTTTATGGGATCTTCGTGCATCTTTGCTTTGGCTATTTCTGCAAAGTTTCTCCGCTTTAGTTTCCCATTTCCCAAATTGTTTAGTCTCTGGTGCATTGGATGGTCAGTCAGTCTTCGGAGTTTCTCTGACTGCAGCTGGGCTCTGCAGTCTCTTCTATCGGTCATGGATTGCAGTTTTGTAATCTTTTCAAGTTCTACAATTGGCGTTGACTTCATGCCTCCTGTTATAATTCTCATGGCTTGGTTTTGAAGTTTGTTAACTTTATCGGATACTGGATATAAAGTCACAGAGTGATACTGTTAAAATAGGAAATAAAAAATAAGACATGTTGAAAAAAAGCTTATCAAAGGTGAGGGACAAGCATAGGGACTGGCTCACCCTGGGGGCCACTCTTCCCCTTCTCTCTCTTCTCTTACCTCACTCTGTTTCATTTGACTCTGTCCTACAGTCACACCCTTGCACAACTTTCACACACACCCTTGTGGTAAAGCCCTTCCATTGCCCTTTGGTTGGGCTAGCTTCTGAGGGCGCACAAACCTAGCATAGGTACATACAGACGCACACATGTATCCAAGCACTAGTTTATGCGTCCTGATATCGCCAATAGACTACGGTCTGGGGTGGAAAATGGCGCGCCTCCGCCAGTAGAAACTAGTGAGGCAAACATCTAAGCAAAAAAAAAAAAAATCAAAGGTGAGGGTAGTATTAAGGACAAAGAAGGAAATGTGTTGTTAGAGACAACTGAAACAACAAAAAGATGGGCAGAATATGTTGATGCTCTTTTTCATGATAAAAGATGCAGTAAACCTGAAGTAAAAGATACAACTGTACCGTCAATTCTAAAATCAGAAGTTGAAAGACCCTACAACTGAATAATGAAGACAAAGGACAGAGGCTGGACCAGATGGCATTACTGTAGAAATGATAAAGACACTGAAAAAATTTGGCGTTCATCGAGTCACAGATCTATGCAATGACACATATACCGCATTACCTAATAATTTAAGAGTTCATAATGTTGCCTAAGAAGACAAAAGTGGTAGATTGCATGGATTTTCAAACTATAAGTTTGATGAGTCATGTCAATAAACTACTAATTAAAATCATTCAAGAAAGAATTAAAGCGAAGTTTGGCCGAGAGGTCAGTGGAGAGCAGGTGGTTTCAAGCAGAACAGCGGAACAAGAAAAGGGATTTTCTGTATGAGAATGATTATGGAAAAATACATGGAGATGCAAAATGATGTTTATGCATGCTTCATTTATTACACTAACGATTTGTTAACGTGAAGTATGAAAAGCTAATAATTTGTCTGGATGACATAAATCTGGGCAGTAAAGATATTAAACTTATAACAAACTTGTACTAGAATCAATTGGTATGTATAAGAACTAGAGATAAGGCCTCACCTAGTATAAATATTTTTTAAAAAGGGGTTAGACAGGGGTGTGTGCTGTCCCGTTTAATGTTTACACAGAAAAAATGTTTAATGAATTAGAAGAAATGCCTGGATTGAATATAGGAGAACAAAGTACCAATAATATCAGACCTGCTGAACAGAAGTCAAGTTACTTATACCTTGGTCAGCTAATTTCTTTACTTACAGCTAATTACAGTGAATGACAAATGCAAAAGGGAGATCATTAAGTGAATTGCAATGGCAAAAAATACATTTAACAACATGAGACATAGACTTCTGTCCAAGCAGATATCTCAGAACTTAAAAATGAAAATCATTAAATGCTATGTACATTCAGTTTTATTGTAGGGACCTGGACCCTGACCAAGAAAATGGAGAAGAGTATTGACACCTTTGAAATATGGGTATTCAGAAGACTTGGACATGTTTCTTGGAAAGAAAGGAAAACAAATAGATTTCTACCAGTGGTAGCTCCAGGTCTAGAAATATCTACTCATGGTAGCTCCAGGTACAGAAATACCTTATCGTGATAGATATAGGTACAGAAATATATACTTATGGGACATTTAGAAATACCTACTGGGGTTAGATCTAGATCCAGAAATTCAAACTCATTGTAGATCTAGGTCTAGGAATGCCTTCTTATGGTACATCTAGAAATGCTTTCTGGTGGTTGCTCAAGGTTAAAAAAATGTCTACGTATTGTAGCTCTATGTTTAGAAATGTCTACTGATGGTAGAACCAAGTCCATAAATGTTTACTAATAGTTAGCACTAGGTTCAGAAATGCCTACTTATGTTACATCTAGAAATACCTACCTGGTACTGGTAGTAGCTCTAGGTCAAGAAATGTCTACTTATGGTACAGTGTGGTCAAAAAGCTCCTACTGATAGTAGTTCTAGGTCCAGAAATGCCTACTCATGATACACCAAAAAATGCCTACTGGTAATAAGCTCTAGGTCCAGAAATGCATGCTTATGGTACATCAAGAAATGCTGACTGATAGTAATTCTAGATCCAGAAAAGCTCTATTACAAACATAAACTGGCACTTCATACATGATTCATAAATGTACATTACCTCTGGTGATTGGTCAATGTGCACGGCTTTTGGAAAACCATGTTTTCCAAGAATTGGTGCCAAGAACATTTCATTTCTTGTGTCTCGTTCCTGAAAGCATATTGAAAGATTGATAACATTTTAAACTAATGCTCTGGATCTCTTCTTCAGATCTTTATACTATGAATACAAATTTCCTAAAATAGTTTTGGTAACTATTTATTTTACCGGATTATACACGAGGGAACATCAAACGTAAACCTTAAAATTACTATATAAATTAGAAACATCATGCCATTATGTAAATTAGCAGGATTGTTGCTAAGGACTTCGAGAATATCCTGCAGGTATTTTCACAACACATATCAGCTGTTTAAAAATCGAACCAACCCCACTAGTGACATGTACCAGATAGGAGCTGCGTTCTGTTATCCTTTTTTTTGAACAATGAATGGGTGAATCTTATTGATAATCTACGTCGAATGAAGGTTCATTGACACATGTCTGTTACTCCAGAAAGTGGAGTATAAGAAGTTCTAAAATGACATGAGTTCTGTGACATACTGTCAGGCACACTGAGAAGTGGCACCAGTGTTCATTGCAGCAGTTGAACACATTCACATTACAATTTGTTCAGTGACTTTAAATGAAATGGTAACAATTGTGAACACCAGTCAAGATTGAGCACACCACTTAGGGACAGCGTGGCCTAGTGGTTAAGTGGCATGGCTCCAAACCCGAAGGTGCTGGGTTTGATCCCCATCACAGCACTGGCCATTACCCCGGGGAAGCAAACCCTTAGAAAATGCAGGAGGAAGCAGACCCTTACATAAAATGCATGCTGAAGTCGGATGCACTGGGCCGACAGGCACAAAATAAAAACCACAGTACAACGCACACCGCCTTGGGGATTGGAGAAATAAGGCGAACGTAAAAAAAAAAAACCCCAAAAAACACCACTTCATCCATGATGTGCTCCGATTCCACAAAGTGTCTGCGAGGTAGGTAGGTACCCTGGTAGCTGACTCAAGAACTGAAACAATGACTTGGTGCACGAAGGCTAAACATGAGACCAAAAGACTTTCTTTACTAGAGGAATTGATATCGGGGGACTTTTATGGAACGCAATAGAGACTACGTAAAAAAATTATACAGTTTGTGTGCCACTTTTTCGTAAGGGGGCATGCGCTTTGGAAATTTATTATTTGTTAATTTTTATGAAGTTCGACATTAATATAATCATTTACATATCAAATTATGTTATTTTGCAAGCTTATTAACATTTTTAAATTAATAATAAACACCCTACCTTGTGCTTTAAAGTTGACCTACTTTAAAAAGAAACTGAAAACCTATGATAAAACACAATATTTGACACATAGCAACAACTTTTTCAAAAAAGTATAATGGGTTATAATATATCGTAATGACCGGGGTTCAAACTACTGTTCAGATATTTTCATTCGAAAGCAAATGCTAGTTTTGTCTAAAATATGCGAAGCTTCAAATATAACAACTGATGTGATATTTCATTAGTTTGATTATTTTACTCTTTCTCATTGGCTGAATAGGTATCGTCCTTGGGAACAAAAGTGTCACGAATTTGCAAAAGAGGGGGTTTTCCAATTCATCGCTGGTCTGTCATTTACTTTCCTTTACTGTCATTTAGATACAGCAAACGGAATCAAAATGCCAAATAATGGATATAGTTTTGGTAAAAAGCATACTCACCAAAAACCTAGAGGTATTCACGCTCGGAAACTAAGGGAATCTTTGAATTCGAGGTAAGTTTATTGCTGAATTATGTTTATTGTTCACGACCACGTTGTACCTTGTTCCAATATTTAATTTTTTTTTTTTAAATCTATGCTTTTCAATATATTATTTTGTGTAAATTGTGTACGTGCTTATTCAGTAAGTTACTGACTGTAAGTATTAATGTATGTCTGTTATATTACTAGAGTTACGAGTACACATTTATTACTAGACATTAATAGTTAGAATGCCTGTGAAAATTTTTGAATACATCGTAAAAGTTGAGAAAGATAAGGCAGAATGTCACATAGTCACATGTGAGAATGTCAAATGAAACTGTCATTTATTTTGCTGTTTGTGCCATGCCTATATGTGCTTTGTTAATATTGAGTTTATATGTCATCATATTTTATATTTATGGGTCACTTTCTGTATTCCAGTTCAACTATGGAGCCTACAGTTGCTGTTGATACTATAGGACCCGAAAGTGGTTTAAGAGCGGTGCAGAAGTTTGCAGTGTACAAGAATCAAGCTTAAGGGATACTGCACTTTAATCCATCAAAGTTTCCTACATTCTCTTGTTTCCACAGTTGGATGTAGAAATTGCAGAAGCAATAATCTACAGTTGATTACAAAAATACTAAATGGTCTTGCTGTTCTTATACAAATTCTCTGTCTAGATTGTGAGTCAAAGTGGTCAGACTGGACATCTCCACAAGTGAATAAACAGGATGACATCAACTATAGGACAGTCCTTGGTTGTCATGACAATGGTATTGGACATGCAAAGTTGCAATCATTGCTGTCCACCACGAACATAAAGAACCAGATGCACCACAAAACATTTTACAAGATATTCAAAACCGTTAGCATCGCAGCAAAGGATGCAGCAGAAGAAGCAATGTGTCAAGCAGCTTGTGTAGTTGCAGAAAGAACAGCAGCTGTAAGTCCCTGCCTAAACCGTGCCAAAAGTAACACAGGGTGTCCTATTATCTCTGTGTTTCTTATGATGGTATATGGCAAAATCGTGGCAATTCATTGCACAACGGAGTTGGTGTTGCCATTCACGTCAATAGTGGTCTAGTTTTGGATACTCAGGTCATTACCAACTATTGAAAAATATGTGCAGTTATTCCAAAGTCAGGTTCACCTGAGTTTGTGAACTGAGATATAAATACATAAACCTCAATGCCAGCAGAATGCAGATTGTTCTTCAAACGCAATGGAGACTGGCAGCGAGGATTATTTTTTCAAGGTCAGTTGAAAAAAGATCTGTCATTTATGGCACTATGCTTTGCGACGGTGATGCAAAGCCATTCAATGAAGTCAATAATTCGAAATACTATGACATTGAGATAAAAAAAAGAGGATTACACCAACCAGATAGTGAAAAGGATGTTTAATGCTCTTAAAAATTTAAAGAAAACAAATAAGGAGTCACTAAATCGTAAACTGATCAAGCCGTCATTCAAAAAAATTACAAACACATATGCCACAAATTTAAAAGACAATGCCCCTGATGTTGCAAAAATGAAGCGGGAACTGTTAGCTGGATTTTCATATGATGAGCACTGACAAGGCACCCAACCATAGACTTTGTCCAGAGGGTGAGAATTACTGGTGCCGCTACCAGAGAGCTCTGAAGACTGGGTTGCACGAAAAACATCGACCTACATTTTTGGCGGAAGTTGGTAGACTCATCTACCTAATTGTGACAAGGTTGACAGACACAAATCTTCTCTTCTGCTGTGCAAAAATGGGCACACAGAATGCCAATGAAAGCTTTAACTCATTGAATTAGCAGCGCTGCCCTAAAACAACATTTACTTCACTGTCAGTAGTAGAGATGGCAACTTGCTTTGGCACACTATCTTTCAACTGTGGTCTTGTAGAGCTAAAAATGGTAACAGACATAATTGGACTGGAATGGAGTGTTGTAAATCACACACATGCTACCCAAATGCTGAACAAAAAATACTACGATTTAAGAAGACGAACATTGGGTGTATCAAAGTGGAGAAGGAAAAGCCTTAAAAAAAGGCATCTTGGACGAGAACACCAGCACAAGTTAGTAGAAGCTGAAACATATGTTGCTGGTGCATTTAACAATTAATTGTATTTGCAAATTACTATGTATATGTTGCTTAATTAAAAAAACAATGTAAGAATCCTTTTTTTCGTTATTAGACTTATTTTTATTTGCTTTCAAAGTTAAGAATTTAATTATTTCAAAATCTTTTTTTCCCGTTTCTTATGTATTAAAAATCCTTAAATCTCAACTAATATAGAGGTCAAGAAACATGCAATTTTGTGTGTATATTTCTCATACACATTTGAAGGTTATGGTCTATAAAAAAGCTAATTTGGTCAAAGACTTTTAATTAAAATAAATTTTTTGTGCCAAATTTTGATGTATTTTGTTCACTTTTCGTGGAGCTCAAATAGAAAAAAAATTATTTTTGAACCTTTTCCCGAAAATAAATATGAGCTTAGGCTAGAAATATGCTTAAAGTTCACGGATCAATCAAATTATTATTAATGCATATTTTTTTTTTAAATTTAAGGATTCTAGAAACAAGTGTTTTTTTCAAGGTCATCGTCATGGCAATAAAGTATTTTTTTTAAAACATAAAAATATATCTACATTCACAGCCTAACATTACCATTATAAAAATAATTGGTCTCACTTTATTAATTTCAAAAACAAATTTTTTAGTAGACTGCCCCCTCAATTCAATTTGAAGAAAAAAAAGTTTTAATTTGAAGCACACTTGTATCAACAGGCTGTCTTTCATTAGAAAGAAAATTATGTGTAATTTTAGAATTGTCCTTTCTTTTTCTTCTTCTTCGTACATTGTCAGACGTCAACTTGAATTTGTTCGAAGAAAGCTGCTGTCATCCTGAGGCTGTCAACACTGCCATACAGCTTGTCTAGTGTTGCCACTGGTGATGGCCACATGTGCTTTCTCTGGTCCTCGTATGTCGGGCAATTTTGCAGCAGATGTTCAGCGGTCATTTTCCCTGTACCACAGGTGCATTCGTCAGAGTGCCACCTATCTTCAGTTTATTGAATAGATGGTACCTCAGTCTGTTGTGGCCTGTGAAGAATCTGAAGACCATGACCTGCTCTCTTCTTTTCAGCTGGTAATAGGCATCATTTTTTGTGTATCCAGTATGTTCTGTTTCCCATTTGGCCATGTAGAATGTTCTTTCAAAACCACTAGATTTGTTATTATACCTTGTGTCTTCATGGACAGCAAATATATTTTCTTTCATTAATGCTACACTGACTGATGCGAACACTGAAATCTTAACATGACATTTTGAACATTTAACAAAACATGAAATATGTTTGTGAACAATATTTTAAAAAGATGGGAACACTGTTTTCTCATATATTCATTGTGAAAAAAAGTTCAGTTCATAAGCAAAGCATCAATGTGGATTTTGGGACCCACAGGCCACAATATATCAAACTTTCAAAGCATGCCAAAAAAGGTGACTAAATAGGGTTGTGCTTGTGACTAGCAACATCGTCATGAAAAACAAACTGGTACCAAAAGTCACCAATGCAAGAATATACCAAGTGCTTTGGCACAGAACACATTTCTTTAATTGGCGAAGTACATTGCTGACACTTTGATATGTACAGAGCAAGATGAAGACAAAACGAAACAAGATATAAGTGCACAAAGCAGAAAGCAATCATTGGAACAATTATTATTTTTGTTTTGGCGTTCGCCTTATTTATCTATTCCACAAGGCGGTGTGCGTTGCACTGTGGTTTTTATTTTGTACCTGTCAGCCCAGTGCATCGGACTTCAGCATGCACTTTATGTAAGGGTCTGCTTCCTCCCACATTTTCTAAGTGTTTGCTTCCCCGGGGTAACGGACGGTGCTGTGATGGGGATCGAACTCAGCACTTATGGTTGTGAGCCGTGTCACTTAACCACTAGCCCAGGCTGTCCCCTCAATTATAATAATTTTAACCTCTAGACTGTTTAAATTAACACTGCTGCTGACTCTAATTTACTTTTTTAAGACATAACAAGCTTATTAATTCTTAACAATTTCAGATAAACGTCATATTTTTTGGGAAGAAAACAATGTTATGACTTCATTTCATCTTATTATTTTGTGACTATTTGTTACAAGAATAGTTTCAGTGAACTTCTTCTTCAGATCCCCTGAAAAATGAATTATTGACTTGTCATTCAGCATTATATTTGATGTATTATTTCTAGAGCTTTCGTTCAAGGCCACAAGAATACTCCACTCTACAGGATTTTGGTGCGTGGAAAAGGTGATGCGTTCGATATCATGAGTTGGAGATTCTTCTGTGCTAGAATAGTGGTGGTTGTTACAGATCAAGCAACATTCAGGTTCTTGTCCTTCAGCAATGGTATCTACATGTATTTGTTAATAGTTGTTTAGTACCCTGCAAAGTGTTCCATTTATCTGGCCATGGCGGAGGAAGCATTTTACTAACATTGTCTAGTGCCCGACACTCAAAGAGATTATGATTAGCGGTTTTCTGACACTGTGGAGTGTATTGTGATTGAATTCTATTCAGGTGCTTGTTAAGTGGGATATGTTGGGTTCTTAGCTAGAAAATGGTACTCTAATCCCTCTTTGTAATTTGTTTGATGCTGTCATTTAGGCTGTCAGTGTAGTAGTGGTTATTTTCTCTTCTTTGTCACACACAGATTCCTCCCATATATGATTATGGCAGATACTGTGAACACTTACTATTATAGTAGTCAAAACAGCTGCCATACCTCTGTCATGTCCTGCAGGGACAAATTGTAATAGAGTCAACAACTGAATTTAACAATATTAGACATTCACATGATAGTACTTAATCACAGAATAGTAATGGGCAATCAAATACATAGTACTTGACAATCACATAGTGATAGTAGACAATTTCATGGTAATTGATAATACTGGATATTCACATGACAGCAATCAGCAATTATATGATAGCAAGGACAATAAACAAAGTAACACTAATCAACTACATATTAATACTAACAATAAAATAATGACATCAGATAATCATGTCATAATATTGATAATCACTAGGTAATGATGGACAATCACATGATAGCATTGGGCTATAAGCATGACATTACTGGACAAATAGATATTAAAATGTTTGATTTTCAGAGTCACTCTAATTTTGTGTTAATGTATATACAATGTGGACATATGATTAACAGTGACCATACAACCTTTCTGTAATCCTGGCATTCAATCAGCATGAGTGAGTATCTAATGCCAGGTAGCCAAATGCTGAAATTTATTTTGATCTTTTACCTTAAGTACGATGCTGGAAATGGGTTGTGCTCTTGCTATCTCTCCATCTCAATCGTGGATATACGAGTGGATGCTTAAAGTTGTAGGGTCATAAGAACGAGTAACTCAAAGTCTCTCTGCGATTGTTTTTCGTAGGTTCTATACCTCAGAACAACATACCATTGCTAGAATAACCAAGCGATTGAAGGTGTGAGCTCATGCCTTGTCGTTTCTCATCTGCTGAAGTACGGGTTTGATATGGTTGATGCTGGCTATCCTGCTGTTATCATTCTTGAAATCTCATGTTTTATTAATTTGGAAGTTCATAATTATGTGGTCCTTGCAATGTATTTATTCAAATTTTTTAAAGGACAACTTTCCAGACAGTTTCACTTATAGACAAAAAGTTTACATACTGGGTTATCTTTTTATTAATTTAAAGGTTAACTGCAATACTTGTATCACTGAACTCAATTAGACTATGCTCAGGTTCTCAGATACTGTGACCAAAAATGATTATATAAAAAAAAACAAAAAAAAACTGTCATACGACATTTCTTCCATTGCTTGGGTAGTCGAGGGGTATTGAAGGCTGAGGATTACAGACCACTTCGCCACTGCTGTCGCCACGTCATGTGTTGGCTATGTTTGTTTATTTCACCCCTAAAAGAAAAACAATATATACCATACCGGGGATTCGAACCGCAGCCCTCCTTGTCGGCAGGCAGGCCTCGAAACCATTCGGCCACACGCTCCTCAAAATGATTATGTCTTCAGTAAATCAGTAAACCTTAGGTCAGTGAACATTTTTCCATCTATATTAATGCCTTCATCATGCTGAAGTTGGATACACTGGGCCGACAGGCGCAAAATAAAAACCACAGTACAACACACACCGTCTTGGGGATTAGAGAAATAAGGCGAATGCACACCTAAAAAAAATGCCTTCATCTTCTCAGATGACTGGTCTATCACAACAAAAGGTAATGCTCAAGTGTTTGGCCATGCTAATGTTAGTGAAGTTAGAACAGAGAGTTAATGAACCAGTAACCCCACCTTGCAAGGTTGAAGATCTAGTAAAATTATTTTCTCACACATTCTGCTCTCTACAGCTTTATCTGATATTAAACTAAATGTTATTAAACAGTGTGATGAGAGAAATGTTTTAACATTCAATATTTGTAAACAAATGAATATAAAGAATACATTTTACAAAGCACTTACTGTCAACAAGTTCTTCTATATCCTCATCATCCTCCACTTTCGTAGCTGTTGGTGCGGAAATGGTTTCATCTTTTTCTTCCATGCTGGAATCTGACCTTAACTTGGATTTCTTTGCTGGTATGATGGGACAACTAACTGGATGTGAGGTCTCAATCCCTAATTAAACAAGGGGAATGTAATAAGAAGTTTATTTACTATTCACTGTTTACAAATGTAATTCCTTACAGGAAATGGAGGGAAGCTGACACTGAAAACTAGGAGAAAGATCACAATGGTAGAAAATAATTAAGGAGGTTTTAATGGAGTAAGATTATCAAGAAGACTCAATAAAGACTACCATCTCAGATTGAAGTAAATTGTGAATTTTTGTTAATGGCAAACATCATGTCTCATTGTATATTTTAAATACATGGATTTATTAATAAGCTATAAAAATCAAGTTGAAGTAGGTCTCATATATTTTCTTGTAACAAAACTCTACCATAAGAGTTCAACAATGTCCAAAACTTATCATCATCATATGCCCTATTTTCACTTCAGTCGGAGCATATATGACCACCACTACAGTTGGCCACTTATCAGAAAGTTTGCATTGAATATTTATGTTCTCTTGTAGAAATGGTTTCTGAGACAGTGTGTGTTATGTGATGAGGCTGCCAATTCTATGCAGAATCCTACTTAGTTGCAACTAATGACATGTATTTTATGATGCACTGGCCATATTCTTTCCTCCCAAATGAGGAATCCAATGATGCTCATAGAGAATCCAAAAATGTATACTATTGTCCATTGAAATTAATTTTTTTTGCATTGTTAATTTTATTAATGATAAAATTCCAAAAATGTACACACACCTTCCATCTTGACAACATCTCTACTTTTCTCCTTTTCTGATCCATCCGTTTTTCGCTTATCTGGTCGTTTGATGTTGACCGATGGTCGAACAGCTGAAGTAGATGCCAGAAACTCTTGCTGTAGCTTGAGAAGATCGTCCTCATCTTCACCTGGCTTTGGTCGCTTGATCATTGCAAGTATTCTTTAAAAAAGGAGTTGTAACTGTAAGTGGATATGAACAATAGTGTACAATTGTACACCATGATCCGGTAAAATGGGCATACAAACTATCACTATATCCTCAATAATTATTAATATGAGTGTCCAAATAGCAGAGCAATTAAAACACTTGCTTATCACAGCAAAACTGACCAAGCATGTAACAGTTACTTTTTAATCCAGTCTACAAAGATAAATCATTAACTGACTATATCATCGTGCAAATGGTAGGAAAATCAATAAGCAAAATAGCTGTACTGTTCTTCCCACATCACAAAATCTTAGTCAAAACAGTTACAATGAGTATAAGAAATGTAAACTAGCAAAATCTTCATAAAACAATGTTGTAATTTATTGTAAACTCTATCACTTCATGTTCAGCAACTTTATGAATATCTACTTTAGGACCAACTTTCTCTATTAGTTTAGATCTAATTGTATAACACAGAATTCGCTGACTGTTGTTTTATAAAATGATAATTTTATAAATACTTTAAATATATAGTTCAATATGAATTTTCTGAAGTCGAAGTATATTGAAATTTAGTACTAACTTTACTACTACTAGTGATATTATAGTCTATAATAATTATGATTAAGATTAAGTCTATTAAAGTATTAATATAATATATTGCAGAATTGCTATTGCAAATTATTGAATTTGTTGACTGACACTGTCGCACTCGGCACTGTCGTCGTAAGTGTCAGGTAGGTAGTCTAAGCCACAGAACAACTAACTTGCTGAATAGTAAATAAACTGCAAAAGATTTTACTAGGTTACAAATAATATTTGCAAAATAAGACAGTATGAAAGTCGAGAAAATGCAGCTTCTAGAAAATAAAAAATGTTGTCTAGAGCTTTCGTGGAGCAAACGACAACTTTCGGTTTTACATTTGGATGAACTAAGAAAAATGATGAAAGGGAGAATGATGTCCCTTTGTTTGGGGAGTATTCATTTTTGATATCATGATCAGCTAATATACGTTTCGTCATATCTGCTTAAAAAAACGAGTACCTTTGGGTAGCAGGAATGTCAGATGCCGGTTTTACTTAATATATGGTGAATTTTCAGCGTACATTTCTGGTCTAATTTTGCTTTAGGATCAATGCGTTCTACCGTATAGACCCTTTGAGAGAGAGGGGGAAAGGAATATATTGTATCCGGACACAGAGTAAAAAAAAAAGGGGTGGTTGAATCGGGAGCCAAAGTATTAACTGTAACCTAAATTACACGCGATTGCACACTGCTACTACTAGACTACTACTACTACAAATACTACTACTAAATATGATAGAGCTAGGTTGTTACCTGAAATTATAGGAAGTACAGGTTCAAATGCTTTTTGGTTCTTGTACAATGACTTTTCCCAAGCGGGAATATTAATTAACCCAGTAAGTACGTAAGAACTAGTTTAGAACTTGCATTGATATATTAACAGTTTGCGGAGCTGTTTGTTTTGTTGTTAGTTCATCCCGGGTGATGAAGACCTTTTCTTCTTTCGTTCAACGAGTCCTTTCAGTTGAGTATTAAGTGAGTCTGGGTTGTAGACTGGTGTGAATATGGCTGACGAGTCCATATAGGATCTGTATTCTCTCAGGCAGTGAGGGCATGGAATGTTCACTTCATGAGACGGTGATGGTTCACCGACTTTTCTGTTCTGTCTTCGTTATTCTGCTTTGGACTATTCGGATGCCTCGCATGATGCTGATCCTCTGCGGGGAGCGGTGCACCAGTATGTACGACCTTGCTCTGAATCTTTCCATGTTTCTAGGTTTATCCTGAAAGTTGGCAGAGTATTCTTAATGTGTCTAGTCGGAAGCGAATTAACAGATTAATGGTCAGATAACTTCTTTGATTTGAGCACCCGTGAACAGAAGGTGTACGGGTTGAGATAGAGGAGCATCACACAGTCGAATAAACAGACAGATTGATTGGCTGAGCTGAAGCATACATTCGGGTTGGAGAGAAAGCTAGGACACCAATAAAAATGAAACATCATACACATGTATTAAATTAGAGAAATACGTGTTCAGAAAGAGCGGGGGAATGTCAGAGGGGAGAGCACAGGAGAGGTCGAACAGTAATACTTTTTATACAAGGCTTTTTAAATTACAAAATAATATCTCTCTCTAAAAAGGGGGAACAATTTTCACAAACCAGGACCTAGGGACAACGTGGGCTAGTGGTTAAGTGACACGGCTCACAAACAAAGGTAGTGGGTTCGATCCCCATCACAGCACCGGCCGTTACCCCAGGGAAGCAAACCCTTAGAAAATGCAGGAGGAAGCAGACCCTTACATAAAATGCATGCTGAAGTCGGATGCACTGGGCCGACAGGCGCAAAATAAAAACCACAGTGCAGCGTACACCGCCTTGTGGAATAGATAAATAAGGCGAACACAAAAACAAAAAAAAGTTATAAAAAACCAGGACACAGGCAAGAAAATACAGAAAGAACATGAATAAAATTAAAAAGCAGGGAACAACAGACACGCTTTCAATGTGAATTAAGTGTGGCTTTAAAACAAATGTCACATTGAACTGACCTTCATAATTGAAACAAAAAGAAACTATTGGAAACCTCATTTCCAAACAAAGAGCAGTCGATTCAGATAATCATATACACTATTTAAACGCAGGTAGAAGTGAATTTAGAAAACGATAGAAGTAATCAAAATCTACGTTTTGACATTGAATGTATCTCAACCGAGTTTCCATCTCAAAAAGGGAACACAAAATTATATTATGAATTGTCATATTCCTCTGCATAAAACATTCACAAAGAATATATGCAATCAAGCTTTCACAGGAAACAAATGGAGAGGCTGGTTTATCTGGAGTGAACAGAAACAAGCATTATATTGCTTTCCTTGCCGATTTCTTCTTCTTCTTCTTCTTCTTCTTCTTCTTCTTCTTCTTCTTCTTCTTCTTCTTCTTCTTCTTCCTTCTTCTTTGTTCGTTCTCAATCTTCCGTTTCCAAGCTCTAAAAAGGGCTTTGAAAGTAGCAGGATGTTGTCCGGAGAACGGAATGCGTTGTGTCGTAGTTTAACAGCTTGATTACGATATTTGCGCCTTTCGGTTCAACATATCCTACTTCAGCCGGCATTTTTGGGTACTGGGCTAGCCTTCTCCTTTCGATTCATTTTACTTAGCCTGTCTGCTCTGTTGCAGCCTATTATCCAGAATCACCGCGTAGAGGTGTGGAAGGGTCTTGTCAGCTGTGGTTCTCTGGCCCCCGACGCTATCAGTCAGCTATGGGTCGTTGGCCCCGACGCTAGCAGTCATCTATGGGTCGCTGGTCCTGACGCTAGCAGTCAGCTATGGGTCGCTGGCACCGATACTAGCAGTCATCTGTGGGTCGCTGGCCCCCGACGCTAGCAGTCAGCTATGGGTCGTTGGCCCCCGACGCTAGCAGTAAGCTATGAGTCGCTGGCCCCGACGCTAGCAGTCAGCTAAGGGTCGCTGACAGCTACAGCCCCTGATCCCATTTCGATTTTTTGACACAAGACAGTTTAATCTCAAGACTAACCCTTCTTAGTTCTTTACGGGTCCCAATTCAAGGTCCAGTTGTATGTGTCGTGGGTACGGTCGTTCAGTTGAACAGTACTCTGTCTGTTGTGGGGTGTTGTTCTTTTCTAGATAATTTCACTTTGGTGTTGGGGACCGTCCCCGAGGTCTCTTTGTGTGGCACGGATACCACATGGTAGTTATGGTACACCATCATTCGTCTTGTCGTCTAGCAATATGGTCTGCCTAGTGGTAGTTCGATTTGTTGACGTGATGTAGCACATTTTTGATGTGTGACACTCTCTGGGTGTTGCTATTGTGTAGTTGGCTTTTCCGCTGTTGTTTGAGAGTTATGGCCACGAGGCGTTTTCCAAGAGATGCGTGTGCAGTTCTCAGCTGTTTCTCTGCTGCTTTTGTTAAAGACCAGGTTTTGCTACTTTAGCAAAGCGCTGGTAGGACTACCGAGTTAAAGATGTTCGCGCGTAGTCTGGTGTCTTTTGTGACGCCTGTTGCTGTCATGATGGAGTTCAAGGCCACCCAGCCCACCCGTCTCAGCCTGGCGACCTCAGGATTTATGTTATTCTCCATGCTGAGAAGTATTTCCAAGTAGGCATATTCGCCAGCGTCTTTCATGGGCGTTTCATCCAGAAGTGTGGGGCTGTACTCTGCAAAACGATTGCGCATAGTCCTAGTTTCCCTAGGTTTAGGGCTAGACCTGCTCTCCTGCCTTCCGTGTCTAGTGACCGTAGCATCTCAGTCGCTTCTATGGGCGTCTATGTCATCAGCATGACGTCGTCTGTGAATCTGATGTGGTTTAGTTTTCTTCCTACTAATGACAGGGCGTTGCTACGGTAATCCTGCTCAATTCGAGAGGAGTCGCAGGTCTCAGACACTTGATCCACGTGCCCGGCTGATGAGCCAATGGTGCAAGGCTACCATCTGAGGAATTACGGCCGAACGCCTCTAAGCCGGAATCCCGCCCTGAATCTCAGCACCACTGCGACGGGAGGCAACGACATGGTTGGGACCTGGGGCTCGCGTCTCAGTCCAACCCTGTCGAGCCGCAGAAAGAGGTCTCTGCCGTCCCGCCGATCTAAGCGGGCCGGGAGCTGCTCGATACTCACACCATACGGCGTGGACGTGTGAAACCACTAGTAGAAACCACTTAGTTCTCGGTCGGGGTGTCGTAAGCAGTAGAGCAGCCACCTCACTGCGAACTGTCGAGACTCAGCCCCTGATCATGAGATATGTCCGCACACCAGGCGAACAACATCACCGTGCCATGACCAGGCTTGTCCCATGGTTAAATGCACTCCTGCCTCGCTCTTTACCTCTGTCTGCTATCAGTCATCCCAATGGACGCAGAAGAGATGCAGGCCAGCGGACATTGCACATCTGCCCTATTGTGACAACCTCCCAGGTGGCGGGGAATGCTATGCGTACCATCACTGCAGAGGAGCCGAGAAAATAAAGGGAGCAAGGAGATACCCCACTCACATGCATATGCTACGTTTCTGGCAGGACGTGGCGATCCTGAGACACAGATACATTGGATTGCCTCTCTTCCGGAATAGTACAAACTAGTACATAGTCCATCATATCATATCATATCATCACCACACCCTATAGACACGAGTGGTGAAGACTCGATAGTCCTGGAAGACAACTTCCCTAATAGAGACAACTCTGACCTCAAACAACTGCTGCCTTGCAGATAGACTGGGGACAGCCAAAGGCTAAGGAGGGCATCCCTACAGAAACGCCTGTTGAAATCGGATACACTGGGCCACAGGCTTAACGAAACAGTGCAATGTATATCGCTGTATGATGACAGTACAACCTAACAGAAAAAAGTGTGATCATCATCCTGTGGAGTCCCGCCAGGCAGCGAGAGTGCCGGGCCCCACGCCTCGAAGGGGCCCACCTAATGCTACTGGTGGTCACCCACCCATGTGCTGTTCAGTCAAGGCACAAGGTGATGGGGCAAAAACTATTGACCAAAAACCCAAGACATTCAGAATACTACAGTGGAATGCGAAAGGATTCATTAACAAAAAGCTTTCCCTAACATCACCTGCATGAAGGTAAGATTGACGTTACATGTATCCAAGAAACGCACCTCAACAACAACCACAAATTCTCAATCAGAGGATACCAGACCTTCCGTCTTGATAGAGAAGGTCACAAAGGAGGGGTTCTGATACTGACACGTAACTGCATACCGAGTAGCGCAGTAGCTGTCAATCACACTGGACAAGCAGAAATTGTAGGAGTCGACTTAATGACACAAGTATGGCCCACCCAACAAAGACATGTCGCTCTCGAGTATGGAAATAAAGAAACCAGCTGCCTAGTAGTTGGAGACTTCAACAGCCACTGGTAGAGATGGGTTTATTCGGACACAGACAACAGAGAAGATGAAGTGGAAGACTGGAAGATAGATACAAATCTCTATCTTATCAATAGGCCGGAGGACAGCCCTAGTCTCTATTCTAGAACATGGGATACCACCTCTACTCCAGACTTGGCCTTTTCCACGGTGGCTATTCTCCACAAAATAGACCGCCAGGTGCTCAACCAATTGGCAGGTAGCGACCACAGGCCTATTAGGCTAGAAATTGATATGGAAGTGGGCCCACGGGAAATAAAACCGCTCCCACGTTGGAACTATAAAAGAGCCGACTGGAACAGATTTGCAATGCTGACAGATGGGATGTGTGAAACCATTAACACACGAAATAACAATTTGAAACCCATGGTGGAAAGCCTAAGCAAAGCAATGATGCAAGCAGCCACCGAAACCATCCCAAGAGGGGCAAGGAAAAACTACAAGCCTTATTGGAATGATGAATTGCAGAAAGAGGAAGACGAAGTCTCAAATGCTAGGAACATGGTAGAGAGAGAACAATCTATGGAGGCAAATATCGCCATCAAGGCTATCACGGCGAAATACAAAAGAACACTAAACCAAATAACAAGAGACAGCTGTAAAAACAAAACAGAAAGCCTCAATTTAGATAAAGAAGGGAACAAACTATGGAAGTTAGTTAGAGCCATGAATGACCAAACACCATCAAATAAACAAATTACCATCAAGCAGGGCGAAAACATACTTACTGGAAAAAAGCAGCAAACGCCTTTATAGAACATTATGCCAGAGCAAACCACATTGATGTCCCTACAGACAGGCACACAGATATTAGTGAAGAACAAAAAGAGCCACGACAACATCAATGGGACACAAGAGGAGCACATGATGGTAAAACTAACAATGGATGAAATGGAAGATGCCATGAGAACTTTAAAGAAAAAAAAATCGCCCGGAAAAGAAGGGGTAACAAACAAAATGCTGATGGGGTTTGCCATGGGGGTTTGCCAAACAGCAAAGAGGAAGTTACTATCAGTCCTGAACCAAAGCTGGAAACGGGGAATTGTACCGCAGGCACGGAAAGACGCTGTACTTATACCAGTACCAAAGAAAGAAAAAGATACAACAGATCCAAATGGATACAGGCCTATCAGTCTACTGAGCTGTGTAGGAAAACTGATGGAGCGTATGATAAAAACCAGACTGATGTGGCATCTGGAAGAAAAACACATACTAATTCCACAGCAAGCAGGCTTTAGACAGCACAGATCCACTGAGGACCAGGTCACTCTCATAGCTCAGGAAATAGAGGATGCTTACCAGGAGAAAAAAAACACAGTAGCGGTTTGGGTGGATTTAGAGAAGACCTTTGACAAGGTGTGGAAAGAGGGACTTAAAGTCAAGCTACGAAGAAGTGAAGTTTGTGGGAAAATGTACAGATGGATCAGTCACTACCTCGAAAACAGAACAACCAGAGTTCAAGTACAAGGGAAGATGAGCAAAAAGGTGACACTTGAGCAGGGAGTACCCCAAGGGGGAGTATTGTCACCCACACTTTTCCTGGTGTATATAAACAACATCACAGAGAATATACCAAGAAAAGTCCACAGCTCCATATTTGCAGACAGATCAGCTATGTGGACCTCTGAAAAAAATCTCACCATAGCAAGCAATCGGATGCAGCAGGCCCTAACATCGTTGGAGGAGTGGGCGAACTCATGGCTGGTCAAAATAAATGAGGAAAAAACAACATGTACGATATTCTCGCTTTCAAACAAACCCCAGCACACCAAAATAAATCTTAACGGCAAATATCTGCAGCCAAACGACAACCCAAACGATTTGGAAGTCACATTTGATCGGCACATGACATGGAAAAGTCAGATCGAGAGAAACCGAATGAGAGCCAGACAAAGAATGGCAATCATGAGGAAACTTGCTGGCACAAGCTGGGGAGCAGACGAAAGTATACTAAAGAAACTGTAGACTGGAAGAGTGAGACCAGTTCTCGAGTATGGCATTGCGGCATGGACAACAGCAGCAAAGGTGAACTTTGATAAAATTAGCAAACTTCAAAACCAAGCCATGAGAGTTATAACAGGAGGCATGAAGTCAACGCCAATTGTAGAACTTGAAAAGATTACAAATCTGCAATCCATGACCGACAGAAGAGAGGACAGAGCCCAGCAGCAAGCAGAGAAACTCAGAAGACTGACAGACCACCCAATGCATCAGAGACTAAATAGATTTGGAAATGGGAAACTAAAGCCGAGAAACTTTGCAGAAATAGCCAAAGCAAAGATGAGCGAAGACCCTTTGAGCACCATAACAATACCAAAGCACATCCCTACTGTACGCAAACCCACATGGAAGCAGCATATCATTCCGGAGGTGGTAGAAAATATACCAGGTATTGGAAACAAGAACAGTGAGACTGTAAAAGAAAGAAGAGATATAATACTGAGGTACATAATGAAAAACTACCCAAGCATTGACTGGAATCATGCATACACCGACGGTTCTATAACAAACACAACACAGAACGGAGGGGCAGGGATATTCCTGAGCCTACCAAATGGTAGAAAAATAACACTGTCCGTGGCAACTGGAAAATTCTCAAGCAATTTCAGAGCGGAGGCAGAGGCACTGAGGGCTGCAGTAGAAGCAGTGCTGACAGGCAAAATAAATGAAAGCCAGATAGTCCTGTTTACAGATGCCCTGGCCGTAGTCACAACACTAAAAAGCCAGAAAAATACTGAAATTAATGATGTAAGAGCAGAACTCTGTCAACTATGCCAGCAGTCCGGACCAAAAAGAGTAGTGGTACAGTGGGTTCCATCCCACTGTAACATCCAAGGCAACGAGGAGGCAGACAGACTGGCAAAAGAATGTACAAGACTACCACAACCAAATCCTAGTGTGACCTACGAAGAGTCCAAAAGGCTTATTAGAGCCAGATACATGGCCAAATGGGAAACAGAACATACTGGCTACACAAAAAATGATGCTTATTATCAGTTGAACAGAAGAGAGCAGGTCGTGGTCTTCAAACTCCGCACAGGCCACAACAGACTGAGGTACCACCTTTTCAATAAACTGAAAATAGGTGGCACTGACGAATGCACTTGTGGTACAGGAACAATGACCGCTGTACATCTGCTGCAAAACTGCCCGACATACAAGGATCAGAGAAAGCACATGTGGCCATCACCAGTGGCAACACTAGACAAGCTCTATAGCAGTGTGGACAACCTCAGGATGACCGTTGCTTTTTTTCGAAAAAATACTGTTTGACGTTTGACAGCGAACAAAGAAGAAGAAGAAGAAGAAGAAATGACAGTATCAATCGACTCACAAGAAAGCATTGGAGCCCTATTTTCTGGTTGAAAATGAAGCAGATCCCATTTTACAGGCACAGTTGGGACGGCGTAGGCTACTGGTTAAGTGGCATGGCTCACAATCAGAAGGTGCTGGGATCGACCCCCACCACAGCACAAGCCGTTACCCCGGCGAAGCAAATCCTTAGAAAATGCAGGAGGAAGAAGACCTGTACATAAAAAATGGATGCCGAAGTCGGATGCACTGGGCCGATAGGCGCAAAATAAAAACCGTAGTGCAACGCAAACCACCATGGAGAACAGAGAGAGAGAGAAGGCGAACGCAAAAATAACCAAAAAATTGAACAAGCAACAGTAAAAAAAAAAAACAGGCACTTGAACAGAATCCAACCACAACATACTATTGAGTGCCAGCTGTGTACACATCCATTAGAGACCGTTGATAACCTTTTGAAGCGTCCGGCGCTCAACTATGATTGGAAAATGCTTGTACATCCTAGGCCAGATAAATGAACACTTTGATTGGCACTAAACAATAACTGACACGTGCAAATACCATTATATGACATTGGGGCAAAGGACGAGACCCCGGATACCGCTGGATCCGTAACAACAACAACAACAACAACAACAACAGCAACAAATATATTTTTGTTGGTTTATTACACGATTCGTCTGGGTACTTAAATTGTTTAATTTTCTGAATGAACGCACATGTTCCTTTAATCAGTACCAATTTATAGTGGGAGTATTAAGCAATCGCACGAAACCACACGCTTCTTGTTCTGTTCTGTCAATAGATGACACTTCTGCACTCCGGAGTTACGAATCATATTTTGAGATTCATATATATATATATACATATATACTATGCATTTCGTATGTATTGATCCCACTTATGTTGTTTCTTCAACATTGTTGTTGATGCACTCTCTTACTTTGGGAACAACATTTCTCGGGGAGACATCGGTGTAGTCTCGTACACATACTCTTGTAACATAACAATTTAAGAAATTACAACGAATACAACATACTAAGATAGACACTATTATGATATTGTGTCTTACCCCGACTTATTGTAAGTTTGTAGGAAGAATGCGCACAAAGCATTACAAGTGGTCTACTGAAGCGAAATAATATACAACTGTCCACATTTACCATGTCAAAATAGATTTCTCATTGATTATGAAATAGAAAATGTATTTCCTACAATCTCAATACATTTGATCAATAAAATAATATATATATATATATATATATATATATATATATATATATATATATATATATATTGTGTAGAAAAACAGTAAAGATATTAATGCATCCACAATAATACGTAGAGCATTGTCATACTTTTAACCGGTACGAGAGAACGTTTTTTAAATTTCACTGGATTGGGCTCATCAACCACCTATGAGGTGTTAGATAGTTTTGTTGTCAAAGAGAAAAATAAACTGACAGAGCCTACTAATAAAATTTATATCTTCTCAACATTTGCTTTTCTATAAACAGAATAATGAAGCCAACAACAACAATTACAAAGCATGGAAGGCATTTTCCGCAAGAGACTTTGTCAAAGAATGCCTCTCACGTGTCTGAAGTCGATGCAATCGTCTACAATTAGTTCTGCTCCTTTGAATCATATAATTACACGACAGATCCAAGCGTTACTGTTTGTCTTGTTTAATCGAAGAAACTATGTGCAGAAAATAATTTTCTTGTCTTGTCTTATCCACTTGTAGCGTGAGGCGCCGGAAGGAGCCGTAGTTGTCTGTCCGGGGCCAGACGCGTCGCTGAAGTATTCGTCATCTCATGACGATTTAGAATATCCGCAACATTTCCTATCCATCTAGTTCTCGGTCTGCCACGTTTGCGAAAACCCGGAAGTCGTGCGTTATAGGCGTACAAGGGTAGTTGGTCAGGATGCATTCTCACTAGGTGGCCGAACCAATTGATTTTCGCTTCATCAGAAATTGAGAACAGGGTCTCGCTTCAACTATTCTTCTCACATCTTCATTGCACATTCTGTCTCTCCTAGTTACGTTGATTGTTTTACATTGCACATTCTGTCTCTCCTAGTGACGTTGATTGTTTTACATTGCACATTCTGTCTCTCCTAGTTACGTTGATTGTTTTACATTGCACATTCTGTCTCTCCTAGTTACGTTGATTGTTTTACATTGCACATTCTGTCTCTCCTAGTTACGTTGATTGTTTTACATTGCACATTCTGTCTCTCCTAGTTACGTTGATTGTTTTACATTGCACATTCTGTCTCTCCTAGTTACGTTGATTGTTTTACATTGCACATTCTGTCTCTCCTGGTTACGTTGATTGTTTTACATTGCACATTCTGTCTCTCCTAGTTACGTTGATTGTTTTACATTGCACATTCTGTCTCTCCTAGTTACGTTGATTGTTTTACATTGCACATTCTGTCTCTCCTAGTTACGTTGATTGTTTTACATTGCACATTCTGTCTCTCCTAGTTACGTTGATTGTTTTACATTGCACATTCTGTCTCTCCTAGTTACGTTGATTGTTTTACATTGCACATTCTGTCTCTCCTAGTTACGTTGATTGTTTTACATTGCACATTCTGTCTCTCCTAGTTACGTTGATTGTTTTACATTGCACATTCTGTCTCTCCTAGTTACGTTGATTGTTTTCCGGGGGGGATCTCATCTCACAAGTCGTGATCTTTCTCTCTCTAGAGTTTTTGTTAAAGTCCAAGTTTGGTACTGGTAACAGAGAGTTGGCATGAATATACTGTTGTTTAGCATTCTTTTTGTGGACATGTTTATGTTAGGGTGTTTCAATAATGGTGAAAGCTGGTATACATCGCAGTTGCATTTCAGAAAAGAAATAATAAACTATTATTTAAATAGTTCTTAAAACCTAGGTCATTTTGATTGAAACGTGCATGCATTCCATTGTTAAGATGACATTATATTGCCTTTCGTTTAGTGATGATCTGCTTTGTCCAATTTGTTTAAAAACATCACTGCATAAGTTTTTGACATCTTCAACATTGTTAACAGACAAAACACACAAAACCAATTTTATTTAAACAAACAAACAAAACAAAAATCAAACGTTGACACCATTTTGAACTCACTTTTTCATTAATGAGGAAGGTTAAAGTATTAAGTTTACTTTACATTGCAGCATAATTATGACCACAGCTGTTGACATGAGTCATATCTAACTTCTCTCTGAAAACTGACATTTACATGAATAAGGAAGGTGAAAGCAATAGGGTGATGCTTATTTGTCATGTATCGTAACGATGAGCAAAGCCGTTGACATTCTTCCAGTAACAATTCGCCTAACTAGGTCACTGTAACCTACAATTAGCATTATGTTTGCAAACAAATTAAAATACCGATGGATTGGATAACACCCTTTTACTTTTAACATTTATCAGGGACTTCAGCAACTTTCATTACCATTAATGTCTTAAATACAAGGAAAGTTAGAATCATAGCGGTTGACTTCATTTAACAAGAAATTAATTATTCTCTCTGAATTAATTATCTGGCCTGTGGCATCGCCAATGAGACATTTAATATATCTTATTATTTATCTAATGTGAGCTTGTTTGTATTTCCAACGTTTGTGGTGGAAATTTGTTTGGTTGATCGAATCACTTGATCTCCTCATACATGGGTCAGAATGGTCCTGGCGCGAGGCATTACAATACGGACCCTACCCGGGATAGTTTGGAAAGTCGTTAACACAGCTGTGGATCATAATAAGTATGAACAAGTTAAAGAAAGGGAGAGGAGGAGAAACGGACACGTATAGGATCGAGAAAGAGGTTGGTTGGGGGCGGGGGGGGGGGTCGGAGGGTTGAAGGGATGTGCGATTTGGTAAAGGAGGGGTAGGGACGGACGGTTGAGAAGGGGAAGGAGAGTAGTTTGGATTGGGGAATATATGCGTGGGATAGAGGGTAGGAAAAAGAGTGCAATGGGATGGGAGGTACGGGAGGGGTGCAGAAAAGAGGAGAATTCTCAATTATTAAACCACTGTTGCTTCTTACATGAAATACAATGTGACTGCCGAACATATGTTTGGCATGTGTCAGCTAATAGTTAGTCATTTTTATTTTAAGTTGTAGACTCTCTTCAAATCCAAACCAGTCACTATCATCATCAACAGCTTGAATTTCCTATTTCTATGTATCATGTCGTCAGAACATTACACTAGCAGAATGACTGATTTCATTGTGTCCAATCCTTGATAAAGACCTTTTCATGTTGAAACGTTGAAACACACCAATGACTGTTTTTATATAAACTATATATTAACCTCGCTTGCGGGAGCTGCTAAGTACAACATTCGTATCAATACATTTCTCACGGCATAGGTTTGATACGTTTCTGTCTACTAAGTGTTAAAAGGTTAATTGCTTTACTGTTAGGGAAGGCAATACAGCGAGCAAGCAAACTGGTTAGCCATATACAAAAAAAGCTAACATATCGTACAGTGAAGTTTCTTAACACTTCATCTTCGACGACACTGCTTACCAACAGATAACCGTCACCTATTAAAACAACCTGAACGTGCCTATGCATATCTTAAAACACATACTACAGACCATAGCATTTCAACCACGTAGTTATCTGATTTGCATCTACGAGTCAATAAATACATTTGTAATGAGTCAGTCACACATTTTAGTGCACTGCTATTTGTCCATTGTCGAGCGTTTGAGGACAGTCTGTCAACTGAAAATATTCAAAAACTCGAATAAAGAATCGAAACAATAAATTATCAAACAGACAAGAAGCGATGGATACTTCTGTAGTTTATAACTTATTTTACATGTATATTATTTTTGTTAAATGCATTGTGATCCAGTGATGACCAATTCGACCAATTGCCTCTGAAAACTCTAATAATTAAAACTCTAATATTTAAAAAGTTAAAATCACATGGAATAGGTGGGGAAGTTGCCAAATGGATAGAAAGTTGGTTAACGGAAAGAAGGCAGAGGGTGGGCATAAATAAGGAGTACTCTGAGTGGTGTGAAGTAAAAAGTGGAGGGCCACAGGGTTCGGTTTTGGGACCGATATTGTTCTTGATATATATATATATATATATATATATAAACGATTTGGACATTGATATAGGTTCCATGATTGAAAAATTTGCAGATGGCGCAAAACTATGAAGGAGTGTCTCATCTATAGCAGAGATGGATATATTGAGGTCGGATTTATATAACATTCGAGCCTGGTCTGTGAAATGGTAAATGGAGCTTAATATAGATAAATGTACAGTCATCTACATGGGTATATCCAATATGGAACATAATTACATAATGGGTGAGAACAATATTAGAATGATAGATAACGAAAGGGACCTAGGGGTTATACTAGAGCATACACGAAAAATAAATGAGCAAGTCCAGGTAGCAGTGAAAAAGGCAAATGCAATGTTAGGTATGATAAAAATAAATATTAAACATAGGAGTAAAGAGGTGACTGTCAAACTGTATAAAGCATTAGTTAGACCTAGATTGGAGTACTGTACACAGGTGTGGAGTCGTTATCGAAAAGGGAAAATAAATATGCTGGAAGGGATACACAGAAGAGCTACAAAACTGATAGTGGTATTCCAGAATTACAGTCACGAGGAAAGACTCAGAAAAACCGGCCTACAGTGTCTAGAAAAGAGAAGAATTCGAGGTGACAATACAGGTTTATAAGATAATCACAGGAAAGGTTAAATTAGACCATAATAAGTTTTTCAAAAATACAACTAACAACGAGAACAAGATGGCACAGATACAAATGAACTAAAGAGAGGTTCAGATTGGATATAAGAAAATCATTTTTCAGCCAGATAGTGGTGAATGCTTGGAATGCATTACCACAGGAGATGGTGGAGGCAGAGGCAGTTTAAGAGTTTAAGAATAGACTGGATGTGCATAGCTTTTGCAGCAGGGTAATGCAAATGTGACTGGTTGTCTACAGAATCTGATGAGTCTTCTCAACCAGTATTAAGTTAAGTTAAGTTAATCCTCCAGTGCTCTTCAACCCTCCCATTCCTGGGGCCTACTTTAATAACTCCCGGGAGGATACATTTTCCTTACCGTTCACTTAAAAACCTAAATTGAAGAGAAGTCCATTGAATCTGTGAATTTTTTGATGTTGTTAATACATCATGTAATTATTCTGGTTCCGCCCATCTGAAAACTACAAACGCCATCTTGTGGGCGGTAGGGTTCCGTTTGAAGAGCACTTCTCTAGATTCCATAAGGGAATTATAAGACCTGAGACGTTCTTATTTGTGTTTTCTCTAGTCTATGCACTTTGATACTTATTGACAATTTTGTTTTGCAGTGCGTACTGCTGAGTCTTTGCTTTTGAGTTATATGTTTTGTTGAATGAGATTGCTCACTGGTTATCAAAATAAAAATCAGAAATAGGATGGCAATGCCACATCAATTCAAGCCGTCTGCTATTTCACAACAGGAACGCTGGAACGACAGTCTTTATCCTTGCCCATATAAAACAGCTTGAGAAACACATTCCTATATTTACTACTCATACGGTAGTAAATAAATATGTTCACAGATGAGTTAGAGGATTCCATTATAAATCCGAAAGAAAATACAATGAAAAACATATTTTTATACTTGCCGTCAACTGAGAACTCAGGCCATGCCGACATACCGATGAAGATAATGGTGACAGGGGTGAAGCAGACAATAAATAGTGTAGAAATCATCACGACCATTTGGGAAACTTTCTGGTCGCGGTTTGACAATGTATCCGATTTGCCAGGTGCCGTTGACTGTTGGCGCCATTTTGTTTTCTCTCTTAGCTTGACAACTAACGTTAGTGTGCAGATAATTACTGTCAGGAAAGCACTGAAGGGTACAACGACATTGCTAACAGCAAATGTTACTTTCTCTATTTGTTCTCGGTCGCTTGTGTGCACTAAACCAAGCAGGGTTTTGTTTAGATCTGGGTAGAACTTAAAGGCCAATCTGTTAGTGTAGTATATTGGTGAGACGCTAAGTAGAAGTACGACGAAGACTGCAACGATAATGATAGTGACTCGCTTGGGGGTGATGAGCGTCTTCACCTAACAATACAAGTATATTTCAATGTCTTATTCACAATATTAAATGTTGTTTACTTATAAAAAAGTTACAATACATCTGATTCGCCAACAGCTTCGTCCAAAATGTTCTGTGCTATTTAGTACATTTTATACATAATGCTATGCTATTCATAAATGATATCACAACACTTCGAGCGGACCCCATAGGTGTTGAATTCCTCTCGATCTGGGGCTGGTCTCTCGCCGCCGCGATTGACTCTCATCCAGTATTCGTACAGCGATCTCAGGCTCGTCAGACGGAGTGATAGAGCGGGATTGCCGAAAACGCTCGCCCGCCTCTCCCCGGCCATGTAGCGGGACAAAATTTGTGGCGTCGTACCGCTTGGCAGCGGTGCGTTACTGTGGACCGTATAGAGAAATGTTGTCAGTCAGTGGTGGTTATTCGAAGGCTTATAGCAGACCTCGACAGTTCGTCTTGCTGGTGGTCATGCTCTTGCAAAGTGCTTGTGACCGGCAAATGGAAAGCAGGAATCGTTACCTAAAGGCCCTGTCCTCGCCCGACCAACCCTTGGGAGAAGGGCAGGCCGGCAGGCAAATATCGTCTCCAGTCCCTGTGAAATTCATCGCCAGGGCCGTTGGGATCCGTTCTGCACAGAGCGCTGCCATCCCTCCCCGAGCGAGCCAGGTCGGTCGGTTGTCTGGTGTGTGTACGGGCCCCTGTCAGGCGGTCATAGGTCGACGGAGTGAGGGACGGAACAACCGCTGTCCGTCAATCGGTCCCTGCGGCCGTCCTAATGTGGCTTTTTACACATTCGTCCTCCGCCGACCGGTGTGTGTGGTTCGTACGTCTCCGACAGATATCTGGTTGATCCTGCCAGTCGTCATATGCTTGTCTCAAAGATTAAGCCATGCGTGTCTAAGTTCACACTGTCTCACGGTGAAACCACGAATGGCTCATTAAATCAGTCGAGGTTCCTTAGATGACACGATCCAACTTGGATAACTGTGGCAATTCTAGAGCTAATGCATGCTTACCAAGCTCCAACCCTCGCGGAAAGAGCGCTTTTATTAGTTCAAAACCAATCGTCGTTTCCCCTCGCGGGGTTGCGGCGTCCCCACTGGTGACTCTGGATAACTTTGTGCTGATCGCATGGCCTCATGTGCCGGTGACGCATCTTTCAAATGTCTGCCCTATCAAATGTCGATGGTACATGACATGCCTACCATGTTTGTAACGGGTAACAGGGAATCAGGGTTCGATTCCGGAGAGGGAGCATGAGAAACGGCTACCCCATCCAAGGAAGGCAGCAGGCGCGCAACTTACCCACTCCCGGCAATGGGAGGTAGTGACGAAAAATAACAATACGGGACTCTTTCGAGGCCCCATAATTGGAATGAGTACACTTTAAACCCTTTAACGAGGATCTATTGGAGGGCCAGTCTGGTGCCAGCAGCCGCGGTAATTCCAGCTCCAATAGCGTATATTAAAGTTGTTGCAGTTAAAAAGCTCGTAGTTGGATCTCAGGCGCAGGCGGGCGGTCCGGCTCGCGCCGGTTCACTGCCCGTTGTCTCCTGCCCTACCGTCTGCCGGCTCTCTCCCACGGGTGCTCTTCGCTGAGCGTCCTGGGTGGCCGGCGCGTTTACTTTGAAAAAATTAGTGTTCAAAGCAGGCCTCGGCTGCTTGAATAATGGTGATGGAATAATGGAATATGACCTCGGTTCTATTTTGTTGGTTTTCGGAACTGGAGGTAATGATTAACAGGGACAAACGGGGGCATTCGTATTTCGGCGTTAGAGGTGAAATTCTTGGATCGCCGCAAGACGAGCTACTGCGAAAGCATTTGTCAAGAATGTTTTCATTAATCCAGAACGAAAGTCAGAGGCGCGAAGACGATCAGATACCGTCGTAGTTCTGACCATAAACGATGCCGACCAGCGATCAGCAGGAGTTGCTTCTATGACTCTGCGGACAGCTTCCGGAAAATCAAAGTGTTTCGGTTCCGGGGGAAGTATGGTTGCAAAGCTGAAACTTGAAGGAATTGACGGAAGGGCACCACCAGTAGTGGAGCCTGCGGCTTAATTTGACTCAACACGACCAGCACTGAAATGATTGACAAACTGAGAGCACTTCCGTTAGGTCTAATATGGAACGGGTGCTGGATTTAGACCTTCGTAAATCTGGGGCTAAGGTCTCTGTGGCTCGATTGACCTCCATTCAGTGTTCGATAAAGGAATTGACGGAAGGGAACCACCATGAGTGGAGCCTGCGGCTTAATTTGACTCAACACACCAACACTGTAAAATGACTGACAGACTGAGAGCACTTTCGTTGGGTCTAATAGGGAACGTGTGCTGGTATTAGACCCACGGAAGACAGGTAATGTTTTCCCTCTAAATGAAAGTGCGCTGTTACGGTAATCCTGCTCAGCCCTAGAGAAATCGCAGGTTTCAGACGCTTGGTCATTGAATGACTAAAAAGCCCTCTATTGATTCGTTCGGTCCAATAGTGAACGGGTGCTGGTATTAGACCCTCGGAAGACAGGTCAGTTTTACCCTACTAATGACAGGGCGTAATCCTGCTTAGCTCCTATGCAGTTGGAGTCTTTGACTTCCATACTCGAAAGCGACAGGTCTTTGTTTGGTGGTCCGTACAGGTTGAAGATGCGGATCTTCGTCTCTTGAGCCATTATGTCAACTCCTACAATTTCTGCTTGTCCAGCGCGATTGACAGCTACCGCGCTATTCGGTATGCAGTTACGTGTCAATATCAGAACCCCTCCTTTGTGACCTTCTCTATCAAGACGGAGGTTCTGGTATCCTCTGATTGAAAATTTATGGTTGCTGTTGAGGTGCGTTTCTTTGATACATGCCACGTCCATCTTACCTTCATGCAAGTGATGTGTTAGGGAAAGCTTTTTGTTAATGACTCCCTCCGCATTGCACTGTAGTATTCTGAGGGTCTTGTGTTTTTGGTCAATAGTTTTTGCCCAATTGCCATGTGCCTCGACTCCACAGCACATGGGTGGGTGATCACCAGTAGTTATGGTTGGGCCCCTTCGAGGCGAAAGGCCCGGCACTCTCGCTGCCTGGCGGGACTCCACAGGATGAGCGCCAAGCATTTTTCTATTAGGTCGTACTATCATCATACAGCGATATACGTTGCACTGTGTTACTGGTTAAGCCTGTGGCCCAGTGTATCCGCTTTCAACAGACGTTTCTGTAGGGATGCCCTCCTTAGCCTTTGGCTGTCCCCAGCCTATCTGCAAGGCAGCAGTTGTTTGTGATCAGAGTTGTCTCTCTTATGGAAGTTGTCTTACATGACTAACGAGTCTTTACTACTCGTGTCTATAGGGTGCGGTGATGATATATGAGATATGATATATGATATGGACTATGTACTCGTTTGTACTATCCCGGAAGAGAGGCAGTCCAGTGTGTCTGTATCCCAGGATCGTCACGTCGTGCCAGAAACGTAGCATATGCATGTGAGTGGGGTATCTCTTTGTTCCCTTTATTTTCTCGGCTTCTCTGCAGTGATGGTACGCCTAGCATTCCCCGCCACCTGGGGGGTTGACACAAGAAGGCAGATGTGCAATGTCCGCTAGCCTGCATCTCTTCTGCGTCCATTGGTATGACTGATAGCATACAGAGGTAGAGATCGAGGCAGTAGTGCATTTAACCAGGGGACATGCCTGGTAATGTCACGGAGATGTTGTTCGCCTGGTGTGCGGACATATCTCATGGTCAGGGGCTGAGTCTCGACATTTCACAGTGAGGTGGCTGCTCTACTGTTTGCGACACCCCAACTAAGAACTAAGTCATCTGCTGGTGGTTTCACACCTCATCGCCGTATGGGGTGAGTATCGAGCAGCTGACCGCCCGCTTCGATCGGCGGACGGCAGAGACCTCTTTCTGCGGCTCGACCGGGTGGGGCTGAGGCGCGAGCCCCAGGTCCCGACCATATCGTAGTTTCCCATCGCAGTGGTGCTGGGATTTTAGGCGGGATTCCGGCTTAGAGGCGTTCGGCCGTAATCCCTCACATGGTATCCTCGCGCCATTGGCTTATCAGGCTAGTACGTGATCCAAATGTCTGTATATTTTCTACCACCTCCAGAATGATATGTTCCAGGTAGGTTTGCGTACAGTAGGAATGGGCTTTGGTATTGTTATGGTGTTCAAAGGGTCTTCGCTCATCTTTGCTTTGGTTATTTCTGCATAGTTTCTTCGCTTTAGTTTCCCATTTTCAAATCTATTTAGTCTCTGATGAATTGGCTGGTCTGTCAGTCTTCTGAGTTTCTTTGCTTGCTGCTGGGGTCTGTAGTCTCTTCTGTCGGTCATGGATTGCAGATTTGTAATCTTTTCAAGTTCTACAATTGGCGTTGACTTCATGCCTCCTGTTATAACTCTCATGGCTTGGTTTTGAAGTTTGCTAATTTTATCAAAGTTCTCCTTTGCTGCTGTTGTCCATGCCGCAATTCCATACTCGAGAACTGGTCTCACTCTTCCAGTCTACAGTTTCTTTAGTATTCTTTCGTCTGCTCCCCAGCTTGTGCCAGCAAGTTTCCTCATGATTGCCATTCTTTGTCTGGCTCTCATTCGGTTTCTCTCGATCTGACTTTTCCATGTCATGCGCCGATCAAATGTGACTGCCAGGTAGTTTGGGTTGTCGTTTGGCCGCAAATATTTGCCGTTAAGACTTATTTTGGTGTGCTGGGGTTTGTTTGAAAGCGAGAATATCGTACATGTTGTTTTTTCCTCATTTATTTTGACCAGCCATTAGTTCGCCCACTCCTCCAACGATGTTAGGGCCTACTGCATCCGATTGTTTGCTACGGTGAGATTTTTTTAGAGGTCCACATAGCCAGATCGTCTGCAAACATGGAGCTGTGGACTTTTCTTTGTATATTCTCTGTGATGTTGTTTATATACAGCAGGACAAGTGTGGGTAACAGTACCCCCCCTCCCTCCCCCCTCTTGGGGTACTCTGTGCTCTAGTGTCATCTTTTTGCTCATCTGCACTTGTACTTGAACTCTCGCTGTTCTGTTTTCGAGGTAGTGGCTGATCCATATGTACATTTTCCCACAAACTTCACTTCTTCGTAGCTTGACTTTAAATCCCTCTTTCTACACCTTGTCAAATGCCTTTCCTGAATCCACCAAAATGGCTACTGTGTGTTTTTTCTCCTGGTAAGCATCCTCTATTTCCTGGGCTATGAGAGTGACCTAGTTCTCAGTGGATCTGTGCTGTCTAAAACCTGCTTGCTGTGGAATTAGTATGTGCATTTCTTCCAGGTGCCACATCAGTCTGGTGTTTATCATCAGTTTTCCTACACAGCTCAGTAGACTGATAGGCCTGTATCTATTTGGATCTGTTCTATCTTTTTTTTTCTTTGGTACTGGTATAAGTACATCATCTTTCCATGCCTGCGGTATAATTCCCCTTTTCCAGCTTTGGTTCAGGACTGATAGTAACTTCGTCCTTGCTGTTTGGCCCAATGCCATCAGCCTTTTAATTGTTAACCCATCTAGTCCGGGCGATTTCTTTTTCTTTAGAGCTCTCATTGCCTTATCCATTTCGTTCATTGTTAGTTTTGCCATCATGTGCTCCTCTGGTGCCATCTTGATGTTGTCGTGGCTCTTTTGTTCTTGTGTCGTGAACTCTATTCCTTTCCTACAGGAGTTAATCGGCCTATCAGCTTTGAGATGATATCTAAATATAATTAGAGGCTACTCTATATATAGACCAACCTAATCATTTTACTACAAATAATATAGATGTTGAAAAAGAAAATTACATTACACTGACGACCATTTACATTTTGCAGAACTCAGAGAATGTAGAAACATCGCTATTTATACCAAATAAACAAATATAAGAGAAAGTAGAATAATAACTGCTAAGATTAAATTATAAAAAGATCAGAGAAAGCATAACAATAGCTTTTACAAACAAAGAAAGCCCACACCCAAGGACACACATACGCACATACACATACAAAACACACACAAAACACACACACACACCTACAAATCAGATAAATTAGAACAATAGTCATTGCACTCAAACAGCAACTATTAGAACAAGTAGAACAGCAGTTATCAAGCTCAAACAAAAAATGAACGAAAGATACACAATGTGTCTTCTATCTTTTTCGCCTTCTATCCCCAAGGCGTGCAAAGGCCATCAACCAACCCTCGCCACGCAGCTCTGTCCTGTGCAATGTTTTCCACTTCCTTCCAGCTTTTTCCTGTTTTCTTTACTTCCGCCTGCAGATTTCGCCTCCATGTATTCCTTGGTCTGCCTAATCCTCTCCTTTCCACGGGTTTCCATGGCAGATATTGCCTGATGATACTGGCCTGGGGCTTTCTTAATGTATGACTCATCCATGTCCACTTTCTTCCTAAGATTTCCTGTTCCAATTTACCTTGTCCCGCTCTCTCCCTCAGTCTGTCGTTTATAACTTTGTCAAACCATTTTATACCAAGAATCTTTCTCAGGCATCTGTTGACAAAACCCTGCAGTCTCCTGTCATTGCCCTTGGTGACAATTATCCGTAATGTAGCTATGTGGTCAATGTATGGTCTATTCTATGTGAAGCCCGCCTGCTCATCAATCCTTATCTTGTTATCCACTGCCTTTTCAATCTTTCTAGTAGTACTCTATTTAACACCTTTCCCGGCACTGATAATAACTTTATTCCTCTATGGTTTTTACATTCCTGTTAATCTCCCTTCTTAGGCAATTTCACCAGGTGGCCCTCTCTCTAATCTTTTGGTAAGCTTCCTTGCTCCCATATGGCGCCTATCAAGCATGTTAATAGATGTTTCAACATCTGCTTTTATGGCTTCCGGTGGTATCCCATCAGGTCCTGCTGCTTTTCAGTTCCTTAAAAACTCTATTGCTCTTCTAATCTCTTCTTTACTTGGATTATCACAGTTGATCAGCAGGTCTTACTCTGCTGGTGGGGTGTCTGGTTGTCTGGTGCTGGTATGTTCAAAAGCTCTTCAAACTATTCTACCCATCTTTTCGTCTCTTCTTCAGGGCTAGTTATCTTTTCCCCAAGTTCATTTTTGATTGGTCTACCTTGTTGTTGATACTTTCCCGATAGTTTCTTGGTAGCCTGATATAAACCTTTCAAATGTCTGTTTCCCGCAACCTCTTCCGCTTCTCCAGCCAAACCATCAATGTAACGTCTTTTATCGGCCTTGATGCTCTTGTTAACCTCATTGTTGCTCTCTACATACTCTTTCTGTGCTGTGCTTTTTGCTGTTCTCGTTTTACTGTTTAGTAAGGCCAGTTTCTTATTTCGATCTTAGTGATTGTTCCTGCTGTTATCCATTCTTTATGCTGCCGTTTCTTCGTTCCCAGCACTTCCTCGCAAGCAGTTTTCCATCTACTTTGTACTCGTTCTCATTTATCCTCAATACTGAACCCATCATCTAGCTGCTCCAGTGCCTGATATTTATTCCTGAGTGTTATACGGAACTCGTTATTCTTATCATCTTCTTGCAGGTATTGTACGCAGTGTCATGTTCTCCTGACTTGCATAGTTCTGTTTTTCTTTAACTTTAGCTTTACCTTTGCAATCACTAAAAAATGGTCTGAGGACACATTTTCCCACCTGTAATAATAATAGCTGTCCATCGATGTCGATGAGGACCGCCGACATCATCCTTGTTACAGATTTCCCTGTTGGGTGGGGGTGCGCATGTGACTGAACAGGCCAGTGCGAGCACGAAAATATCTGCTACATATCGGGCACACGAGGTTTGTAGAAGGGGATGGTGTTCCCGCTGCTCGGGATTTCCGCGTCTCTCGTCTGACCTCTGTTTGCCCACCTGTAGACATCTAATAATTATCTTCTAAACTTGGAGTTTACGTAGATGTGGTCAATCTGCGTCTTCCTTTTCTGCTCTAGAGATAGCCATGTTGCCTTATGAATGGCTCTGTTTGCAAACATACTTCCTCCCATGACCAATTTGTTTTCTGCATACATATCTGCAAACCGCTCTCCATTTTTGTTCAGGACCGATAGTCCCTCCCTCCCCATGCTCTCCTCATATCCCACGTTGTCATGTCCAATTTTTGCGTTGATGTATCCCATTAGTATGGTAATGTCACTACTCCCTGTCTCATCCACTAGTTGCTGTAATCTGCTATCGAAAATCTCTATAACTGTGCCTTGCTTTTCATTTCTTGGGGCATATCCCAGAATTATATTTAGTTTAACCTTCTTGTTCTTTGTTCTAAATGTAACCATCAACAGTCGTGATTCGGTTGCTCTTTACTGCTGCCCGTTCTGCAGAAACTAGAATGCATAACAGTAAACACAAGAAATCCACTTCACCTTCTCTATGAGTGCACTTTGGGACTCTGCTGATAGCATTAGGGCCTCTTGTCTTGAGTAAATACCAGGCTCCGCTGTTGCCAATAGTTTCTTTCCTGAATGAGTCCATCTAGTCTCACTCAGCCCATCTAGTCTCACTCAGCCAATCTAGTCTCACTCAGCCAATCTAGTCTCAATCTGCCCATGTAGTCTCACTCAGCCCAGCTAGTCTCCTAAGCCCATCTAGTCTCACTCAGCCCATCTAGTCTCACTCTGCCAATCTAGTCTCAATCTGCCCATGTAGTCTCACTCAGCCCAGCTAGTCTCCTAAGCCCATCTAGTCTCACTCAGCCCATCTAGTCTCACTCAGCCCATCTAGTCTCACTCTGCCAATCTAGTCTCACTCTGCCCATGTAGTCTCACTCAGCCCATCTAGTCTCACTAAGCCCATCTAGTCTCACTCAGCCCATCTAGTCTCACTCGGCCCATCTAGTCTCAATCAGCCCATCTAGTCTCACTCTGCCCATCTAGTCTCACTCAGCCCAAGGATACTAATGCCATATCGCTCCCTCTCTTTTGCAATCTGCGTTGTCTTTCGATCTTCCCACATGGTTTGTCTGGAAGGCTTCCTTGTCGAAAGAAAGGTAGTCAGCAGTCCAGCTTCCTTTCAAGGAAGGTAAACACAATGACTATGACTCCATCTCATGTACTGGTTCGTGCCCCAGGAAATACTGTAAGCAACTGCAGTCTGGATGAACGAGGTTTGGATCGACACAATAATCACCGTAGTGCTAAGCATTGCACTACAGCCAGGAGGACGCTCGAAATACGCAGCAGAATTAAAGAATAGCGACTGTACTTCGCTAAGAAAGAAACGTGTTCAAGTTATAACTCTACTCAGCAGATGTAGCATCGAATAACAACAACAATAACAACAACAACAACAGTAAAAAGTGGGCGAAAGTTGACAAAGGTTGACAAATTTAGTAACCAAAACAACACGTGACACACCTTTAGCGGCATCGTTATGCACAGACATCTCTCCAGTGTGATGAAGGCGGTGATCCAACTTGTGACGCGGGTGAAGACAACGTGCGGGTACCCACCTGTAAGGTACTGAACTTCCATGGATTCAAAGGGCAGGTTTGATTGGTGGAACAGCTCATTAAAACACAAATTTTGCCATATCAAAGTTACGAGACATCCCAGGTCGGAAATCGCCAGACCTAAATAAATATAAATAAGATGTTAAGTGCAGTTAGTAAATGTGGTTTAAGAGCAGCCACAGCAGAAGGAAATAGCGTGGGGGAGCCTTCATTCTACTAGGTGTCACATTTTTATGGTGAAATTAACATTTCTTTTCCTTGCTGCCTTACCTTCACTTACTGTACATCAAGTACCTTTTTACAGCTGGGCAGACTGTAGTATATCGAGACAGGGTACCTAACACCCAGTATATTTGTCGTAAGAAGCAACGCTATAACTGCTATGCTACCTAGGTGCTATTAAGGCATTAGAGAGATAACTAGATCGAAAGACATACAATAGGGTGGAATTGAGAGAATAGCAGAGAGAGAGAGAGAGAGAGAGATAGATAGACAGAGAGTGAGAGAGACAGACAGAGAGAGAGATTTAGACAAAGAACGACAGAGTACTGTTATTTACAATAACTATAGGTCTTCTAACCTGTGACAACTGCATATAATATATACGATTGAAAGATAATCAATATCACAACATTTTTTCGCATGTTACGAACACTATCAGTGCCTTGTGGCAGTTTCATGGATTTACTTGGAAACTGGTGTACTAACAAATGGATCTAAATGTTTGTGACGTGCTGAAAATATATAGAAACTAGAATGACAATTACGAGTTATGATGATGCAGCACTGTCAAGATTACGCAGCTTGTGTCGAGAATAATACGTCAACAAAAAACACTTTAACAACATAACAAAGATAACTTGTGTTGACGTAAACATTGTCTGATCTGTATGGCAACAGAACTATGTATACTGTTCCCATATGTGTTTATATGTTTTCCTGAACATGTTGTACTGAGACACATTTATGAAGTCCTACCGAGACATGAACAGGTGGGTTGGGGGTTGATGGGGTGGAGGTGAGAGAATGTTAGTAGTACCACTGTCATTTATCAGGCATGTTGTAATAGGCGACCAAAGAGAGCTCAGCATTGGGCGTGCAGCCCCGTCCTGCAGAAACTAGAATGCACAATAGTAAAGACAAGAAATCCACTTCAGCACAAGATATAGTTTGTTGGATTAAGTCAAATCGGCGCATTAACAAGCGAAACAATTTTATGTTGTAAATATGAGAATGCAAACATTGAAATTGTATCTATATAAATAACCCCGTTAAATGAGAGTTTAATATCGCAAAATTATAAATAGAAATAACAACAATAGTTAAACAAAAGAATATTAAGAATCTCATGCCCAGTTTAGAAGATTAATCATAATGGGCTGAGCTTGGACAGTTCATAGATCAGTTCATTACACTCGCACAATAAAGCAATGCTGTTGATTGAGACGCCCAGTGTTATTGTGACAGCAAGCACCAACTCTGAAAGGTGAAGACAAAAAATCAGAGAAAAACGAAGATGATCAGAAGGAAGAGAGTTAAATAAACATCAATATGATCACCCACGGCAAACAGTATTGGTGATGATGATGGCGATAATTAATATTATGGTCTCATAACATGTACAAAAAGTTTGGTGTTCGAAATAATTTGGGTCACTAACTTCAGATGTCCGCGAGTTGATCGAGTTTTATCTTGTAAAGCAAATTGCCCCAGATACCAGCACAACAAAAATACACATGAGAAGAATGTTAAGAATCTCACACCTAGTTAAGAGAACTATGATAAAATGATGTATTAGGACAATGGCGAAGCAGTTCATTACACACACGGCAATGAATTGAGTTTGAACAAATTTAGTAAATAGAGAATAGAGTGTTTTGACAAGGCTTACTACGAATGGCTAGCTGTAGCGATGACCTTATTCGTAAGGGCTGAGAAAAGAACAAGCTAGATTTGAAAATAAAATAAAATAAAGAAACAAATATATACATATGTATGTTTGTGGGTTTTACCAAAAGCTATACACACCTAAGAGGCTGACGTTGACAGGATCTTTAAAACCTTGTTTACAAAAGCATATGATATTGACAACGTTTGTTCCTGAACCAAGAATATCGATGAGCTCGCAAATAATGGCAAAGTTGATAGCTTGGAACCATAATCGAACTTCATCGCTGACTAGCTGTCCATTCCAAGTTGGTTTTGACTTTGTGTCACCTAAGTACGCCTCCTCTGTAACACCTGCTGCATTGAACGCCATCATCAAAGTACAGGCGAAGATATGAACGTGGGCTCAGTTGCAGACAAAAACCGTTTCAATGATTTGTCCAATGAATGAAAATGAATTGACACATTTGTGTTCTTCTTTCGCATGTGTCGAGCCACGCTTAAAGCATTAGCAATGTGATATATCTGAGGGTTCAAAATGAAATTATATTTCAGCAACCAACATACATAATCGCTATAACCAAATAAATGGCGAAACAAAACAATTTGGAAAATGTTGTAACATACTCTTCATACATTTCAAATTCTTCACATATTTCTGCCAATTCTTCTCTGTTCCGTTCTTCTATCTATCTTCTTCTTTTCTGCATTTCCTCCTCCTCCTCCTCCTTCTTCTTCTTCTTCTTCTTTTTCTTCTCATTCTTCTTCTTCTTCATTGTGTATCCTGGAAAGGACGTTTTGTTACGTCGTGTCACATTTTACAGCACACATGTTTTATCTCCGCATGTCTGCAGTAACAAATGCTAGGAACATGGCAGAGCGAGAAAAATCCATGGAGGCAAACATCGCCCTCAAAGCCGCCGCGGCGAAGTACAAACACACTCTCAAGCAAACAGCAAGAGAAAGCTGGAAAAATAAAACGGAAAGTCTAAACCTGGACAAAGACGGGAACAAGCTATGGAAGCTAGTCAGAGCCATGAACGACGAAACCCCGTCAAATAAACAAATTACTATCAAGCAGGGCGAGAACTTGATCACAGGTAAGAAAGCCGCAAACGCCTTTGTCGATCACTATGCCAGAGCAAACCACATCGAGGTCCCTGCAGATAAGCATACAGACATTACCGAAGAGCTAAAGGGACACGAAAACATGAATACGGCTCCTGAAGAGCACATGATGGCCAAACTAACAATGCGCGAAATGGAAGAGGCAATGAGAACACTAAAGAAAAGGAAATCTCCCGGAAAAGACGGGATAACAAACGAAATGCTGATGGGGCTGGGCCAAACAGCGAAGAAGAAACTGCTATCGGTTCTGAACCAAAGCTGGAAAAGGGGAATTGTACCACAGGCATGGAAAGATGCAATACTGGTACCAGTACCAAAAAACAGGAAAGGACAAAACAGATCCAAATGGATACAGGCCCATAAGCCTACTGAGCTGTGTCGGCAAGCTGATGGAACGGATGATAAAACACCAGACTGATGTGGCATCTGGAAGAAAAACGAATACTAATTCCACAGCAAGCCGGCTTTAGACAGCACAGATCCACTGAGGACCAGATCATCCTCATAGCCCAAGAGATAGAAGATGCCTACCAGGCACAGAAACACACAGTAGCTGTTTGGGTGGATCTGGAAAAGGCATTTGACAAAGTCTGGAAAGATGGACTTAGAGTCAAGCTAAGAAGAAGTGATGTCTGTGGGAAGATGTACAAGTGGATCAACCACTACCTCAAACAAAGAACGGCCAGAGTCCAAGTACAAGGGCAGATGAGCAAAAAGGTGACACTCGAGCAGGGAGTACCCCAAGGGGGAGTATTGTCACCCACACTCTTCCTGGTATATATAAACGATATTACAGAGAATATACCAAGAAGAGTCCTTAGCTCAATGTTTGCAGACGATCTGGCTATGTGGACCTCTTTAAAGAATCTCACCATAGCAAGAAATCGGATGCAGACGGCCCTAACATCGCTGGAAGAGTGGGCGAACTCATGGCTGGTCAAAATAAACGAGGAGAAAACAACATGCACAATATTCTCGCTTTCATTAAAACCCCAAAGTACCAAATTAAGTCTAAATGGCAAAATCCTGCAGCCAAACGGCAACCCAATCTATCTGGGAGTCACATTTGATCGGCGCATGACATGGAAAAGTCAGATTGAGAGAAACCGAATGAAAGCCAGAGAAAGAATGGCAATCATGAGGAAACTTGCTGGCACAAGCTGGGGAGCAGACGAAGGCATACTAAAGAAACTGTACACTGGAAGAGTGAGACCAGTTCTCGAGTATGGCATTGCGGCATGGACAACAGCAGCGAAGGCGAACTTCGATAAAGTTAACAAACTTCAAAACCAAGCCATGAGAATTATAACAGGTGGGATGAAGTCAACGCCAATTGTAGAACTTGAAAAGATTACAAAACTGCAATCCATGACCGATAGAAGAGACTGCAGAGCCCAGCTGCAGTCAGAGAAACTCCGAAGACTGACGGACCATCCAATGTACCAGAGACTAAACAATTTGGGAAATGGGACACTAAAGCGGAGAAACTTTGCAGAAATAGCCAAAGCAAAGATGCACGAAGATCCCATAAACGCACTAACAACACCAAAACCCATCACTACTGTACGAAAACCTACCTGGAGGCAGGATATATTTCCAGAGGTGGTAGAAAATATACCAGGTATTGCAAACAAAAACTGCCAGACTGAAAAAAGAAAGGAGAGACACTACCCTAAGCTTCATAACCAAAAGCTACCCAAGCATGGACTGGACCCATGCATACACCGACGGTTCTGTAACAAACACTACACAGAACGGAGGGGCAGGAGCATTCCTGAACCTACCAAATGGCAGAAAAATAACACTGTCATTCGCTACTGGTAAGTACACAAGCAATTTCAGAGCGGAGGCAGAGGCACTGAGGGCGGCAGTGGAAGAAATGGTGACACACAGTGAAAATGAGAGCCATATAGTCCTGCTGACAGATGCTCTCGCCGTAGTCACAGCGCTAAAAAGCCAGAAAAACACTGAGCTTAATGACTTAAGAGCAGCACTCTGCAAACTGTGCCAGCAGTCCGCACCAAAAAGGGTAGTGGTACAGTGGGTTCCGTCACACTGCAACATCCAAGGCAACGAGGAGGCAGACAGACTGGCAAAAGAAGGTGCAAGACTACCACAAACAGATACCAGTATGACGTACGAAGAGTTAAAACGGCTTATCAAAGCCAGATACATGACCAAATGGGAAACCGAACATACTGGTTACACCAAAAACGATGCCTATTACCAGTTGAACCGAAGAGAGCAGGTCGTTGTCTTCAGACTTCGCACTGGCCACAACAGACTGAGGTACCACCTATTCAACAAATTGAAGATAGGGTGTACCGACGAATGCCCGTGCGGTACTGGTAAAATGACCACTGAACATCTGCTGCAGAACTGCCCGACATACGAGGATCAGAGAGAGCAGATGTGGCCATTACCAGTGGAACTGCAAGACAAGCTCTATGGCAGTGGCGAGAGCCTCAGGATGACTGCCGCTTTTTTCGAAAAAATAATGGTTACTGTCTGACTGTGTACGCAGAAGAAGAAGAAGAATCTCCTCATGTCGACCCGATACATCCGGTTTCAGTCCTGCACAAATTTGAACCCAGTTTGTTTTGCCTTTTTGATCCCTATTCTCTCAGAGAGGCAACATGGATGCCGTCTGTTCCCAGGACCACAACTAGATGTGTAATCGCGTTCTGGACAGCGCTTGTTCGTTAACCATGACGCAAGCAGTTAGCTGTGAGTCGTTGCATTTTTTCGTTCACTTCGCGTTCGAACCTAAATATATAACTATTTTACCTCCATCGAATTTTCTATATATCTAAGTGATGTCCTCGATACAATTTGATGTCACACGGTTTCTTCTATGTAACATCAAAATATACTCTTTCTTTTTACTTCCAATGACAAAGATGTGCTACGTATAATACTTTTAACTTACTGGAAAGTTGTTTTTGTACGTACTGTACTTCAATTCTTTATTTCCGAGTTGTATCTCCAATCTGATAACATTTGGGAGATTAGTAAACTATCGAGACTTTAAAAACAGTGAATGTAGAGTCTGCAGCATGTCAATACTAGGATTCGAACATGGTACTCTAATCGTTAGAAGGGAGAGCCTTACCACTGCTTCTCTGGCAGGGTGGTGTGATGACTAGTTTCCTTGCTCTGTGACTTGACCTTTCTCTTACAGTCAAGCAAGAATTTGGTTAATTACTCTTCTATTTCGAAGTTAAGCATAGTGCCACCACTATAACGTTGCAGGAAGTCTACACCCGAGCATTTGCAATGGCAGTTCCAATAGCAATGAGATTACCTAACGAAGTTTTTTAACCCTATGCACAACCGACTATTGTGTAGCATTTTACGACATACTCGCAAAGTTACAATGGATTTACATTTTCAATCTGAGCACCACTAGGGTGATGTAAGAATGGACAGCTGGACAAATCTGAGCGTGACACAACTTAATTTTATACTCAGCAATTTTTGCCGTGAGAAACATGCCGTCAAATTTATAACTATCCAGGAAGCCATTAAAGTTATGAGAAATGCTAGGATGTAGGTTTTGAGATAGGATAGTCGTAAACAACTGCTGAAGTGTTGCCATTGAACACGAGTCCGTCTTTGTAGCAGTATTATGTCAGATGTAAATTCTGAAAATGGCGTTAAGCTGAGTGTTGCAGTGGCTTTCTTCAAATCCCTTTCATGCTGATGAAGGTGGACCGAGATACTTCAAACTGCTGCGCTATGCGTGACGCTTACTACTAGAGGGATCACGTCGATCCACACTTCGTAAGCCACTGCTATGAAACAGTCTGTTTTCAGGGAGAACTGCATGAAAGTGAAGTGGGGGTCTTGGTTAATATGTATCACCTGACCCTGACTAACATTGTCTGATCAGTATATTTTGTCTGACCAGATGTTATAAGTAAAATGGCCGTGCCTTAAATGCCGTGCTCAAAAAATGATGTATATTACCAGTTGAACAGAAAAGAGCAGGTTGTGGTCTTCAGAATCCGCACAGGCCACAACAGACTGAGATACCATCTATTCAATAAACTGAAGATAGGTTGCAATGACGAATGCACCTGTGGTACAGGGAAAATAACCGCTGAACATCTGCTGCAGAATTCATGACCACAGAAAGCACATGTGGCCATCACCAGTGCTAACACTAGACAAGTTCTATGGCAGTGTCGACAGCCTCAGGATGACAGGTGCTTTCTTCGAAAAAATTCAATTTGACGTCTGACAGCGTACGAAGAAAGAAGAAGAGGAAAATGCCGCGCTCTCGACTCGCTTAGGTGTCGTTTTCCAAGGTTTGGTGGTTTCTTCGCCAGGTGGTATCAGGAACTTTATTATATGAAATTTATGTGCTTTCGATCGGTTATCAAGTATGTTATGTTGCATTTCGCTGCATTTAATGTGTATGGCTTAAGCAATGGGAGACCAGTCCATGATGGAGTTCAACGTTAGGATTAACTACACACCTGAATTCAGTCCAGGTTACCACTACTCAAGGACCTTTCTGCTCAAACTGAAGACGATCTCCTCCTGCCCGCCCATCCCTCCACCGGAGGTTACACGTTACCTCTTGAAACCTTGTATTCTTAACACAGCAAGGGTCATGCTGACCAAAAGGTGGACACAGTCAGAAGCCTCGGCGGCGGGACACGGAACAACAGGGAGTTTTACACGGACAGACATGGAAAGCCTGACACAAACATTGGTTTAATACACTCTTCGCGGCTCTCATCCCAAAGCAGCGGAGTACTCTGCTCCATATAGGGAGTCTCTAGGGATTTTGGTCGACACGCTACGCAAGAACACAGCCTCAGCAGTTGGACATGGTAGTGGTCGATCGACGTAAACGGGCCTTTGACGCCTACGCGAAGATGATTATTATTATTAGACGTTAGCCTTCTCTCTCCCTCAGAGTTAGGTAAAACAAAATGAATAAACCACCACCTGTCGTACATGCAGAACACGGAAACATGCAGTAATATGTAAGCCTGGCAAACGATGTGATCTCCTTAGTGGTGAGCATACTGAGATTCATAGAATTGTAGTACATTCAGGAGTAGTGTCCAGGACCATCTTCTGCAGTACACCCAGAGCTATAAGAGTTACCTCTACCTGCACCAGAAAATATTCTTCAAGAATAAACATGTCATTACTAGAATCTTCTGGAAGCAACACTATGTAAGAAGTGGTATTCAACTGGATATCTCTAGATATTCATTTATTTAACAGATTTGTGTACTTTGTTTTGTTTGAAAAAAATGGTGGTATATCTTGATTCTACTGTCGAAGGCACGACCTTTTCTTCCACAGACTGTAGTCCTTTGGACGATATCAGGACGTATTGGCCAGTGTATTAATGAGTGTGTGTATCTGTATGTACCTTCCAGCTAATGTTTCTGTCGTGCAAATTTTTTGTTGTTGTTGATTCAGTGCCCTGTCGATGATCCTTCTGCATTACTTATACGATATTGATTTGTTTCTTTTTTCCTCCCGTTGTACCATTACACTATCTGGGTCTTGAGGTAAAATCCCAACATCTACTAATTTTGAGGACCATTTTTGGAGAATGGGTATACTTACTTTAGGTACGAACATTTTTGTAAAAAAAAAAAAAATAGGGACCCTTTTTCTCCGAATCAACAGATCATCATATAAATATGCACATTAAATAATCATGTACATATTTAAACACATCCGGTTTCAGCACCATATTTATTGTACACCGGTTTGCTTTCACGTTTTGATTCCTTATGTCTTAGCCAGGCTGCCTAGTTGCAACCCGTTTCCAGAGCCGCCACTTAAATGCGAAATAGGGTATTGGTCAGTTATGGGCTCCTGACCTTGATGCAAGCAGCGTAATACGAGTCAGCTGATTCATTGCTGCATCTTCTGCCCACAACTTCGGATACTGGTTTGAAAAACAGTGTTACCATGTCCGAAATAGAAGCAAAGATTAGTAACACTGTAACCTGTTAGGCATGTCGTTAAAGCAAAAAATGAGGATTGGACAAAGGGATGGCTCCTCGAACCTGAAGAAACTTAAATCAACGTTTGTTAGCTTGGTATGCCTTTGTTGAAGACCTATGCTCCACATGGAACTGAAAAGGTTCTCATTGATTGATATTGTTCATATATTATAATATAAAAGTTGTTTATTTCACTTTGTCTATTATTTCTCCTAATTTTGGGCATACGCCCAACACTATCGCTTTTATAGGAGGAAAATATCAAAATACTTTCGGGATCAAGATGCTGAGCAGAGCATGAGCTGCAGTGGTCAGCGACCCATAGCTGACTGATAGCGTCAGCGCCAGCGAACCATAGCTGCCAAGATCCTTCTACAACACGCGGTGATCCTGGATAACTGGCTGCAGCAGGGCAGACTGGCTAAGGAGAAGGGATCAAAGAGGGAATGCTAACCCGGTACTAAAAAAAGACTTGCTGAAGTGGGATGTGTTGGACCGAAAGGTGAAAATATTGCAGTCAATCTGTAAACTACGACACAACGCATTCTGTTCTCTGGACAACATTCTGCTACTTAAACTCTTTCAGGGTTTCGTATTTCACTTTGTCTTTTATTTCTCCTCATTTTGGACATACGCCCAACACAATCGCTCTTACAGGAAGGAAATATCAAAACACTTTCATGCTCTTTTGTATTGACGGTTTCTGTACCAATGTATTTTTGCATACTAAAATAATTAAACCCATGCACAACGCTCTTTAGTCTTCTTTTACAATATGACTAAAACATTCAACCAACGAATTACCATTTGTTCTGCTCGTTGTGGAGCATATGTCTTCAACAGATACACTTCAAGTCCTAACATGTTGACCTGCACATATCTATTGACATGTTTGTCACAAAGTTTCTATGGGAAAGGTACCTCATCCCATGCTCTTCAATCCTCAGTTGCTTCTTACAAGCGGCATGGCAAGCTGCAGTGTTACCATTTGTTCCTCCCACCTTTAGTCCTGGTAACACTAGAACAGTTTGGTAGGTTACTGTCGAATTCCTGACCGTAAATCAATTGGATGAAATATTGACTGGTAGTCAAAGAAAAACGGTCATCCTGAGACTCAAGAAACGTCAAAACCCGCGTTATCTAACTTAACAGACATAACACTACGATATATCCATCTTTAAAATTAAACAATAAGCGCCTTACGTAACTAACGAATGCATGAAATAGTATTTCCACTTGCACCTTTTGGGATCTTAAGAGTACACTTTAATATGAATTCTAACATCTCTTACATTTCTTCTACAATCACCCATTGGTTCGTACCTTTTGTTTCATCTGATAAAAGGTGCTAAGTTCAAAATGGTTCAGTTGTTATTGTAATTTATTATCCTCGTTCATAAATAAAACAAGATTAAGTTGTTGATTTTCCTTTCCGTTGAAGATCCATAAAAGGGACCCGCCTGGAGCTAGTCCTGACGTTTCATTGTAATGTTTCATAACAGCAATTATTTACAATTTGGTAATTTCTACAACAATTTATGTGTATGATAATTGTTTGGGAACAATACAATGGGAAATATTCGAATTGAAGTAACAGAATTATAAGAATGCCTTTTCTGGCTGAATCATAAATTCATCTTAGAAGAAAATTAGTTTGTTCTGAAATATCGAAATTTTAATTTTAAATAAAATGTCAATAGCAAATACAAAAATTATAATAATAAAAAAATTCAATTTGTCTCACTTTCATTTTCAATAAAAGTGTAACCTAGACGTGTATTTCATAATTGCAGCACTTGGAAATCGATTGTAGGTCTTCGTGTGACGAAAGCAAACATCTGAAAGGATACATGTGTATTTTATCCTTATTTTCTAAATCGTTTACTGTTTTATAAATCCCTGAAATGTCATAAATGTTGCTCAATTAAAAGGATTCTGGTTACTCGAATTTCAGACGTGATCGGTGTCATAATATGAGAAATAATTGTGATTAAAGTGTCATCGGGCGGATGAGAGGGTGGTATGGAACAAACCTTTTCCATATTTGGAACAGTGTTTAACGGATGCAACAGTAATTAAACTAATAAAAAATTGACAGATATAGAACTCAAGGAGGATGAACACGCCCAGTTCCTGTCAGAAAAGAAAAGTGTCAGGGATGTGTGTTAGCAGCAAGTCTATTTATTCTTTATTTACAGGTGATGGTGGAAACTACCAGAGAATGTAGCATGAGTGTTACGATCAGGTCGACATCACCAGTGCCAACACTAGTCAAGATCTATGGTAGTGTCGACAGCTTCATGATGACTGCTGCTTTCTTCGAACAAATTCAAGTTGACGTCTGACAGCGGACGAAGAAGATGTGGTGTTAACGCAAGATGCAAAGAGCGAACTGGACAGAACAACGATTAAACGAGTAAGTGCTTACAGATAAAAGGGAACATACATCGAAAACTAATGACAAGTTTACAACACGGTGGATTGTTTTGACTTAGTCACGACATGATACGTGGAGGCCTACAATTGAAAATATTGGAATGCAAAACTCCTGGGAGAAAAGATGAGGATGTCCAACAAAACAAATACAATACACAGGTGTGCAAGAACATTGGAATACTGACTTTTGCTAAGCTGATCAGATCTGCTTATAACAAAAGACAGTGGTATGGAAAGACAACTTTAACACAACTCGTCAGACCAATTAACAAGTGAAAATGATTGCATACATATGTATGTCTCACCTGCAATGATCAAAATCTACACAATAAAAGTGGCCAGTATTTAACTCACAGGGACAAAACGCAAGTTGACGTTTTCAGACGACGTCTACGCGCACATGGCGGATTCAAGATAAGTGTTAGTCTCGACAAGTCCGGTGTGATCTGGTACTCCTTAAATAACTCAATAGTCAAGTATAACTTTACTCGCATAACTCTTGATGGATACACATTGAGAGGCGCGATATTTTGAGATATAATGGAGTGATATTTGATCAAATTTTGTCTTATAATAACCATGTCGATTATATTATTTAGATGTTTAAACCGGGGTCTCGCAGAATTCAGTATTATGATTGTTGCCAAGGTGATATATTACTGTGATGGGAATGCAGAGACTCGGCAACGGGTAAGTAAGCCTAGAAGTTTAACAACAATCTAAGTATAATTTCCAGGATAACGAAGCTAACCTACATATCAGCGGAGCTGTGTTGCGCGATAAGAAAGCGAATGTAAACTGCTTTGCTAGAGTGAGAGGTAGGATCTTTGCTGACAACAACCTTCAGTATGAGAATAGAGAATTCTACGACTTCGGCGCTCAGTGAGGCAGCTTTAAGACGAGCAGTCCTTTTATCGGGCGCTCAGTCAGTCCTTGCTTCAAACTGAACAGAAGGGCTGGCTGTGGAATCGATGAATATCGATCATAGATAAGTGGGATTTTTGTGATCAAATGTGGATATACTTTCCTGGTCATGCCATGTTTTGTGGGAAAGATACAGCTGACGTCCTGTCTTATGTGGCACCCGCTGTGGGAGACATTGATAGAGATGAAATACAAAAGTGGATCAGCGATAGCCTCCTGGATGAAGACACTGCAATCGATGAACGAACGAAGCATAGATTGCAAGTTTTTGAAATCATTCGAAGTTCCAGCAGAGAGATGGAGAGGAGATGGGCTGAGAGGATACAGCATGAGTGTGTACAATCAGCCAGCTTCGGAAACTATTAGTATCTACACCTTTCCTCATTTACTGAGAGATACTGAATACATATAGGACTAGACGGAGTGCACTGCTAACAACATTTAACATGAAAGAACAAATATGTCTGAAGAGGTCGACAGATACTAATGGCTTCGTTACAATTAATTTTTTGTTTCCGTTATAACAAATTGTTATGTGGTATTCGGTTGAATATTTGTGGAACAATAGGATCAACTGCTGAAAGTCATATTGCTGAGCCGAATGGAGGAAAAGAGAGACAGAGTGCGGCAGATGTATGGACAGACAACATCAAAATATCGTCTGAGTGTATCAACCTGGCACAGGACAGAGAACCATTATTGTCAACCTCATATGTGGAAACGGCGCTTGATGATGATGATGATTACACATGAAAAAAACAGTGGTGACAGATAAACTGATATTTAAAAAATGTATTTTACATAGGACGTTGGTAAGGGACGAAATGTGATAGTGTAGTTCGTATAAATGTTTGCAAGAATTCTGATTTACCCAGGATCGACACCTTGTTCCAACAGTGAACACCAGACAAAATGTGGTTCTACAGAATCAACAGATTTGATGTAGTAGGTGAAGGTAAATATCAAAGGTTTCTGGAGCTCTCATACTGTTTCAGTAGAGTAGAACGATGAGGTTGGCCAGGCGGATCCTATCTCACCGAACCTCTACTCCACAAGTTTGGAATTTGTCATCAGTCGATGCAACTGGGACATCTTTGGCATCCATATTGACGGAAGACCTCTCAATCACCTTCGATTTGCCGACGACATAGTGTCCATCACAAGGTCAGCATAAGGAACCAACCAAATGATGCAGATACTCAATGGCGAGGGAAGGAAAGTGGAACTGGAGATGAATGTCTCGATGACAAAAGTGTTGGGCAATCGATTCGCCAGTTGTGATCTTGTCTTCCTTGGCAGGGTATTCGTCAGTTGTGATCCAGTCTTCTTTGGCGGGGTATTCGCCAGTTGTGATCCAGTCTTCTTTGGCGGGGTGAAGATGTCAACGAGTACATCAATCTTTCGCGTCTCCTCAATATGGAGAATAACCTAGAACCTGAACTGATAAGACGTCTCCGTGTGGACTGGGCAGCCTTCTCGTCCATTAACACGGTGCTAGACGGTTGCCAAGACCAGAACCTGCGAGTCTCGCTTTTTAGTTGCACTGTGCTCCCTACAATGTGGTCAAACATGGACACCAAACAAAATCAATAGAGTACAAATCGAGAGTGACACAAACCTCCCTTGAGAGACGCGTGGTGGGAATCACTCTCCTTAATTAACGTATACAAATTATCCCGAATTCATCAATGGTGTTTGATGAAGCACGGCGATAGGAATCTGGTATCCTCGAAGTAAAAAGACTCATTTGCTTTACACACAGCCTCCGAGACGCTTTTGGAGGAGTGCTTACAACGCACTGGACTTCAGGGGTCCAAGACTGAGACGATTGGAAACGAAGTTGGTACATGTAGCTACGCTGAGGAACGGGTAATATACATATACACATATACAACCCAGCTAAACAAATTTGTCAATGGTATCACAGTTGGCCTTTGTCTTTGTTAAGTCGAAAACAATGTTTCCATGAGTTAATCTTATATATATATATATATACTATATACACACACATGCACACGCACACGCATATGCACACGCACACACGCATATTCGCACATACGTATACTCGTGCAAGGGATATTCACATTACATTTTACATGAATTGTATTATAAAATGCATGGAAAAGTATGTCGAACTAGAAATCTTATTTCAGGCCACAAACTGGCTTTTCAGCAATATTCCAGATACGGTCCGGGACGATCGAGCAGTATGCGCATGCGCAATATCACGTACAACAAGACTATATCACTGCCATGTTGCACAGTGTGAGAACATGGAGGCGTTATTCCGTGTCGTGGTAAGAGGATATGAAACCTTCTGAAATCTATAGAAGAAAAGAGGTTCAGTACAGAAACTTTTGTTTCAGTCAGAGGAGAGAGTTGATTTATAGAACAATTTAAAAACGAAAGACAAACGTCGTTGGTGATGCGCCAAGTTGGAAACTAGCAAGTCTGACTAGTGACACAGTGAAACAGCAGATTAACCTGCAAGTCCTTAGCAACAGCCGAGTCACAAATGACGAAACAGCTCTAGATTTCAGCATATGCCACAGTGCTGCGTACAAAATTGTCGATTATAGGCAAGTGTGTCGCAAATTTGTACCAGCCCAGCAGACAACGAGGCAATTTAGATGGTACAAAATTGGTTGAATGTCACTCCCAAAAACACAATTTTGTATGGAGAGCACCTACAAGCTAGTGGACAGGTGAACCAAATGTGTTGCCAGGCTGGGAAAAATATCGAAAAATAAGACACGAAAAATAATTTCTGGTTCGTACTCTTGTAAAAAATGTTATTCACGAAATTCCTACTTAATGTCTGTTCCTCGTGTGTGTGTGTGTGTGTTGTGTGCGTGTGTGTATGAGTTTATATATATATATATATATATATATATATATATATATATATACCTATGTTATTCCCAACTAGACGACACAAAACACATAATTTAATTGATTATCCGAATATTCTGATTAATGAGGACTATAGGTATTTGTTCAAACAAAAAGTTGTAAAGGGACGAACAAATCGGGCGCATATGGTTATCCTGAAAGTTGAAACGAAATAAGGTAAGTAGTTTGCTGGAAATTCAAAGCCAAACAGTACACTAGACAGCAGACAAGTAAGAAAAGAAAGATTTGAATCCCTACTCTTAACTTGCGACTAACTGGTAGAAATAAGCATGCCGGGTAATTCCACTTTAGGCGATCAGTTTCATAAAATATTATGACAATTTATAGAAAAAGAAATTAACCTTAAAAAAATTGTGAAAATACATTTCTGGTATGATTATTGCATATATAAAGTTTAGAAATTCATTTAAAAAATCCTTGGAATCTTCTTCTTCTTCTTCTGCGTACACAGTCAGACAGTAACCATTATTTTCTCGAAAAAAGCGGCGGTCATCCTGAGACTCTCGCCACTACCATAGAGCTTGTCTTGCAGTTCCACTGGCAATGGCCACATCTGCTCTCTCTGATCCTCGTATGTCGGGCAGTTCTGCAGCAGATGTTCAGTGGTCATTTTACCAGTACCGCACGGGCATTCGTCGGTACACCCTATCTTCAATTTGTTGAATAGGTGGTACCTCAGTCTATTGTGGCCAGTGCGAAGTCTGACCTTGGAATAAAAATGTGTTAATAAGCAGCGATTAGGTAATCAATAAGATGCAATGAAAGGACAGTCTATACATGTTAGAGAACTACAGTGTCGAAGGAAAAGTCATGAAACTCGGGGTCTTTGTGTCGCTGTGCATATGAGTATTGACTACAACTTAGTGAAAACATCCCGATTGCCGCACAAACAGGGAACATCAGACACATTTACGATGGTATAAAGAAAGATAGTTATTGGTTCTATGAGTAGGAAAACTGCACCGTTCAAATCCATTTCTCGCAGGAAAATAACATAAGGAAAACAGATCTCTAATCTGTGCTCTTCTCGTGTGATAATACAGTCATTCCCACAGCCCTTGGCGCCGACAAAAAGGAGCGCAGTATGGACACACCGGCATCGAACCATCTATATAAAATCTGAATAAAGCTATCGACAGCTTAGCCCTGGGCAAAGCACCAGACAGCGACGGGATCCCACTTGATTTGATCAAACGCTGTAAGGATACACTCTTGCAGCGGCTGCATATGATCTTATCATGCATAGATTGAAACATTATACAAAGACAAAGAAGTGACTGTAATAACTATCGATGAGTCTATCTGCCCAGTGATGTAGGCAACGTGTTCGTAAGAGTAATCTTAATACGGATACAGAATATGGCTGAGCGTGTGTATCCGGAATCACAGTGTGAAGTCAGCAAAATCAACGATCGACATCTTTTTCTCTCTTCTGCAACTTTCGAAAAGGTCACGTGAGCAGAATCAACCTTTTTAAATCGTCCTCATTGGCTTGGCAAAGACATTTGGTTTGTAGGGTTGTACTCTTCAAAATCATCCCTGAATTAGGCAGCCAAGCAAACTGCTACGACTAATAATATAGTTTCATTTGGTCATGACAGGAACAGTCCAATTTGATGGTAGTATATCACACCCATTTGGTCATGACAGGAACAGTACAATTTGATGGTAGTATATCACACCCATTTGGTCCTGACAGGAACAGTCCAATTTGATGGTAGTATATCACACCCATTTGGTCACGACAGGAACAGTCCAATTTGATGGTAGTATATCACACCCATTTGGTCGTGACAGGAACAGTCCAATTTGATGGTAGTATATCACACCCATTTGGTCATGACAGGAACAGTCCAATTTGATGGTAGTATATCACACCCATTTGGTCGTGACAGGAACAGTCCAATTTGATGGTAGTATATCACACCCATTTGGTCGTGACAGGAACAGTCCAATTTGATGGTAGTATATCACACCCATTTGGTCATGACAGCAACAGTCCAATTTGATGGTAGTATATCACACCCATTTGGTAGTCGAAAAGCAGGGCTGCGTTCTGGAATCTTATTTGCTCTGTTACTAAAGCTTGCATTTGGTAATGCAAATGAAGGAATCTGCCTTCACACTAGGTCGAATGCTCAGCTGTTTAACCTGCAAGGCTCAAGACCAAAACGAAAATCAGAGAGATCACCACCAGGGACGTTCTTTTCGCTGATGTTGCTGCAATAGCTACTCACAGTAAGCAGGAACTTCAGACCAAACAAGAGCACATCCTTTTTTTGTTGTTTTTGAAGGTGGACCGAGGTCCTCCATGCGGTTGTGCAATGCTTGGCTTTCTCCGTGTGACGCTCATTAGACGTATCATATTCCATCTACGACGTATCCTCTTCCATCTACGACGTATCCTCTTCCATCTACGACGTATCCGTTCATAGAATTACATTGAGGGACAGAGTGACAAATGCAAAGGTGGACTCTTGCACCGGTCTCCCAAGCATATACACTCTCCTTAGACATCGAAAACTACGATAGCTTAGTCTTGTGCGTGGCATGGAAGATGTCGAATTCCTAAAGATATCCTCCATGGACAGTTGGCAGATGGCAGAATAACAGTTAGCCTACCACAGTTTAAGTTCAAAGATGTGTGCACGAGTGATATGAAGGCCTTGGACATGAGTCTGACATCTTGAGAAGACGAAGCTGCAGACCGATCCGAGTGGAGATGTACCTTGAAGTGCCATCTCATACTCGGTGAAGAGAAGCTCTTGCAACACACAGAAGTGAAACGAAAACGCCACAAAGAGAACGAAAACAAGAACAGCTAAGTATATCTTTTTTTATCACTCCAATTCATATCATCTATTAGTCTAACATGACTGAATGGGGCGACTGTACCATACCTTTCTGTTATAGTGGCTCTCATAAAACAGAGAGATCCATAACAAATATCACTTAAATATTATCAAGTTATAAAGTAAACTGTAATATGCGAAGGAAGCGGAATTAATATAGAAAAATGAGATATCTATAGTAGTGGACATAAATAAAGTAAATGAAAGTCTTAGCTTAAATACATCCGGTTAGACTGTTGGGGTTTGGAGCGTTTCTCGAGAAAAAGGTGGTCTAAGAAAATCAACCAGGAGTATGTACAACCAGAGAGCTACACGCACGATCAATATCAACTGAAAGAAAGTTATCAAATATGAGTTTTCTTGGTGTGCGTGAAGTCGGTGATGGAAAATAAGTTACAGCACATGGTTAGGTTAAGGACACATGCTGAGGAGCAGCTAAGTAGACCGGAGAGAAATGAGGCCCATTAGTATGAGTTAAAGAAGAAAGCACAAAATAGAAACAGTTGGGGAATTTTGGCTGCAGCCACATAGGATTATCGAAAGGAAAGGAACAATTGGTAGAAAAATAACACTGTCAGTGGCAACTGGAAAATACTCAAGCAATTTCAAGGAAAGGAAGACGCACTGAAGAAATGGTGTAGAAGAAATGGTGACAGGCAAAGGAAATGAAAGCGATATAGTCGGGTTTACAGATGCCCTGGCCGAAGTCACAGCACTAAAAAGCCAGAAAAATACTGAACTTAATGATCTAAGTTCAGTACTCTGTCAACTATGCCAGCAGTCCGCACCAAAATGAGTAGTGGTACAGTTGGTTCCATCCCACTGTAACATCCAAGGCAACGAGGAGGCAGACAGACTGGCAAAAGAAGGTGCAAGACTACCACAACCAGATACTAGTGTGACCTATGAAGAGTCAAAAAGGCTTATTAGAGCTAGATTTACTAACCAAATGGGAAACAGAACATACTGGCTACACAAAAAACGATGCCTATTACCAGTTGAACAGAAGAGCGCAGGTCGTGGTCTTCAGACTTCGCACAGGCCACAATAGACTGAGGTACCACCTATTCAATATATTGAAGATAGGTGGCACTGACGAATGCTCGTGTGGTACCGGGAAAATGACCGCCGAACATTTGCTGCAAAACTGCCCGACATACGAGGACCAGAGAAAGCAGATGTGGCCATCACCAGTGGCAACACTAGACAAGCTCTATGGCAGTATCGACAGCCTTAGGATGACCGCTGCTTTTTTTCGAAAAAATGCAGGTTGACGTCTGACAGCGTACGAAGAAGAAGAAGAAGAAGAAGAAGAAGAAGAAGAAGAAGAAGAAGAAGAAGAAGAAGAAGAAAGGAAATGAACAATTGAAGCAATTGTTTAATATTATAAGAATGTAAAAAAAAGCAAAGCAATCTTATATATATATATATATATATATATATATATATATATATATATATATATATATATATTTATATATACACACACGCACACACACTAGAAGCGTGATCAAATTAAACTCGTTTGTGTTACACCAGCGCAGCAGGAGCGTTATGGCGTCACAATCCACATGATAGGTACAGACATATGAACAATAGAACACCTGCTTCCTATTCCCATGCGAAAGTTTGGCTGCATATCGTTGACAAGATGGCCGGTGTCATACCAAATCTGTCCGAGGTGGAACAACGTGCTGTATTTCAGTTCATTACAACTATAAGATATCGACCAATCGATGTTCATCTCAGAAAGCAGGCGTTTGATAGCGACACATGTATGTTGAAGACAACAGTGACACAAAATCTGCGACCAGGTCAAGCGCGTATTGTTGCAACAGAAGAAGCCATCGCCAAGATTGATGCATCAATGCCGGTGGACCGTCGCCAGAGCTTACGTTTGTTAGCAGAGGAATTCCTCGTGTTCTTTTGGAAGTTCAAATGGCGGTTCGGAAGAAATAAGTATTGGAAGTTGACGATTGGTCCCACGGATGGGAGAGAACACTATTAGAAAGATAAATAAGGAATGGACCTAGCAGTTATAATAGATCATACAGGTAAGGTGAGTGAGCAAGTTCAGGTAGCAGTGAAAAAGGAAAATGGAATGTTGGGTATGATAAAAAGAAATATTAAACGTAGGAGCAAGGAAGTGATTGTCAAACTGTATAAAGCATTAGTTAGACCTAGATTGAAAACTGTGTACAGGTGTGGCGTCTTTATCGTAGAAGGGATATAAACTTGCTGGAAAGAATACAAAAAAGAGCGACAGAGCTGATAGTGAGATTCCAGAATTGCAGTTGTGAGGAAAGACTAAGAAAAACCGGTCTACAGTGTCTAGAAGAGAGAAGAATTCGAAGTGACAATACCGGTTTATAAGATGATCAGAGGAATGGATAAGTTAGACTATAACAAGTTTTTAAAAATAAAGCAACCACAAGAACAAAAGGGCACAGATACAAATTAAATAAAGATAGGTCCAGATTAGATATTAGAAAACATTGTTTTAGTCAGAGAGTGATGAATGCTTGGAATGCATTGCCACGGGAGGTAGTGGAGATAGGGACAGTTAATGCATTTAAAAATAAATTGGATGCACATAGCTTTTAGAACAAGGTGATGTAAATGAAACTGGTTGTATACAGACTCTGCAGAGTCTTCTGAACCAGTATAAATACGTTAAGTTAAGTTAAGGATGCTTACCGAACCCGTAAGGAAGAACGTATGATCTGGACTTTGATCCACTGGCTGGGTTACGACACGGTGGGTGGTGCATTTCTGTTCCACATATTGATAGGTGTTGCATGGAAATGCCATCACTTTGAACCGTGAAGCAAAAGAACGAGCATGCAACTGAAACATACATGATCATCAAAATGCAAACAATTCATGTCGCGTGTTTCCTTTGGAAAAGTTATGCTCATCGCATTTAATTTTACCATGAACGGCTATTGTTAGCAGACTTTAAAGAGCTTGGCATGAACATCGATGCCATTATCTACAAGCACAACATATTTAAGCTGCGTAAAGCCATCAAGAATACTCAAGACAGTTTGCTTTCGTGCGGTGTGATTCTGTTGCACGACAATGCTCGCTGCCCTATGTCGCAAACATTCTGCAACAAACGTTAGCACTGATGAGGAGGAAAGATTTGCCACGCCCAGCCTATCAATCCCGATATTTCACCATGTAACTTTGATTTGTTTAGATTTTAGAGAAAACACTAAAGGAACAACTATTCCACTACGACGCAGACGCCATTGGTTCAATGATCAGTGAAAGTCATTTTTAACAGCTGTATGCGCGTTCTCTCCAAGCATTGGAGCAATGCGTGTCTGAATGCCAACGGCGACTTCTTCTAACGACCTCCTGTCGCTTGCTTGCTTCATAGCAATTAACAAAAATAATTCTGCCACACCTAGTAATGTACCCATCATACGTATGTAATAAAACCAGAGTCGCGGGTTTCATGTTAAAACTCATCGTGTATTGTATATGTATGTGTGCATATATATATAGTTATTGTTGTTTAATCCCCACTATTAGTAAGTTTATTATTTTATGCGCCCTGAAAAAGACGTTAAGTGGCGGGTTAAGTAGCTTTCCTCACAATCCGAGCATGTCCTCCAGGCGGTTGTGCTATGCTTGGCTCCATCTGCGTGTCACTCACTACTACGTCGATCGTATCGATCCACATCTCGTCAGCCAAGGAGCCTTGAAAAATGCCTATTTCCAGGGGATGATACAGAGAAGAGAGACTGTGGTCTTGGTTAGTGTATTGTGCCTGACCTGATGCGACGTCCTGGTCAGTGTGTTGTGTCTAACTGGACTAGCGTATCAGCTCTCTCTCTCTCTCTCTCTCTCTCTCTCTCTCTCTCTATATATATATATATATATATATATATATATATATATAATATATGGGAAAAAAAGGAAACCACAAATTTGAAAAATTAGGTCAGGTCAGGTCATCCCGTAACCGATGAGGTCGTTGGGGCACACATGAAGACATCCTCAAAATTCCACGCCACCCTTCTCTGTCAGATGCCGCTGCCTGTGACTGTTCTGGTCGGAGATTGGTCCATTATTTTATGTTGTCCTCCCATCTCTTTTTGGGACGGCCTCTTAGTCGTCTGCCATGCATTATTCCATGGAGGATTGTATTTGCAAGATCATTTGATCTCGATATGTGACCGTACCAAGCGAGTTTCCTTCTTTTTGTTGTAATTCTATCTCGTATTTTCCTCATTTGTAACTCGATCTTTGTACGTGACGTTTAAAAGTCTTCGGAAACATCTCATCTCCAAGGCCTGTATCCCTCGTTGAAGGTTAGCTGTAACTGTCCATGTCTCACAATCATAGAGAAATATTGACCGGACCAGTGTCCGAATTAATCTGATTTTCGTGTATAGTGCTAACCGTTTATCTTGCCAGATTTTGTTAAGCCGTGCAAGCACCGCTATTGACTGTGCTATTCTGGCCAACACCTCACATTTTGATCCTTCTTCACTGACAATCTACCCTAGATATTTAAAACGATCAACCACTTTGAGTTCTTTACCGTTAGCTTTTATCCTGCTGTTGAAGCCCCTGGCGTTGTTGGTCATTAGTTTTGTCTTTCCAGCGTTTATCTCCATACCATAGTCAAGAGTTGTTTCATCGAGACTTCTGACCCATTCCTGGAGTTCTGCTTCTGAACTCGCCAACCCGTCGATATCATCTGGAAAACGAAGGTTGGTAATCGTTCGGCCCCCTATCTTGACAGTACCAACGTGTCCTCGAAGTGCCTCACTCCTACTTCCCTGAAGGAATATATTGAAAAGAGTTGGAGAGAGTGTACACCCATGTCTCACACCAACTGATGTGCGGAACTAGTCCTCTTGCTTCCCATTCACAAGAACTGCGCTGGACGCCTTGTCATACAGGTGTTCAAGGACCGTTATAATATTTTCGTTGATTTTATACATCCTCATGGTTGCCTATACCGCTTTATGCCATACCCCATCAAAGGCCTTCTTAAAATCAACAAACACACAATAAAGTGTTTGCTGCTGTTCTAGATATTTCTCACTTAGCAGCCTTAAATATCTGTTCTGGAGTGCTTCTTTCCTGCCTGAACCCTGCTTGCTTCTCGGCAACGATGTTCTCAGCTTGGGGTTTCAATCGGTCGAGGATTAATCTAAGCATGACTTTGCTAGGTTGATGAAGCTTATTGTTCTGTAATTTTGGCACAGCTTTAGGTTTCCAGACTTATGTTACGGTATAACCATTTATTTCTTCCATAAGTCCCGCCAGTTTCCTGTCGCCCATGTTTTGTTGCAGATGTGTGTCAGGTCTTCCACCACTACCTCTCCACCTGCCTGTAAGAGCTCTGCTGGTATATTGTCCACGCCAGCCGCCTTCCCTCTTCTCAATGTCTTTACCGCTGCAATTACCTCTTCCTCCGTTATCAGTTGGCTATCGTTTATATTTTTTGATATTGGGGAGATTGTTTTCTCATTCTCGTTTCGTCCTTTATAGTTATGTAACTTGGAACAGTACTCTGTCCATTTTGTCTGCAGAGTTTACATTTTGGTGTTCTGTATGATATTTTGCGTTAAAGTGGTGTTCTGTATTATATTTTGCGTTAAAATGGTGTTATATTAGATAAACGTCTGTATGTTACTTCTCTAGTTGTAGGTGATATTTGTTAGTGTGTGTAGATTACTGTGAATATGATTATATAATCTTTAATAAAATATTTGTATCCTCTTTTGATTCTAATTTTGAGTGATGGTTCTTGAGATTGCACTAACTGTTTATATATAAATTTTGGTCTCCTGTTTAAGTAGGTGTTCATTACCTTGTATATGTGTAATGCATTGTTGGTAAAATGGGAGTAGACTCCTAAAGAAATGTGGCATATTGTTATTTAATTTACCCCATTTACTACGTCTGAGTCACACGTAGTAGTGTGCTAGTAGGTACTCATTTTGATTTGTAACTGTTTCACTTATAAATTTAATTCTTAATGTTTTAATTTTTGTTTCGATATGTTGTAAAGAAATTCTGCCTTTCTTTTGATCTTGTATTAATGTTAGTGTTTTGATACTATACATGGTGTTTTAAAAAATGAAGCGTCTAATGAGCTTATTAATTTCCTTGATTGCGTTTGATTGGGGGTTAAAGATATTGGATACGTATATTAATTTGGGGATAACAAAAGTATTTATTATACTTCTTCCGTATATTGTTGTGGCTTTAAATTTATATTTATCTAATCTATGCTTTATTTGTTCCGCAATTATTTGCCACATTTCTCGGTTTTCGTTTGAAAGGTTGGCCGAGTAATCTATGCTTTAAATTTTTCATTTATTTACCTGTATTAACTGAAAGGGGAAATCGGTTTTAGACTTCGACTGACCGATTCTCATAATTTTTTATTTTAAGATATTTAATTTAGTACCACTTTGTTTGCCAAAGGTTGTGAAAGTATTGAGAATGTTTTGAATAGATGTTTGGTTTGATGGAAAAAATATTGTGTCATCTGCATACGCTATTAGTTTATTTTCTCCAGTCCCTGGTATAGGTATATGAGTTCCCTAAATGATTTTATCTTTCCTAATTTTCTCTAAGATTGGTTTTAAGACTAAAAAGTATAGCAGTGGAGATAGAGGACAACATTGTCTCACTTATCTAGTTAAATGTATGCTTTCTGTAAGTGTATACTTTATTAGTAATGTACTCTCTGGTTTATTGTATACAATTTTAACCCAATTATTAAAATATTCTCCCATGTTATTTCTCTGTAATGTTTTGTGTAGGTATTCGTGTGAAACCCTATCAAATGCTTTTTCTTGATCTATGGATAGTATTGCTGTTTGTATGTTTTTATCGTGTACATATTGGATGATGTCTCTCAAGAAATGTGCATGTTTATAAATGTTTCTATTTTGAACGATGCAGTGTTGGTTTTTGTGTATTAGGTCTTTCCTGAATGGTTTGAGTTTTAGTGTTAGAGCTTTCGTTAATATCTTATAGGCTGTGTTTAGGAGAGAAATTGATCTATAATTGTTTTGTTTCAGTTTTATCAGTATTTGGTTTATGTATTAACGTTTTATACGACTGGTTGAAGCTATTTTGGAGTTCTCCTCTATTAAAGGCCTCGTGTAAGACACTGATAAGGAGTGGGCTCAACAAGTGAAAGAACGTGGAGTAGAACTCAGCCGTCAGGCCATCAGGGCATGGACTCTTGCTCTAGTGACAAGAGGCGAGAGCACAATGCTGATCCTCTAGTGTTATATGTTTGCTTAGTGTTAGTTTGTCTTGATCATTCAGGCACAGTGTGTAAGTTTCACAACTTTCACATGTTTCTGTTGGAGTGCTCTCCGCTGAGTACAAGTGTTGGTAAAACTCTTTGAACTCTTGACCTATTTGGCTTGGCTTAGTTCATTCTCAATCTCCCACTACCAAACACTGAAAGGGCTTAAGAAGCAGAATGTAGTCCAGAGAACGGAATGCGTTGTGTCGTAGTTTACACTTGACTGCGATTATTGCATCTTTCGGTCCAACACATCCGACTTCAGCAAGCATTTTTTGAGTACCGGGTTAGCATTCCCTCTTCGATCCCTTCTCCTTAGCCAGTCTGCCCTGCTGCAGCCTGTTATGACGAATCACCGGTGTGGAGGTGTAGAAGGGTCTTGGCAGCTTTGGTTCGCTGGCCCTGACGCTAGCAGTCAGCTATGGGTCGCTGACCACTGCAGCTCATGCGCTACTCAGCATCTTGATCCCCTTGACCTATTTGATCGATATCAGTTGTAATATTCCCATCCTTCCTCTTTATTGTCTGTATTTGTCTGCTTCGTTGTATGTTTTGCTCTACTGCTAGATATTCTTTACTGGGTGTTTCTTGTGGCATTGCGTTCCATTTAATCCTTAACAATGCACGCTGTAATCTGTGGTTTTCCAATCTATCTAATTCTTCCCGAAGCAAGTGTGATTCGGGGGCATATTTATCTAAAAGTTCTGTTAACCTTATTGCTTCCTCTATAATTCGTTTGTTTATGTATAATTTTTGATATTATTTGAGTTCTGTCTGTAATTGTACCTTTTAACAATCTCAATATTCGCCTATATTTTCGGTTGGTGTGTTTTGGGTGTAGTCTTGTATTAAAAGTGTAATGTATTTAACGTATTTTTCATTTGTCAGCAAAGAGTTGTTGAATTTCCAATGTGCTGCCTCAGTGTGTGTTGTGTGTGCTAGTTCCATTTACTACTATTTCTACTGCTTTGTGATCTGCAAACGTTTTGTTATCTAAATGGCGCATTTTGTTTATTTTGTAGCTTTCGTGTATATAGAATCTATATAGTCTCTAAGATGTGCAATGGTGGTGTGTTGTTCCTGTATGTGTTGTCTCTTTGCCTTCGCGGTACTTATGTCTGTTCGCGTCCGAAAGGTCGTGCTCGTCTTAAGTAAATTGTAGAATATCGTTGGTGTTTTTCCTTGTTGTAGCCTGTGATGCGTCAAGGTGATGTAAGATGCAATTAAAATCTCCTCCCATTATACGTTTTGTGTTTTTTAAACTGTTGGCTTAGCGTATCTGACAAGTTTTCATAGAATTTTAGTTGTTCTATTTTTACTGATGGAGTATAAACGTTAATTATTGTATATGTGTTGTCGCAGTCGTATGTACTTTTTATTTGTACTATCTGTAGTCTTCCTTCTTTGTCTCTGTGGCTGAGTGTTGCTTCCCATCTATCCGATGCCTGTAGTATTGTGTCTGTGTGTGTTCCTAGACTGAACCATGCATATCTAAGTCTTAGCTTGGTTGTGTTTTGTGTTTTGTAGGAAGAGGAAATCAGTTTTATATCTGCGTATTAAGTTCACTATATATTGAAGTTTGTTCTGTAGGACTTCTGATGTTTACATATATAATGTGTAGTTTGTTTGTCGAAGCCATGTATTGTGTATTTGTTGTGTTTTGCTGTGTGTTATGAAGTGTAAATGTGGTGTTTTATGCCGTTATTTAGCAAAATATATGCATTATTTCTAAATAACTTCAAAATACATCAAATACAAATATATATGCATGGTATATATAGCACTGAGTTTAAGTCTAAAATCCATTGTGTGAAAGCGTTGTTGGAAATGTTGCACACCGTTTTTTGTGCATAAAGTAGTGCGGAAAAAAGCGCACTTGGATGCGCATGAAAGGATGACGTAATTTGGAGAAGGACACGAAGTACACAAGCCTTAACAACGGTCATCGAGAGAAAAAATAGACCACGTATGTTTGAAAGATGATATATAAGGATATTTTGCACTGAATATCAGAAGTGATGTATGGTAGGAAAGGGTTACCAAGAGAAGTGTCTATCAAGAAAGCTACATGAGGGACACTAGATTCCGTGGCACAGATAGAAGAAGTCTGTGTAGACATGGTGAGAAGAGAAGGCAGAGAGAAAAACGAAGGAGTTGTGCAGACGGAGAAGAAAAAAGTATATTTTAAGTAGACTTACTTTAGCAATTTGAAATTTTACACATACATATTTTGTATTAAAAATTCCTCGAAATCTTCGTTTTCAACAAAGTCCATTACTAAAATGGGACTGCCGTCTAGGACTAGTTTTTGCAAAGAGTCATTCCACAGTTCTTTGGTGTGTTCTTGGTCTTTCTTGTTGTCAGTTTCAGCTTGTGGTGATGTTTGTTCTGGCTGGGTGCAGTATGCGGGTTGTTGTGCTTTCTGCTGCTGTTTCTGTGGTGATGTTTGTCTTCGTTGTGGCTTCTGATTTCGTGATGTCTGCTGTTTTTGCTGCGACTGTTGTCTGGGAGGTGTCTGCTGTCTCTGCTGTTTTGGAGAAGTTAGTTCTTGTTGAGACTGTTGTCGGGGAGGCGTCTGCTGTCTCTGCGTCTTTTGAGGTGATTTCACGGGGCTGCCGATGTTATCCCGTTTCTCGTCTGGAGATTCTTTGCCGTTCTGGGGTTTGTACTTTTTCTTTCATCTGGTCTCCACTTCTGTAAACTCATCTTCGTTTGTTGTCGGTGTGGGTGCTTGTACTGACGTTGGTATGTTTTCTTGCTCTTGTAAGCTGTTCTCTTCTTCTGGCTGTTTCGGCTTTTTTTGCTGGTTGGGTTTAGTGAGACACTGGCTGGTCAAGTGCGAGGTTTCTCCGCATATATCGCATGGCGTCCGCCTTCCTGGTAGGGTGACCCAAAGCCTCTATTTCTCGGTCAAATCGCTGCTTAAATTGATGTTGACATAGTGTGGGATGACCTTAGACGTCTTCTTATACAAGAAGGTCCATTTGTCAGATCCATTTGTCAGATCCATTTGGCAGATCCATTTGTCAGATCCATTTGGCAGACGGTAGATTTCAGGATCTTGATATCCAGAGATAATAGCTGCTACTCTCTTGATTGCCTCTTTCTTCACTGGCCCAGGTGCCCAGTGAATTAGGCCTTTGCTCCTGACATTTTCCAGCCGCTCGATAACCACGCTGAGCTTGGGGTTCTGCCACTCAAACCTTTTCCAATGTAAATTCTTTTAATGAATCATATGCGCAGACTGAGTGAGTCGCGCGTAGATAACTCTAGGGTTCGAAAATCGTATGAGCATATTGACACCGCTGGGGCCCAATCCAGCCGGCACGGCAAGGATGCTCGAAATTAGAGAGTATGACAGTCTCCAGGCTTGTGGGCCTGATACGGTAATTACCAAGGTACCAGCTTGATGAATTGCTTTTCCTTCGATAAATTCTTCAGTTTTTAAATCAATACTCTCTTCCATTTCCTTGGAAGTTAACAATAGTCCAACAGACTACACAAGTGAAGAAAGATTCCCTTTGGTAAGGAATACACTGACGGGAAAACCGCTCTCCGAAACATAATGGTTCCAGAACCTGGTAAAATAGTACAGATGCTACACTTGCATCTTAGTCAGAAGGCTATATTATTTTGTGTAAATTGTGTACGTACTTATTCAGTAAGTTACTCACTTTAAGGATTCATGTCCGTTATATTACTACTGTTACGGGTACACATTAATAACTAGACATTTATAGTTAGAATGCCTGTGAAAAGTTATGAATACATCGTGAAAATTGAGAAAGATAGGACAGAATGTCACATAGTCAGATGTGAGAATGTCAAACTGTCATTTATTTTGAAAATAAAATTGTGCTGTTTGTGCCATGCCTATGTGTGATTTGTTAATATTGAGTTTATATGTCATCATATTTTATATTTATGGGTCACTTTCTGTATTCAAGTTCAACTATGGACGTTGAAGTCAGTGAGCCTACAGTTGCTGTTGATACTATAGAACCCGAAAGTGGTATAAGAGCGGTGCAGAAGTTTGCAGTGTACAAGAATCAATCTTAAGGGATACTGCACTTTAATCCATCAAAGTTTCCTACATTCTCTTGTTTCCACAGTTAGATGTAGAAATTGCAAAAGCAATAATCTACAGTTGATTACAAAAATACTAAATGGTCTTGCTGTTCTTATACAAATTCTCTGTCTAGATTGTGAGTCAGAGTGGTCAGACTGGACATCTCCACAAGTGAATAAACAGGATGACATCAACTATAGGACAGTCATTGGTTGTAATGACAATGGTATTGGCTATGCAAAGTTGCAGTAATTTCTGTCTACCATGAACATAAAGAACCAGATGCACCACAAAACATTTTACAAGATATTCAAAACTGTTAGCATCGCAGCAAAGGATGCAGCAGAAGAAGCAATGTGTCAAGCAGCTTGTGTAGTTGCAGAAAGAGCAGCAGCTGTAAGTCCCTGCCTAAACCGTGCCAAAAGTAACACAGGGTGTCCTATTATCCCTGTGTTTCTTATGATGGTACATGGCAAAAACGTGGCAATTCATTGCACAACGGAGTTGGTGTTGCCATTGACGTCAATAGTGGTCTAGTTTTGGATACTCAGGTCATTACCAACTATTGAAAAATATGTGCAGTTATTCCAAAGTCAGGTTCACCTGAGTTTGTGAACTGAGATATAAATACATAAACCTCAATGCCAGCAGAATGCAGATTGTTCTTCAAATGCAATGGAGACTGGCAGTGAGGATTATTTCTTCAAGGTCAGCTAAAAAAGATATCTGATTTATGGCACTATGCTTTTTTGCGACGGTGATGCAAAGTCATTCAATGAAGTCAATAATTATAAATGCTATGACACTGAGATAAAAAAAAGAGGATTACATCAACCAGATAGCGAAAAGGATGTTTAATGCTCTTGAAAAATTTGAAGAAAACAAATAAGGAGTCAATAATTCGTAAACTGACCAAACCGTCAATAAAAAAAATTACAAACACATATGCCACAAATGTAAAAGACAATGCCCCTGATGTTACACAAATAAAGCGGGAAGTGTTAGCTGGATTTTTTCACATGATGAGCACTGACAAGGCACCCAACCATAGACTTTCTCCAGTTCAGTTCAGTTCAGTTCAGTTCATCCCGTAACCCATCAGGTCGTTGGGGCACACATGAAGACATGAAAATCCCACGCCAACCCGCTCTGTCTGTCACCGCCTGACGTATCTCACCGGGACGAAGGCCTGACCACTCAGTGATGTTGTCCACCCATCTCTTCCTTGGACGTCCTCGCCCTCTCTGTCCCGGTACGGAACCAAAGAGTATCGAGTTAGTAATTCCGTTGGACCTCGCGACGTGCCCGCACCAGGCCATCTTTCGTTTTTTTATAGCTGTGAATAGATCTTCAAAAGGACCAATAGCGTCTTCAACTCTCTGACGGATTTCTACTTTCGTGACACGATCTTTATATGTAACATTTAGGAGTTTGCTATAGCACCTCAATTCCATTGCATGTATTCTGCCCTGGATATCTGCTGTGATGGTCCAGGTCTCGCAGGCATACAGAAATATTGATAGCATCAAAGAACGCATTAGTCTAACTTTTATGCCGAGGGCAAGCCACTTGTCTTGCCATATAGGTTTCAGCCGAGTCAGCGCTGCTGTTGTTTGTGCTATTCTTGCAATTACCTCTGGCTTCGATCCCTTTCCGCTGATCAATGATCCCAGATATTTGAAACGATTTACCACCTCAAGTTCCTGCCCATTCGCCTTTATTACAGATTGAAACCCTGCTACGTTATTGGTCATGAGCTTTGTTTTATCTGCATTTATTTCCATACCAAAACTCAGGGCCGTTCTATCCAATTCACCAATCAACTCCTGGAGTTCCCTTTCTGTGCCTGCCAATACATCAATATCATCAGCAAAGCGGAAGTTTGTGATAAGCCTGTCACATATTTTAACCGTGCCAACATGTCCTTTTAAGGTCGTCTCAATTATTCTTTCCAAGAGTATATTGAAGAGTGTGAGGGAGAGTATACAACCCTGTCTCACACCCACCGTCGTACGGAACCAATCGCCTAGCGTTCCCTCAACTGAGACTGCGCTTGTCGCCTGCTTATAAAGGTTTGTAATTACCCTCACAATAGCACTGTTGAACTTATAATGCCTCATTGTTGACCATAGCGCCGCATGCCACACTCTGTCAAACGCCTTTCTAAAGTCAATACGGCATGGTAGAGTTGTTGTTGATACTCTGAGTACTTCTCATTCAGTAACCGAAGATTAAATATCTGCTCTATGGTACTCCTTCCCGCTCGAAAACCCGCCTGTTCTTCGGCAATTATATTCTCTGCCTGTGGTTTCAGTCTGTTAAGTATTATTCTCAAGAGAACTTTACTTGGATGACTTATCAGACTGATTGCTCGATAGTTCTGACACACATTTAGGTTTCCCGATTTAGGCAGTGGTATAATGACTGATATTTTCCAGTATGTGGGCCACTCTCCTGTCTGCCAAATTCTATTGCAGATGTATGTCAGGGTATTAATTGTTGCCTCACCTCCCACTTGTAGGAGCTCTGCTCGAATATTATCCACACCTACAGCCTTCCCTCTCTTCAGTATTTTCACGGCTTCATATACTTCTTCACTTGTTATCATTTTATTTTCCTCTATCAGACTCACTTCAGGAGATATTAGATTTCTTGGGTCACCTCGACCTTCATGCTTATATAGCTCCGAAAAGTACTCTGTCCAGCGCTCACGAATGTCTTGAGCTTCTGTGAGACATTTCCCACTCTTGTCCTGAATCGTTGTATTTCGACTTTGTACAGGTCTTACTAAGTCCTTGACTACATTATATGCCCCCTTGGCATCATTTCTTCCCAGATTTTGTTCGATATCTACGCACTGAGCCGTTATCCATTCCACCTTGGCCTGTTTCATCTTGGCCTTTATGGTTCCATTTATCTCTCTATATCGCTGAATCCCATCTAGTGTTTTCTTCGCTCTCTTCAATTGCCGTCTCTTGTCACATAAATCCAGTATTTCACTTGTGATCCATGTTTTCTTCTTAATCCTGCACCTACCTAGAACCTCAGATGCCGTGGAGAATTCGGCATTAAAGACTTTGTCCAGAGGGTGAGAATTCCTGGTGCCGCTTCCAGGGAGCTCTGACGACTGGGTTGCACGAACAACATCGGCCTACATTTTCTGCGGAAATTGGCAGACTCATCTACCCTATTGTGACAAGGGTGACAGACACAGATCTTCTCCTCCGCTGTGCAAAAATGGGCACACAGAATGCCAATGAAAGCTTTAACTCATTGATTTGGCAGCGCTGCCCTAAAACAACATAAACTTCACTGCCAGCAGTAGAGATGGCAACTTGCTTTGGCACACTATCTTTCAACTGTGGTCTTGTAGAGCTAAAAATGGTAACAGACATAAATGGACTGGAATGGGGTATTGTAAATCCCACACATGTTACCCGAATGCTGAACAAAAAAATACTACGATTCAAGAAGACGAACATTGGGTGTATCAAAGTGGAGAAGGACAAGCCTTAAAAAAAGGCTTCTTGGACGGGAACACCAGCACGAGTTAGCAGAAGGTGAAACATATGTTGCTGGTGCATTTAACAATTAATTGTATTTGCAAATGACTATGTATATGTTGCTGAATTAAAAAAATCAATGTAAGAATACTTTTTTTGTTAATAAACTTATTTTTATTTGCTTTCAAAGTTTAAAATTTAATTATATCAAAATCTTTTTTTTCTCGTTTATGTAGCTAAAATCCTTAAATCTCAACTAATATAGAGGTTGGGAACGTGGAATGTGGTGTGTATATTTCTCATACACTTTTGTAGATTATGGTCTTTAGAATAGCTAATTTGGTGAAAGACTTTTTATTTAAAAAAATTGTTTGTGCTACATTTTCGTGGATCTCAAATATAAAAAAAGTTATTTTTGAACCTTTTTCAGAAAATAAATATGACATTAGGCAAGAAATTTGCTTAAAGTTTTATTAATACATATAATTGTGTTAAAAAATATATGGATTCTAGAAACAAGTGTTTTTTCAAGATCACCTTAGTTATCATGGCAACCAAGTGTTTTTAAAAAAATCTAAAAATATATCTACATTCATAACCTAACATTACCGTTTTAAAAATAATTGGTCTCACTTTATGAATTAAGAAACACATTTTTTTGGTAGCCTGCAGCCTTAATTCAATTTGAAAAAAAAAAGTTTTAATTTGAAGCACAATCATACGCACAGGGTGTCTTTTATTAGAAAAAAAAATTATGTGTAATTTTAGAATTGTTCTTTCAAAACCACTAGATTGTTTATTATACATTGTGCCTTTATGGACGGCAAATATATTTTTTTTTATTAATGCTACAATGACTGATGCCAACACTGAAATCTTAAAATGACATTTTCAACATTTAACAAAACATGAAATACGTTTGTGAAAAATATTTTAAAAGGATTGGAACACTGTGTTTTATAATCATCAATGTGGATTCTGGGAAGCAAAGGACACAATATATCCAATTTTCGATGCATGCCAAAAAAGGTGACTAAATAGGGTTGTGCTTGTGACTAGCAACATCATCATGAAAAAAACTGGTACCAGAAGTCCTCAATGCAAGAACATTCCAAGTGCTTTAGCACAGAACACCTTTGTGTAATTGCCAAAGTACATTGCTGACACTTTGATATGTACAGAGCAAGATGAAGACAAAACGAAACAAGATATAAATGCACCAAGCAGAAAGCAATCATTGTAACAATCATAACCTTAAGACTGTTTAAGTTAACAGTGCTGATGACTCTAATTAATTTTTTAAGACATACCAAGCTTATTAATTCTAAACAATTTCAGATAAACATATTATTTGGAAGAAAACAATGTTATGACTTCATTTCATCTTATTATTTTGTGACTATTTGTTACAAGAATAGTTTCAGTGAACTTCTTCTTCAGATCCCCTGAAAAATGAATTATTGACTTTTCATTCAGCATTATATTTGATGTATTGTTTCTAGAGCTTTCATTCAAGCCCACAAGAATACTCCACTCTACAGGATTTTGGAGCGTGGAAAAGGTGATCCGTTCGATATCATGAGTTGGAGATTCTTCTGTGCTAGAATAGTGGTGGTTGTTACAGATCAAGCAACATTCAGGTTCTTGTCCTTCAGCAATGGTATCTACATTTAGTTGTTAATAGTTGTTTAGTACCCTACAAAGTGTTCCATTTATTGGTATGCAGTGTTATCCCTGGACATCCAAACACGCTTGACAATGACAAGGGGGACATATTAGCAAAGAAGGAGTCAAGACAAGAACAGTCTCACACAGCAACAACAAACAGCTAATTAGAACAGAAAACAAATACTTGTATGAACAGATGGGCCATGAGAAACACAAGAAGAGATCTAAAGACATATCAAATGCCTACATTTTAAATGAAAGTATCAATCTACTAACAAGGAAGGAATGGAGCCATATTTTCAGGCTGAAAACTAAGCCCATCCCATTTTACAGGCACAGTGGTGATGGCGTGTGCTAGTGGTTAAGTGACACGGCTCACAACTCGAAGGTTCTGGGTTTCCCCGGGGAAGCAAACCCTTAGAAATTGCAGGAGGAAGCAGATCCTTACATACAAAAATGCATGCCGAAGTCAGATACACTGGGCCGACAGGCGCAAAATAAAAATCGTAGTGCAACGCAAACGACATGGGCAATAAAGATAGAAGTCGAACGCAAAAAAACAAAAAACAAAACAAGTAACAACAAAAAACAGGCACTTGAACAGAATCCAACCACAACATACTATTGAGTGCCAGCTGTGTACACATCCATACGAGACCGTTGATCACCTCTTGAAGCGTCCGTCGCTCAACTATGATTGGAAAATGCTTGTCCATCCTTGGCCAGATAAATGAACACTTTGTTTGGTACTAAACGATAACTGACACGTGCAGATACCATTACATGACGCTCGGCGAAGGACGAGAGCCCGGCTGCTGCTGGATCCGTAACAACAACAGCAAAAAATATATTTTTGTTGGTATATTACACGAGCACTCGTGTGGGTGCTTAAATTGTTAAATTTTCTGAATGGACGCACATGTTCCGTTTTGGGTAGATCCAATATGAAAAATAATTACAGAATGGACGAGAACAATATTAAAAAGATAGATAAGGAAAGTGACCTAGGGGTTATAATAGAGCATACAGGAAAAATGAATGAGCAAGTCCGGGTAGCAGTGAATAAGGCAAATGCAATGTTAGGTATGATAACAATAAATATTCAACATACAAGTAAGGAGGTGATTGTCACACTGTATAACCCATTAGTTAGACCTAGATTGGAGTACTGTGTACAGGTGTGGAGTTCTTATAGTAGAGGAAATATAAACATGATGCAAAGGATACAAAGAAGAGCGATAAAACTAAAAGTGGTTTTCCAGAATTACAGTTACGAGGAAAGACAGAAAAACCGGCCTACAGTGTCTAGAAAAGAGAAGAATTCGAGGTGACAATACAGGTTTATAAGACAATCACAGGAAAGGTTAAATTAGACTATAACAAGTTTTTTTTCAAAATACAACCACAAACGAGAAAAAGAGGGCACAAATATAAATTAGCTAAAGAAAGGTCCAGATTGAATATTAGGAAATATATTTTTAGTCAGAGAGTGATGAATGCTTGGAATGCATTAACCAAAGAGGTGGTTAATGCATTTAAGAAAATATTGGATGTGCATAGCTTTTAGAGCAGAGTAATGCAAATGTGACTGGTTGTCTACAGACTCTGATGAGTCTTCTCAACCAGTATTAAGTTGAGTTAAGTTAATCCTCCAGTGCTCTTCAAACCTCCCATTCCTGGGGCCTTCTTTAATAACTCCCGGAAGGGTACATTTTCCTTACCGTCCACTTACAAATCTAAATTGAATAGAAGTCCACTGAATCTGTGTATTTTTGATGTTGTTAATACAATAAGTAATTATTCTGGTTCCGCCCATGTGAAAGCTACAATCGCCATCTTGTGGGCGGTAGCGTCCCATTTGAAGAGCACTGCTCTAGATCCCATAATCGAATTATAAGACCTAAGACGTTCTTGTTTGTGTTTGCTCTAGTCTAGTATGTACTTGATACTTATTGACAACTTTGTTATGCATTGCGTACTGCTGAGTCTTTGCTTTTGAGTTATATGTTTTGTTGAATGAGATTGCTCACTGGTTATCAAAATAAAAATCAGAAATAGGATGGCAATGCCACATCAATTCAAGCCGTCGGTCATTTCACAACACGAACGCTGGAACGACAGTCTTTATCCTTGCGCATATAAAACAGCTTGAGAAACACATTCCTATATTTACTACTCATACGGTAGTAAATAAATATGTTCATTGATGAGTTAGCGGATTCCATTATAAATCCGAAAGAAAATACAATGAAAAACATATTTTTATACTTGCCGTCCACTGAAAACTCAGGCCATGCCGACACACCGATGAAGATGATGGTGACAGGGGTGAAGCAGACAATAAATAGTATAGAAATCATCACGACCATCTGGGAAACTTTCTGGTCGCGGTTTGACAATGTATCCGATTTGCCAGGTGCCGTTGACTGTTGGCGCCATTTTGTTTTCTCTCTTAGCTTGACAACTAACATTAGTGTGCAGATAATTACTACCAGGAAAGCAGTGAAGGGTAAGGCGACATTGTTAACAGCAAATGTTCCCATGTCTATTTGTTCTCGGTCGCTTGTGTGTACTAAACCAAGCAGGGTTTTGTTTCGATCCGGGTAGAACTTAAAGGCCAATCTGTTAGCGTAGTATACTGGTGAGACGCTACACACAAGTACGACAAAGACTGCAACGATAATGATAGTGACTCGCTTGGTGGTGATGAGTGTCTTCACCTAAAAATACAAGTATATTTCACTGTCTTATTCACAATGTTTAATGTTGTTTGCTTATAAAAAAAAGGTACAATACATCTGAATCGCTAGCAGCTTCGTCCAAAATGTCGTGTGCTATTTAGTACATTTTATACACAATGCTATGCTTTTCAGAAATGATATCACAACACTTAGAGCGGATCCCATAGGTGTTGAATCCCTCTCGGCTAATGGATACTGATGAGTAACGCACCTTGTTGGTTTTGAATTTTTCTAACCAACCATCGGGGACATTCACCTTTGCCGGAACGACGTCATGTTTTCAAGCTCTTGCATGTATGTGGATGTCAGATTTATTAGTAGCATTGTCAATTAACCGATGGTCAGTGATGGATTTCCACCTGTACTACTCACGTAACACATATAAATTATCTACAATATGTATTTAATATGAAGGACACAAACGTATTGACTTTTAATTTCCAATCACCGAGATAACTATCGTTCTCATTTCTCTTCCAGGTGTCAAGTAGGGGAGTGTACATGTTTTCTTAAGTTGTTTTGTGTCTCCATACAGGGTGTTGGTGATAGAAGGGTTTACGGTAGTTGTTACGCCCACACTTCTGACAATGGTGGACAATCCAGATGATGTTGTTTCACTGTTTCCGTTTATCTGTCTCAGTGGTTCGAGTATTGTGTGAGGTCTACGGTCACTGTGTAGGTGTTTGTTACCAAACCTGCATAAACGTAATGTAAGTCCCATATCAACATAAAGTTTTAGAGACTGTAGTATGCCACGCCTTCAGTATTGTGAGATTGGGATAACTTGTTTTCGTCTTCGCTGCCTTTTCTACCGTAACGTTAAACAGATTCAGGGACCCTTTTTTGAGCTGGATATACTGGTGCATACTGCTGCTGTGTCGTGAACTCGATTCATTTCCTACAGGAGTTAATCGACCTATCAGCTTTGAGATAATATCTACATATATTTAGAGGCTACTCTATATATAGACCAACCTAGTCATTTTACTAAAAGTAATATAGATGTTCAAAAAGAAAATTACATTACACTGACCATTACATTTTGCACAACTCAGAGAATGTAGAAACATCGCTTTTTATACCAAACAAACAAATTTAAGAGAAAGTAGAAAAATACCTGCTAAGATTAAAGTATAAAAAGATAAGAGAAAACATAACTTTTACAAACACAGAAAGCCCATGTGCACGGACACACATACGCACATACACATACAAAACACGCACACACACGCACACACCTACAAATCAGATAAATTAGAACAATAGCCATTGCACTCAAACAGTAATTATTTGAACAAGTTGAAGAGCAGTTGTCAAGTTCAAACAAAAAATGAAGGAAAGATACACAATGTCTCTTCTTTCTTTTCGCCTTCTATCACCAAGGTGTGCATATGCCATGAATCAAACCTCGCCAAGCAGCTCTGTCGTGTGTAATCTTTTCCACTTCCTTCCAGCTTTTTTCAGTTTTCTTTACTTCCGCGTGCAGATTTCTTCAACACGTATTGCTTGGTCTGCCTAATCCTCTCCTTCCCTGGGGGTTCCATGTCAGATATTGCCTGATGATACTGGCCTGGGGCTTTCTTAATGTATGACCCATCCATGTCCACTTTCTTCCTAAGATTTCCTGTTCCAATTTACCTTGTCCTGCTCTCTCCCACAGTCTGTCGTTTATAACTTTGTCAAACCATTTTATACCAAGAATCTTTTTCAGGGATATGTTGACAAAACCTTGCAGTTTCCTGTCATTGCCCTTGGTCACAATTATCCGTAATGTAGCTATGTGGTCAATGCATGATCTATTATGTGTGAAGCCCGCCTGCTCATCCTTATCTTGTTATCCACTGCCTTTTCAATCTTTCTAGTAGTACTCAATTTAACACCTTTCCTACCACTGATAATAACTTTATTCCTCTATGGTTTTTGCATTCCTGTAAATCTTCCTTTTTAGGCAATTTCACCAGGTAGCCCTCTCTCTAATCGTTTGGTAAGCTTCCTTGCTCCCAGATGGAGCCTATCAAGTTGTGGAGCATGTTAGTAGATTTTTCCACATCTGCTTGTATGGCTTCCGGGGGTATCCCATTAGGTCCTGCTGCTTTTCCGCTCTTTAAAAACTATTGCTCTTCTAATCTCTTCTTTACTTAGATTATCACAGTTGATCAGCAGGTCCTCCTCTGCTGGTGGAATGACTGGTTGTCTGGTGCTGGTATGTTCAAAAGCTCTTCAAACTATTCTACCCATCTTTTCATCTGTTCTTCAGGGTTACTTCTCGTCTTTTCCTCTAGTTCATTTTTGATTGGTCTACTTTGTTGTTGATACTTTCCAGATACTTTTTTGGTAGCCTCATATGAACCTTTCATATGTCTGTTTCCCCGCAGCCTCTTCCGCTTCTTCAGCCAAACCATCAATGTAACGTCTTTTGTCGGTCTTGATGCTCTTGTTAACCTCTTTGTTGCTATCTTCATACTCATTCTGTGCTGTGCTTTTTGCTGTTCTCGTTTTACTGTTTAGTAAGGCCATTTTCTTATTTCGTCTCTTCTCGATCTTAGTGATTGTTTCTGCTGTTATCCATTCTTTATGCTGCCGTTTCTTCATTCTTAGCACTTCCTCACATGCAGTTTTCCATGTACTTTGTACTTGTTCCTATTTATCCTCAATACTGACCCTATTATCTAGCTGCTCCAGAGCTTGATATTTATTCCTGAGTGTTATACAGAACTCCTTTTTCTTATCATCGTCTTGTAGGTATTTTACGCAGTACCGTGGCCTCCTGACTTGCATAGTTGTGTTTATCATTAACTTCAGCTGTACCTTTACATCTAATAATGTTCGTCTAAATTTGGAGTTTACGTAGATGTGGTCAATCTGATTCTTCGTTTTCTGATCTGGTGAACCCATCTTGCCGTATGAATGGCTCTGTGTGCTAACATACTTCCTCCTATGACCAATTTGTTTCCTGCACAAATATCTGCAGACCGCTCTACGTTTTCGTTTAGGATTTCTAGTCTCTCCCTCCCCATGATCTCCTCATATCCCACGTTGTCATGTCCTATTTTTGCGCTGAAGTCTCCCATTAGTATGGTAATGTCACTCTTCCCTGTCTCATCCATTAGTTTCTGTAATCTGCTGTAGAAAACCTCTTTAAATGTGTATTCCTTTTTTGGGGCATATCCCAGAATTGTATTTAGTTGAACCTTCTTGTTCTTTGTTCTAAATGTTGGGACATATCCCAGAATTATATTTAGTTTAACCTTCTTATTCTTTGTTCTAAATGTTGGGACATATCCCAGAATTATATTTAGTTTAACCTTCTTATTCTTTGTTCTAAATGTAACCACCATCAGACGTTATCAGAGTGCTCTTTACTGCTTTACGGATGCCCCGTCCTGCGGAAACTAGATTGCACAACTATAAAGACAAGAAATCCACTTCACCCGCTCTATGAGTGCACTTTGGTCCTCCACTGATAGCATTAGGGCCACTCTCTCTGTGTGTGGTGCGTTTTTTCTCTTCCTCTTATCCTTGTGGAGCCACGTAGCGCAGTGGTTAGGGCGCTGACTTCGCATCTGAGTGGTCCTGGGTTCATTTCCCAGTTAGGGCGGTAATGTTTTTTCAGACCGCAATGGATCCCGGGTTGACCCAGTCTTAAATGGGTACCGGTTCAGGCCAGGAATAAAAAGCGGCGAAGGAGAGGAGATGGCTACCGCCCTCATATAGCCGAGCCTTTGAAATGTGAGATCGCTAATTCCTCTCACTCCTACGGCAGTAATGCTATGGGTTACTTTACTTATTCTGAGTAAATACCAGTCTCCGCTGTTGCCAACACAACTTTTCCTGACTGAGTCCACCTAGTCTCACTGAGTCCATCTAGTCTCATCCCATCTAGTCTCACTCAGTCCATCTAATCTCACTCAGCCCATCTAGTCTCATCCCATCTAGTCTCTCAGCCCATCTAGTCTCACTCAGCCCATCGACTCTCTCAGCCCATCTAGTTTTACTCATCCGATCTAGTCTCACTCAGTCCATCTAGTCTCACTAAGCCCATCTAGTCTCAGCCCATCTAGTCTCTCAGTCCATCTAGTTTCCCTCAGCCCATGCAGTCTCATTCAGCCCATCTAGTCTCACTCATCCCATCTAGTTTCACTCAGCCCATCTAGTCTCACTCAACACATCTATCACTCGGTCTATCTAGTCTCACTCAGTCTATCTAGTCTCATTCAGTCCATCTATTTTCACTCAGTCCATCTAGTCTAACTCATCCCATCTAGTCTCACACAGCCCATCTAGTCTCACTCAGCCCATCTAGTCTCACTCATTCCATCTAATCTCACTCTGCCTATCTAGTCTCCCTCAGCTCATCTAGTCTCACTCTGCCCATCTAGTCTCACTCAGCCCATCTAGTCTCACTCAGCCCATCTAGTCTCACTCAGCCCATATAGTCTCACTCATCCCATCTAATCTCACTCTGCTCATCTAGTCTCTCTCAGTCCATCTAGTCTCACTCTGCCCATCTAGTCTCTCTCAGTCCATCTAGTCTCATTCAGTCCATCTAGTTTCACTCAGTCTATCTAGTCTCACTCTGCCCATCAAGTCTCTCTCAGTCCATCTAGTCTCTCTCAGTCCATCTAGTCTCACTTAGTCCATCTAGTTTCACCCAGACCATCTAGTTTCACTGAGCCCATCTAATCTCACCCAGCCCATATAGTCTCACCCATCCCATATAGTCTCACTCATCCCATCTAATCTCACTCTGCCCATCTAATCTCTCTCAGTCCATCTAATCTCACTCTGCCCATCAAGTCTCTCTCAATCCATCTAGTCTCATTCAGTCCATCTAGTTTCACTCAGTCCATCTAGTCTCAGCCCATCTAGTCTCACTCATCCCATCTAGTCTCACTCAGCACATATAGTCTCACTCATCCCATCTAATCTCACTCTGCCCATCTAGTCTCTATCAGTCCATCTAGTCTCACCCTGCCCATCTAGTCTCTCTCAGTCCATCTAGTCTCATTCAGTCCATCTAGTTTCACTCAGTCCATCTAGTCTCACTCAGCCCATCTAGTCTCTCTCAGTCTATCTAGTCTCACTCTGCCCATCAAGTCTCTCTCAGTCCATCTAGTCTCATTCAGTCCATCTAGTTTCACTCAGCCCATCTAGTCTCATTCAGTCTATCTAGTTTCACTCAGCCCCATCTAGTCTCACTCAGCCCATCTAGTCTCATTCAGCCTATCTAGTCTTCCTCACCCCAAGGATACTAATACCCTCATATGGAATCTGCGTTGTCTTTCCCTCCTCCCACATGGTTCCAATATTCCAGGTGCGGAGTATGGAAGGATTCCCTGTCGAAAGAAATATAGTTGGCAGTCCAGCTTCCTTTCGGATTTGGCTGAGCCGCGCTATAGGCGCAGCTAAGGGGACCTTTCCCTTCAAGAACGGTAAACACACTATGACTCCACCTCATGTACTGGTTCGTGCTCCTGGAAATACTGTATGCAACGGCAGTCTGGCTGAACAAGGTTTGGATCCACACAATAATCCCGGTAGTGGTAAAGACTGCATTATAGCCATGAGGGTGCCCCCAAATACACAGCAGAATTAAAGAATAGGCACTGTGATATAGGCACTTTTACTAGGACAGAAACGTGTTAAATTTTAACTCAACTCAGCAGATGAGCATCCAATAACAACAACAACAACAACAGCAATAGTAAAAAGTGGGCGAACGCTAAAAAATGTTGTAATCAAAACAATACGTGACACACCTTTAGCGGCATCGTTATGCACAGACATCTTTCCAGTGTGATGAAGGCGGTGATCCAGCATGTTACGCGGGTGAAGATAATGTGCGGCAACCCACCTGTAAGGTACTGAATCTCCAAGGATTCAAAGGGCAGGTTTGATTGGCGGAACAGTTCATTAAAACACAAATTCTGCCATATCAAAGTTACAAGACATCCCAGGTCGGAAATCGCCAGACCTAAATAAATACAAATAAGATGTTAAGTACAGTTAGTAAAGGTGGTTTAAGAGAAGCCACTGCAGAAGGGGATATCGTGTAGGAGCCTTCATTCTACTAGGTCAACTTTTTATGGTGAAATGAACATTTCTTTTCCTATCTGCCTTACCCTCACTTACTGTACATCAAGTACATTTTTACAGCTGGGCAGACTGTAATATATCGAGACAGGGTACCTAACCAAGTATATTTGTCGCAAGAAGCAACGCTATAACTGCTATGCTACTTAGGTGCTCTTAAGTCATTAGATAGATATTTGAAACATGTAGCTAAAACGTGGACTAGCGATATAACACACATACACACATTCTTATATATGGACAGAGAGTGACGGAGAGATGGAGAAAGGGACTGAGAGTCATAGAAAGAGATCGCGAGATAACTAGATCGAAAGACAGATAATAAGGTGGGATTGGGGGAATAGCAGAGGAAAAGAGAGAGAGAGAGAGAGAGAGAGAGAGAGAGAGATGGAGATATATATATATATATATATATAGAGAGAGAGAGAGAGAGATTTAGACAAAGAACGACATAGTACTGTTATTTACAATAACTATATGTCTTCTAGCCTGTGACAACTGCATATAATATATACGATTGAAAGATAATCAATATCACATATTTGCTATGGTGCGAGCGGGAAAACTTTTTTTCGCATGGTACGAACACTATCAGTGCCTTGTGGCAGTTTCATGGATTTACTTGGAAACTGGTGTACTAACAAATGGGTCTAAATGTTTGCGACGTACTGAAAATATATTGAAACTAGAATGACAAATACGAGTAATGATGCTGCAGAACTGTCAAGATTACGCAGCTTGTGTCGAGAATAATACGTCAACAAAAAAACTTATATAACATAACGGAGATAACGTATGTTGACGTAAACATTGTCTCATCTGTATGGCGACAAAACTGTGTATACTGTTCCCGTATGTGTTTATATGTTTTCCTGAACATTTTTTACTGAGACACATTTATGAAGTCCTACCAAGACCTGAACATGTGGGTTGGGGGTTGATGGGGTGGGGGAGGTAGAATGTTAGTAGTACCACTGTCATTTATCAGGAATGTTGTAATAGGCGACCAATGCGAGCTCGGCTTTGAGCGTGCAGCCCAGTCCTGCAGAAACTAGAATGCACAATAGTAAAGACAAGAAATCCACTTCAGGACATGATATAGTTTATTGGATTAAGTCAAATCGGCGCATTAACAAGCGAAGCATAATTTTGTGTTGTAAATATGAGAATGCAAACATTGAAATTGTATCTATATAAATAACCCCGTTAAATGGGAGTTTAATATCACAATCTATAAATAGAAATAACAACAATAGTTTAACAGAAGAATATTAAGAATCTCATGCCCAGTTTAGAAGATTAATCATAATGGGCTGAGCTTGGACAGTTCATAGATTAGTTCATTACACTCGCACAATAAAGCAATGCTGTTGATTGAGACGACCAGTGTTATTGTGACAGCAAGCAACAAACTCGGAAAGGAAGACAAAAAATCAGAGAAAAACGAAGATGGTCAGAAGGAAGAGAGTTAAATAAACATCAATATGATCACCTACGGCAAACAGTATTGATGATGATGATGGCGATAATTAATATTATGGTCTCATAACATGTACAAAAAGTTTGGTGTTCGAAATAATTTGGCTCACTAACTTCAGATGTCCGCGAGTTGATCGAGTTTTATCGTGTAAAGCAAATTGACCCAGATAATCAGCACAACAAAAATACACATGAGAAAAATGTTTAGAATCTCACACCTAGTTAAGAGAACTATGATAAAATGATGTGTTAGGACAATGGCGAAGCAGTTCATTACACACACGGCAATGAATTGAGTTTGAACAAAATTAGTAAATAGAGAATAGAGTGTTTTGACAAGGCTTACTACGAATGGTTAGCTGTAGCGATGACCTTATTCGTAAGGGCTGATAAAGGAACAAGCTAGATTTGAAAATAAAATAAAATAAAGAAACAAATATATACATATGTATGTTTGTGGGTTTTACCAAAAGCTATACACACCTAAGAGGCTGACGTTGACAGGATCTTTAAAACCTTGTTTACAAAAGCATATGATATTGACAATATTTGTTCCTGAACCAAGAATATCGATGAGCTCGCAAATAATGGCAAAGTTGATAGCTTGGAACCATAATCGAACTTCATCGCTGACTAGCTGTCCATTCGAAGCTGGTTTTGACTTTGTGTCGCCTAAGTACGCCTCCTCTGTAACACCTGCTGCATTGAACGCCATCATCAAAGTACAGGCGAAAATTTGAACGTGGGCTCAGTTGCAGACAAAAACTGTTTCAATGATGTGTCCAAAGAATAAAAATGAATTGCATGTGTCGAGCCACGCTTAAAGCATTAGCAATGTGATATATCTGAGGGTTAAAAATGAAATTATATTTCAGCAAACCAACATACATACTCGCTATTACCAATAAATGGCGAAACAAAACAATTTGGAAAATGTTGTAACATACTCTTCATACAATTCAAATTCTTCATATTTTTCTTCCAATTCTTCTCTGTTCCGTTCTTCATTTTCTCTTTCTTTGTCTTTTCTGCATTACCTTCTCCTCCTCCTCCTCCTCCTCCTTCTTCTTCTTCATCTTCTTCTTTTTCTTCTTTTTCTTCTTTTTCTTATTCTTCTCCTCTTATCCTTCTCCTTCTTCTTCTTCCTCTTCTTCTTCTTCTTCTTCTTCTTCTTCTTCTTCTTCTTCTTCTTCTTCATAGTGTGTCCTGAAAAGGACGTTTTGTTACGTTGTGTTGCATTTTACAGCACACATGTTTTATCTGCGCATGTCGACCCAATACATCTGGTTTCAGTCCTGCACAAATTTGAACCCAGTTGGTTTTGCCTTTTTGATCCTTATTCTCTCAGAGAGGCAATAGGGATGCCGTCTGTTTCTAGGATTCTAACTGGTTGTGGAATCGCGTCTTGGACAGCGCTTGTTCGTTAACCACGACGCAAGCAGTCAGCTGTGGGTCGTTGCCTTTTTTCGTTCACTGCGCGTTCGAACCTAAATAAATATTTATGGGACCTCCATTAAATTTCCTAAATATCTAAGTGATGTCCACGATACAATTTGATGTCACACTGTTTCTTCTATGTAATATTAAAATATACTCTTTCTTTTTACTTCCAATGACAAAGATGTGCTACGTATGATATTTGTAACTTACTGGAAAGTTGGTTTTGTACGTACTGTACTTCAATTCTGTATTTCCGAGTTGTATCTCCAATCTGATAGCATTTGGGAGATTAGTAAACTATCGAGACTTTAAAAACAGTGAATGTAGAGTCTGCAGCATGTCAATACTGGGATTCGAACATGGTACTTTAATTGTTAGAAGGGAGAGCCTTACCCCTGCTTCTCGGGCAGGGTGGTGTGATGACTAGTTTCCTTGCTCTGTGACTTGACCTTTCTCTAACAGTCAAGCAAGAATTTGGTTAATTACTCTTCTATTTCAAAGTTAAGCATACGGCCACCACTACAACGGCGCAGGAAGTCTACACCCGAGCATTGCAATGGGAGTTCCAATAGCAATGAGTTTACCTATCGAAGTTTTTTAACCCTACGCACAAATTACTATTGAGTAGCATTTTACGACATACTCGGAAAGTTACAATGGACTTAAATTTTCAATCTGAGCACCACTAGGGTGACGTAAAAATGTACAGCTGGACAAATCTGAGCGTGACATAACTTAGTTGTATACAAGGGTCACGCTAAGCAAAAGGTGGACATAATCATAAACCTCGGCAGCAGGGCATAGAAGAACAGGAAGTTTGACACGGATATACACGGAAACCTGACACAAACATTGGTTTAATACACTCCTCGCGGCCCTCATCCCAAGGCAGCGGAGTACTCTGCTCCACATGGGGAGTCTCTAGGGATTTTAGTTGACACACTACACAAGAACACAGCCTCATGGTAGTGGTCGATCGACGCAACGGGCCTTTAACGGCTATGCGAACATTATCATTATCATTAGACGTTAGTCTTTTCTCTCCCTCAGAGTTAGGTAAAACATACTGAATAAACCACCACTTCTCGTACATGCAGAACACGGAAACATGCAGTATTATATAAGCCTGACAAACGAGGTGATCTCCTTAGTGGTGAGCATACTGAGATTCATAGAATTGTAGTACATTCAGGAGGAGTGTCCAGGACCACGTGCTGCAGTACACCCAGAGCTGTAAGAGTTACCTCTACCTGCACCAGAAAATATTCTTCAAGAATAAACATGTCATTACGAGAATCTTCTGGAAGCAACACTATGTAAGAAGTGGTATTCAACTGGATATCTCTAGATATTCATTTATCCAACAGATTTGTGTACTTTTGTTTTGTTTCAGAAAAATGATGGTATATCTTGATTCTACTGTCGAAGGCACGACCTTTTCTTCCACAGACTGTAGTTCTTTGGACGATATCAGAACGTATTGGCCAGTGTATCGATGAGTGTATGTATCTGTATGTACCTTCCAGATAATGTTTCTGTTGTGCAAATTTGTTGTTGTTGTTGATTCAGTGCCCTGTCTTTGATCCTTCCGCATTACTTATATGATATTGATTTGTTTCCTTTTTTCTCTCGTTGTACCATTACACTATCTGCGTCTTGAAATTAAATCCCAACATCTACCAATTTTGACAAATATTTTTGGAAAATGGATATACTTACTTTAGGTACGAACAATAAAAATTTTTTTTTAAAATTGGGACCCTTTTCCTCTGAATCAACAGATCATCATATAAACATGCACATTAAATAATCATGTACATATTTAAACACATCCGGTTTCAGCACAACATTGTAGACCGGGTTTGCTTTCACGTTTTGATTCCTTATGTCTTAGCCAGGCTGCCTAGTTGCAACCCGTTTCGAGGGCCGCCATTTAAATCCGAAAAAAGATTCTTGGTCAGTTATGGGTTCCTGACCCTGATGCAAGCAGCGTAATACGAGTCAGCTGATTCATTTCTGCATCTTCGGCCCACAACTTCGGATACTGGTTTGAAAAACACTGTTACCATGTCTGAAAGAAAAGCAAAGAATAGTAACACTGTAAGCTGTTAAGCATGTCGTTAAAGGAAAGAATGAGGATTGGACAAAGGGATGGCTGCTCGATCCTGAAGAAACTTAAATCAATGTTTGTTAGCTTGGCATACATTTGTTGAAGACCTATGCTCCACAGAGAACTAAAAAGGTTCTCATTGATTGATGATGTTCATTAATTATAATATAAACGTTGTTTATTTCACTTCGTCTATTAATTGTCTTCATTTTGGGCATACGCTCAACACTATCGCACTTATAGAAAGCAAATTTCAAAACACTTGCATGCTCTTTTGAATTGACTGTTTCTGTACCAAATTATTTTTGCACGGTAAAATAATTAGACCCACGCACAACCCTCTTTAGTTGTCTTTTACAATATGACTAAAACGCTCAATCAATGAATTACCATTTGTTCAGGTCGCTGTAGAGCATATGTCTTCAACAGATACACTTCAAGTCCTAAAATGTTGGCCTGTCCATATCTATTGACATGTTTGTCACAAAGTTTTTATGGGAAAGGTACCTCATCCCATGCTCGTCATTCCTCAGCTGCTTCTTACAACCGGCATGGCAAGCTGCAGTGTTACCATTTGTTCCTCCCATCATTAGTCCTGGTAACACTAGAACAGTTTGGTAGGTTACTGTCGAATTCCTGACTGCATATCAATTGGATGAAATATTGACTGGTAGTCAAAGATAAACGGACATCCTGAGACTCAAGATACGTCAAAACCCGTGTTATCTAACTTAACAGACATAACACTACAATATATCCATCTTTAAAGTTTAACAATAAGCGCTTACGTAACTAACGAATGCATGAAATAGTATTTCCACTTGCGTCTTTTGGGAGCTTAAGAGTACACTTTAATAATAATTCTAACTTCTCTTACATTTCTTCTACAATCACCCATTGGTTCGTACCTTTTGATTTATCTGATAAAAGGTGGGAAGTTCAAAATGGTTCAGATGTTATAGTAATTTATTCTCCTCGTTCATAAATAAAACAAGATTAAGTTGTTGATTTTCCTTTCCGTTGAAGATCCATAAAAGTGACCCGCCCTGAGCTAGTCCTGACGTTTCATTGTAATGTTTCATAACAGCAATTATTTACAATTTGGTAATTTCTACAACAATTTATGTGTATGATAATTGTTTGGGAACAATACAATTGGAAACATTCGAATTGAAGTAACAGAATTATAAGAATGCCTTTTCTGGCTGAATCATATATTCATATTAGAAGAAAATTAGTATGTTCTGAAATATCGAAATTTTAATTTGTTTTTTAAAATGTCATTGGCAAATACAGAAATTATAATAATAAGAAAATTCAGTTTGTGTTATTTTCATTTACAATAGAAGTGTAACATAGGCGTGTATTTCCTAATTGCAGCACTTGGAAATCGATTGTATATCTTCGTGTGATGAAAGCAATCATCTGAATGGATACATGTGTATTTATCGTTCTTTTAAAAATCTTTTACTGTTTTATAAATCCCTGAAATGTCATAAATGTTGCTCAATTAAAAGGATTCTGGTTACTCGAATTTCAGACGTGATTGGTGTCATAATATGAGGAATAATTGTCATTGTGTGTCTTATTAACGTGTCATCGTGCAGATGAGAGGGTGTTATGGAAAAAACTTTTCCCTTTTCTAATACAGCGTAGGATGGATGCAGCAATAATTAAACTAATAAAAAACTTACAAATATAGAACTAAAGGAGGGATGAACACGCCCAGTTCCTGTCAGAAAAGAAAAGTGTCAGGAATGTGTGTTAGCAGTAAGTCTATTTAGTCTTTATTGAGAGGCGATGGTGGAAGCTACCAGAGATTGTAGCATGAGTGTTACGGTCAGTGGAAAACGAATACGGACCATCACATTTGTGGATGAAATAGTTATCATAGAAGGAACAGGAAGATCATTACAAAATCAACTCATCGAGATCAGCGATACAGGCAAAGCATTGGCATAGATAAATGCTAGTGAAACAAAAGTTATGATAATAGCTAAACAAACCTAACGAACAAATATCAGCATCGGGGGTAAGACAATAGAACTAGTGCAGAGGCTTTCATATTTGGAGCGAATTATTACAAAGGATGTCCGCTGAAATGTTCAAATCAGAACTAGGATCATAGTGGAAAAAGCCGTTCCGTGAGAAGCAAACACATCTAACAACATGTAACATCAATATTGAGCTTCATAAAAGAATAATTATCCCACATATCTAGCCCATACCACTGTACAGCTATGATACACGGACTCTAAGCAAAAAGGGTTTTGAAAAGATCTTAGAATCTTTTAAGATGTGGTGTTTTCTCAAGTAATTTCAAAGGGAGGCAGAGACATTGAAGGCTGCAGTAGAAGCAATGCTGACAGGCGAAAGCAATGAAAGCCATATATTCCTGTTTGCATATGCACTGTCCGTGGTTACAGCACTAACTAGCCAGAAAAATACAGAACTTAATGACTTAAGAGCAGTACTCTGTCAACTATGCCAGCAGTCCACATCCAAAAAAGTAGAGGTACAGTGATTTCCATCCCACTGTAACATTTCAAGGCAACGAGGAGGCAGAGAAACTGGCAAAAGAAGTTGCAAGGCTACCACAGCCAGATTTTAGTGTGACCTGCGAAGAGTTCAAAAGGTTTATTAGGTCCAGATACATGGCCAAAGGGGAAACAGAGCATACTGACTACACAAAAAGTGATGCTTATTACCAGTGGAGCAGAAGAGAGCAGGTCGTGGTCTCCAGACTCCGCACAGACATGTACCATTTATTCAATAAACTGAAGATAGGTGCTACTGACGAATGCACTTGTGGTACAGGGAAAATGAGCGCTGAACATCTTCTGCAAAATTGCCCGACATACGAGGACCAGAGAAAGCACATGTAGCCATCACCAGTGCCAACACTAGACAAGCTGTATGGCAATATCGAAAGCCTCAGGATGACTGCTGCTTTCTTCGAACAAATTCAAGTTGACGTTCGAAAGCGTACGAAGAAGAAGAAGATGTGGTGTTTACGCAAGATGCAAAGAGCGAACTGGACAGAAAAAAACAATCAAACGAGTAAGGGCTTAAAGATAAAACTAATGATAAGTGTACAACACGATGGATTGTTTTGACTTAGTCACGACATGAGACGTAGAGGCCTACAATTGAAAATACTGAAATTCAAAATTTGCCTAAGAAAAGAAGAGGACGTCCAAAAAAAACACAACAACAAATACATTACACAGTTGTGCAAGAGCATTGGAATACTGACTTATGCTAAGCTGATCAGATCTGCTGATAACAAAAGACAGTGGTGTGAAAAGACAACTTTAACTCAACTCGCCAGACCAATTAACTAGATGATAATGATTATTTATATAGATACGTATGTCTCGCCTGCACTGATCAAAATCTACACAATAAAAGTGGCCAGTATTTAACTCACAGGCACGAAAAGTAAGTTGACGTTTTCAGACGACATCTCCGAGAACAGGACGGATTCAAGATAGGCGTGATGATCAACATTATACCACACACTTTACAGGCACTCTTATAGTGGTGCGGGGAGTCAAGCCCCCATGTTAGTCTCGACAAGTCCGGTATGATCTGGTACTCCTTAAATAATTCAATAGTCGAGTATAACCATCCTCACATAACTCTTCATGTATGCACATTGAGAGGCGCGATATTTTGAGATATAATGGAGTGATATTTCATCACCTTTTGTCTTATAATTACCATGTCGATTACATCATACAGAGATATAAACTGGGTTCTCGCAGAATTTAGTATTATGATTGCTGCCAACCTGAAACATCGGCTGATTTTGATTTCGTACAATCAGTTGCCTTGTCAGTTAACAATTATGGACTGAGTTTATTCACTTTGTCACGATCACAGTGTTAACGGGTGGAACTTATCCAGAAAGAAGCAACGTGACTAATGTACCTGAAATACCAAACAGTGGACATGAGATTCCTGCTGGTACATCTGTCTGTAAAGTCTAGATACGTGCTGGCTTAGGCAAAAGTCTACATACGACACATATAATAGCCGCAGACACATATAAAATGACAGACTACCACAGAGTTTGCTTACTGTGGAGGGAATGCAGATACTCGGCAACAGGTAAGTAAGTCTAGAAGTTTAACAATTAATTTAGTATAATTTGCAGGATGACGAAACTGTCCTACATATCAGCGGAGCTGTGTTGCGCGATAATAAAGCGAATGTAAACTGCTCTACTAGAGTGAGAGGTAGGATCGTTGCTGACAACAACCTTTAAAAATGAGAATGGAGATACGTGTACGACTTCGCCTCTCAGTGAGGCAACTTTAAGAAGAGCAGTTATTCTATCGCGCTCTCAGTCCCTCCTTGATTCAAACTGCACAGAAGTGCTGGCTATGGAATTGATGGATATCGATCATAGATAAGTTGAATTTTCGTGATCGTGGAGGAAAAGAGAGCCAGGTTGTGGCAGAGGTATGGACAGACAACATCAAAATATGGTCTGGACACAGTCTGAGTGTACCGACCAGTCCCAGGTTGGAGATAGCTGGAGAACCATTATCGCCAACCTCCTATATGGAAACGGTGCTTGATGATGATGATGAGTGCGCATGTGGTGATAGAAAAACTGATATTTCAAAAATTAATTTTACACATGACGCGGAAAGGGATTAAATGTGATAGTGCAGTTCGTATAAATGTTTGCAAGAATTCTGATGTACCCAGGATCGACACCTTGTTCCAACAGTGAACGCCAGACAAAATGTGGTTTTACCGAATCAAAAGATTTGATGTAGTAGGTGAAGGTAAATATCAAAGGTTTTTGGAGCTCTCATACTGTTTCAGTAGAGTAGAACGATGAGGTTGGCCAGGTGGATCCTATCTCACTAAACCTCTACTCCACAAGTTTGGAATTTGTCATCAGTCGATGCAACTGGGACATCTTTGGCATCCATATTGACGGAAGACGTCTCAATCACCTTTGATTTGCCGACGACATAGTGTCCATCACAAGGTCAGCATCAGGAGACAACCAAATGATGTAGTTACTCAATGGTAAGGGCAGGAAAGCTGAACTGGAGATACGTGTCTCGACGACAAAAGTGTTGGGCAATCGATTCGCCGTTTTTGTGATCCAGTCATCTTTGGCGGGGTATTCGCCAGTTGTGATCCAGTCTTCTTTGGCGGGGTATTCGTCAGTTGTGTTCCAGTCTTCCTTGGCGGGGTATTCGCCAGTTGTAATCCAGTCTTCCTTGGCGTGGTATTCGCCAGTTCTGTTCCAGTTTTCCTTGGCGGGGTGTGATTAGAAGATGTCAACAAGTACATCAATCTTTGGCGTCTCCTCAATATGGAGAATAACCTGGAACCTAAGCTTATAAGACGTCGCCGTGTGGGCTGGGCAGCCTTCTCGTCCACAAACATGGTCCTAGACGGTTGCCAAGACCAGGACCTACTAACGCGCTTTTCAGTTCGACTGTGCTCCAAATGATGTGCTACGATGCTCAGACATGGACACTAACCACAATCACTAGAAGACAAATCGAGAGTGACCCAGGCATGCCCTGAGAGACGCTTGGTCGGAATTACTCTCCTAAATTAACGTATACAAATTCTTCCAAATTCTGATAACAACGCTTGTTCCTGGTGAATGCAGACAACGCAAAAAACAGGTTGGCAGGTCAATGTTGCGACCAAACGGTGGTTGATGGAGCACGGCGACAGCAATTTGGTATCCTCGAGGTAAAAAGAGACCACGGGGAAGACCTCCAATGCGTTGGCCAGGCTCCCTTGCCGTACGCACAACATCCGAGACGCTTCTGGAGGAATGCTTACCACGCACTGGACTTCCGGGGTCCAAGACTGAGACGACTGGAAATGAAGTTCGTACATGTAGCTACGCTGAAGAACGGGTAATATACATATACATTCCCGCTAAACAAATTTGCAAATGGTCTCACAGTTGGCCTTTGTCTTTGTTGGCCTTGTAAATAAATTGTCAAGTCGTAAACAATGTTTCCATTAGTTAATCTTATATATATATATATATATATACGCATGCACATAAACACGCACACGTATACGAGCGCGCGCGCGCACGCACGCACGCACACACACACACACACACACACACACACACACACACACACATACACAAATTCGCACACACGTATACTTGTGCAAGATATATCCAAATTAAATGTTACAGGAATTGTATTATAAAATGCATGGAATAGTATGTCGAACTGAAAATCTTATTTGATGCCACGAACTGGATTTTTAGCAATATTGTAGATTGGGGCCGGGACGATCGAGCAGTATGTGCATGCGCTATATGCGCACAACAAGGCCGTATCACTGCCATGTTGAGCAATTTCAGAGCTGAGGCAGAGGCACTGAAGGCTGCAGTAGAAGCAAAATTGACAGGCGAAAAAAATGAAAGCCAGAAAGTCCTGTTTACAGATGCCCTGTCTGTTTTTACAGCACTAAAAAGCCTTAAAAATACAGAACTTAATGATTTAAGAACAGTACTCTGTCAACTATACCAGCAGACCGCACCAAAAAGAGTAGTGGTACAGTGGGTTCCACCCCACTGTAACATTCAAGGCAACGAAGGGGCAGACAGACTGGCAAAAGACGGTGCAAGACTACCACAACCAGATTCTAGTGTGACCTACGAAGAGTCCAAAAGGTTTATTAGGGACAGATACATGGCCAAATGAGAAACAGAGCATACTGGCTACACAAAAAATTATGCCTATTACCAGTTGAACAGAAGAGAGCAGGTCGTGGTCTTCAGACTCCGCACAGGCCACAACAAACTGAGGTACTATCTATTCAATAAACTGAAGATAGGTGGCACTGACGAATGCACCTGTGGTACAGGGAAAATGACCGCTGAACATCTGCTGCAAAATTTCCCAACATACGAGGACCAGAGACACCACATGTGGCATCACCAGTGCCAACACTAGACAAGCTCTATGGCAGTGTCAACGTCCTCAGGATGACAGCTGCTTTCTTCGAACAAATTCAATTTGACGTCTGACAGCGTACGAAGAAGAAGAAGAAGAAGACTGGCATGTTGCACAGTGAGAGAACAAGGAGACGTTATTCGTTGTCGTGATCAGAGGATGTGAAACCTTCTGAAATCTATAGAAGAATGGAGGTTCAGTACAGAAACATTTGTATCAGTCAGAGGAGAGAGTTGATTTAAAGAACAATTTAAAAACGAAAGACAAACGTCGTTGGTGATGCGCCAAGTTGGAAACTAGCAAGTCTGACTAGTGACACAGTGAAACAGCAGATGAACCTGCAAGTCCTTGGCAACAGCCGAGTCACAAATGACGAAACAGCTCTAGATTTCAGCATATGCCACAGCGCTGCGTACAAAATTGTCGATGATGTTCTCAATTATAGGCAAGTGTATCGGAAATTGGTACCAGTCCAGCGGACAAGGAGGCAATTTAGTTGGTACAAAATTGGTTGAATGTCAGTCCAAATAACAACATTTTTTCCGGAGAGCAGCCACAAGCTAGTGGACAGGTGAACCAAATGTGTTGCCAGGCTGGGAAAAATATCGAAAAATAAGACACGAACAATAATTTCTGGTTCGTACTCTTGTAAAAAATGTTATTCACGAAATTTCTACTTAATGTCTGTTCCTCGTGTGTGTATGTGTGTGTGTGTGTGTGTGTGTGTGTGTGTGTGTATGTGTGTGTGTGTGTGTGAGTGTCTTTGTATATAATATATATATATATATATATATATATACTTACATACTTAGTCGCTCCTCTTTCACTGTGAGGTGTAGAGGTTTTTCAGAGAGAACGCCACACTGCTCTGTATGCCTTATTTTTTCCTGGTCTTTTTCCAATCCAGCCCTCGATCACTTAAGGACTTTCGTATGTTGTCTTCCCAACGTACTTTCGGACGTCCTGGGGGTCTGCGTCCTTGACTTTTTAGCTCCGATGACCGCTTTGGTATCCGATCTTCTTCCATTCTACAGACATGGCCAAACCACTGTAGTTGGGACTGCTCCACTCGTGTCTGCAGGGGTTGAACTTCAAGATTGCTACGTATAGTTTGGTTATGGATCTTGTCCCTTTTCGTCACCTGAACGATTTTCTTAGGTACCTCATTTCTGAAGTTTGCAATTGCCTTTCATGGGCTGTAGTCATTGCACATGACTCGCATCCATATATCAGGACAGGCACATAGGTCGAGCGGTATACATCCATCTTTGTTTTCCTGTTTATTTCTCTTTTACTGAGGAATCCTCTGTTTATTGCATGGAAAAGTCTACCTGCTGCTGCCCTTCGTGCAGTTAACTCCTCTTTGATTCCTCCCCTGCTGTCTATTACCACTCCTAGATATTTAAAGTTGCTGACCTGCTCCAGTGCTCGTGTTCCCAGGGTTATCTGATGTCTCTTCTCATCTCTGGCGATCACCATGGTTTTTGTTTTGGAGTTGCTGATGTGCATTCCATCTTTGTTTCAACTATTCTTCCCAGACTTGCAAGCTGATCTGGAGATGTGCTTCGGATTTTGTGATCAGCGCCACATCATCTGCGAACGCTAGTTCCGATATGTAACTTGGTCTCATCTTCCAGTACCCTACTTCAGACTTTTTTGTCCCTTCCTTGCAGGCTTTGATGGCTTCATCCATGAGAAGTATGAAAATGTACGGTGATAGAATGTCCCCCTGTCTTACTCCGCTAGTGGTCTTGAACTCTCCTGACTTTTGATTTGATTTTCTGCATGTTTTATAGAAACTATGGCAGAGATCAGGGGTCTTGGAATGTTCTTCATTGTCAGGCACTCCCAGAGTTTGTCCCAAGGAACTTTATCAAATGCTTTCTCCAAATCTAAAAATCAGAGATACATCTCTTTATCATATTCAAGAGCCTTTTCACTTAGCTGTCTGAGTGTAAAGATAAGGTCTTGAGTACTTCTGTTTGCCCTAAACCCACATTGAGTTTCATCCATATTTGGCTCTACTAGACCTCTTAATCGCCGTTCTAGAATCCTAGAGTAGACTTTACCGGGGACACTGAGAAGGGAAATACCTCTGTGATTTTCACATTTTCGATTGTCGTCCTTTTTGAATATTGGTATTATTATTGCAACCTCCCAATCTCTTGGTCTCTTCTTGTGGCAGTATGCTGCCTTGAGAATCGTCATGAATAGTATCTCTCCTGCCGTTCCCATGTATTTAACCATTTCTGGTTGTGTACCTTTATGTCCTGCTGCTTTACCAATCTTAATTTTCTCCAATGCTACCTTTAGTTCTTCCATTGTGATATTATCGTCGCCCTCTATGGCTCCCTCTTCCTGAATATGGACTGTTACTTCGAGAGCTTGATTTTCCTCCACCTCAAGAAGATCTGAGAAATATTCTTTCCATCTGTTCATTACCTCTTCTGGGGCGGTCAACAGCGCACCTTGTTTATCTTTAACAAATTTCAGGGGGCATTCCTTTTCCTTCCGCATGTTCATTAAGGTCCTGTAGAACAGTTTCTGGTTTTCTCCAGCATTATTTTCCAGTTTGTCTCCAAATTCTTCCCAGGATGTCTGTTTGACCTTGAGCACAGTCTTCTTTGCTTCTGTTCTACAATTTACATATTCTTTATATTTCTTTGTTTGTTCTTCTATATTCCTAGCCCCTTGGTATTGCTTCCATGCCTTTTTCTTTTCTAGTATTATTCTTTTCACTTCTTCTGTCCACCATGGTGTACTCTTTCTCTTCCACCTTTCTTTGCTTTGACCGCATGCCTCTGCTGCAGCCTCTTTGAGGATGTCTTTGAATTTGATCCAGAGCATTTCCATATCTTCTTCAGATTCCTCTTTCCTTCCTATTGCTATTGTTATGAGCCCCTGGTATCTCCTCTTAACATCTGGTTCTCGTAGTTTGTTGGCCTTAATTTTATTTTCTCCTTGTGTGTTGTTTACTGCTTGCTGATGGGTGTTGCCTGGCTGGATAGCGTTTTCCAATTTCTCTCTTTATTTTAACTAGGTAGTGGTCGCTTCCTATCTCTGGTCCTCTCAACACTCTAGCATCCTTTACATACTTGAAATCAGTTTTCCTCACTTTCGTAAAGTCAAGTATTGATCTTTCATTTCCTGCCGGCTCGCATTTTGTGTAGGCATGGATACGCTTGTGTGGAAACCTTGTATTTGTAATGACAAGGTTTTGTTCTCTGCAGAATCTCTGCAGTCGTTTTCCATTGTCATTTAAGACATCTTCTCCATACCTACCGATCACTCCATCCCATCTAGAATAATCGTTTGCAACTCTTGCGTTGAAGTCTCCAAGGAGAAGTATTTCATTATGGCAATCGTCAATGGTCCTTTGAAGGAGCTCATAAAATTCATCTTTCATGTCAGTGCTCTCATCTTCGTTTGGTGCATACACAGTGACGATATCCATTTGACTATCCTCCTCTTGTAGACTTAGAACCATCAGTCGTTCTGAAATGAACTTCCATCCTTTAATATTTGCTTTGTTATTACTATCCACTATACAGCCCACACCTGCCCTGGCTCGTTCACTCATCGGAACTCCGCTGTAGTATAACATGTTACCGTCATGGTCCAGAACTCCGCCTGTAGTATAATATGTTGCCTTCATGGTCCAGAACGCCCTGTTCCTTTTTCTTTGTTTCTGTAAGTGCCAGGACTGTCAATTGTGCTCTCTTTATCTCCCCTATTAGTTCATGTTCTTTTCCGTTTATACTTCTTACATTCCATGTTCCGTAAATCGTGGTCCTTATTTCTCACATGTTCGTCGCCGTTGAGATCAGTCCGGTTTTATCTAAGGTTTGACTTGTAATGGTTTAAAAAAAAAAGACAAACAGGTGATTTGCCTGTTGTGTCTTTGCATGGTGGAGGGGCTGCCTCCTTACAACCTCCATGCCTGCCGACCAGTTTTTGTCAACGGCTGCTTATTTATTCGCAGCTAACCTCCAAATTAGGAGGCCTTTCAGCAATCTGTAACCCTGCTGACGCGCCTGGTAGGAGGTAGGTTTTTCCCCAAGGCCATTTGGTATTCGAAAAGTATGAAGCAGGGCTGCGTTCTGGAATCTTCTTTGCTGTGTTACTAAAGCATGAATTTGGTAATGTAAATGCAGGAATCTGCGTTCACACTAGGTCAAATGGTCAGCTGTTTAACCTGCAAAGCTCTAGACCAAAACGAAGATCAGAGAGATCACCACCAGGAACGTTCTTTTCGCTGATGTTGCTACAATTGGCAGCCATAGTCAGCAGGAACTTCAGATGTTGGTAGATCACTCTTCCCAAGCTCGGAAAGATTTGGTCCAACAATCAGTCTCAACAAAACAATTGTGCTGGAGCAGGAAGTAGATGTCACGCCAACTCTTGGCATCGATAATTATAAACTGGCAGCTGTACAGTAATAAATATACTTTAGATCCCTCAACAACGACAAGCCCTCTCTTGACCGAGAAATATTCAGTCGCATTGGCAAAGTTGCTTCTAGATTTGATAGCCTCACGACGCATATTTGGAAAAACCAGAAACAGACAATTAAAACCAAGGCCATAGTGTACAATGCACGTGTCGTCAGCACATTCCTACATGACAGCGAGACTTTAACAACCTATGCCAAACAAGAGCACAGGTTTTTTTTTTGTTTTGTTTTTTAAGGTGGATCGAGGTCCTTATGCGGTTGTGCAATGCTTGGCTTCCTCCGTGTGACGCTTTCTAGGCGTATCATCTTCCCTCTACGACGTATGCGATCAGTTCTTAGAATTACATTGAGGGACAGAGTGATAAATGCAGAAGTGTACTCTTGCACTGGTCTCCCAAGCATCTACACTCTCCTTAGACATCGAAAACTACGATAACTTGGTCTTGTTCGTCAATGGGAAGATGTCGAATTCCCAAAGACATCATTCATGGACAGTTTGCGGATGGTAAAATAACAGTTGGCCTACCACAGTTAAAGTTCAAAGATGTGTGTAAGAGTGAAATGAAGGCCTTGGACATGAATCTGACATCTTGGGAAGATGAAGCTGCAGACCGAACCGAGTGGAGATGTACCCTGAAGGGCCAACTCATACTTGGTGAAGAGAAGCTCTTGCAACACACAGAAGTGAAACGAAAACGCCACAAAGAGAACGAAATGCAAAGCAATAATATATATATAAATATATACACACACACACACACACAAACACAAAAACACACAGACACACACAAACACAAAAAAACACACACACACACACACAAGAAGAGTGATCAAATGAAACTCGCCTGTGTTGCACTAGCGCAATTTGAGCGTAATGACGTCATAATCCACATGATAAGCACAGACCAATGAATAATCTTTCTATTCCTGTGCGTAAGTTCTGCTGCAGATCGTTGACAAGATGGCCGGTGTCATACCGAATCTGTCCAAGGTGGACCAACGTGCTGTGATTCAGTTCTTAACGGCTATAGGATGCCGACCAGTCAACATTCATCCTAAGTTTGATGGTGATACATGTATATTGAAGACAACAGTGAAGGACTGAGTGCGAATGTTTAGGGAAGGACGTGAGATAACGAAAAATCTGCAACCAGGTCAGACACATATTGTTACGACAGAAGAAGCCATCGCCAAGATTGATACATCAATGTTGGTGGGCCATCGTCAGAGATGACGTTCGTAGAACAGTTCAAATGGTGATTCGGAAGAAACAAGTATTGGAAGTTCACGATTGGTCCCAAGAATGCTGACCGACCACCGTAAGGAAGAACGTATGACGTGGACTTTGATCCATTTGCTGGGTTACGACTCGGTGGGTCGTGCATTCCTGTTGCACATAGTGATAGGTGTTGAATCGAAATACCATCACTTTTAACCGTGAAGCAAAACAGCGAGCATGCAATTGAAACATACAGGATCACCAAAACGCAAACAATTCATGTCGTGTTGTTTCCGTTGGTAAGGTTATGCTCACCGCATTTTAATTTACCGCGAAGGGCTATTGTTCGCAGACTTTGAAGAGCTTGGCATGAACACCGACGCCATTCTCTATATCATCATTAGCTCTTTCCGTCTCGACAGCCGATAGTAATTGTGCTTTGAAAAGGTATGCAACTACAGTCCATGATGGTAAAGAATGTGACTCGTAAGACCTATCCGGGCAGAGAAGCATCTTCTACAGTGTGTGCATGAAAAATTAGGACCGTTTGCGGGATCGCATCGGGTGGAGAGTCTTCTCGAACACTGAATCTTTAGTCTATTAGCAAGCAGTATCTCCATTGACTTTATTCCATGCTTAATCATGCCCCTCCATGTAACAGGATCCATGGCGTCCTGTTCCCATGATTCCAAATCGATGCCTGCGTCAATCATATCCCGATTGCATACATCCTTGTACCGAAGTAATGACCTGCCCCGAGACCTTTTCCCTAACTGCAATTCCCCACAGAAAAAGATAGTCTTTGTATTCTGCCAGCCTACCAATCCCGATCTTTCACCATGTGACTTTGATTTGTTTAGTCTTAGAGAAAGCACTAAAGGAACAACTATTCCATTCCGATGCAAACGCCATTACAGAGGTGACCCCATTGTTCAATGATCAGCCAAAGTCATTTTTAACACCGGTATTCGCTGTCTCCTTAAGCATTGTAATGCGTGTCTGAATGCCTTCGGCGACTTCTTCTAACGACCCGCTGTCGCTTACTTGCTTCATAGGAATTAACAAAAATAATTCTGCCACACCTAGTAATGTACCCATAATACGTATATAATAAAACCAGAGTCGCGGGTTTCATGTTATAACTCATCGTGTATTATATATATAGTTATTGTTGTTGTTGTTGAATACCCACAATGAGTAAGTTAACTCTTTTGTGCGCCCTGAAAAAGAATTTAAGTGGCGGGTTAAGTAGCTTTCCTCACAATCCGAGCATGTCCTCCAGGCGGTTGTGCAATGCGTGGCTCCATCTGCGTGTCGCTCACTACTACGTGGATCATATCGATCCATATCTCGTCAGCCAGATAGCCTTAAAAATAACCTATTTCCAGAGGATAATACATAGAAGCGAGATTGTGGTCTTGCTTAGTGTATTGTGCCTGACTCTGATGTCAGTATGTTGTGTCTAACTGGACTAGCGTCTCACTTCTCTCTCTCTATCTCTCTTCTCTCTCTCTCTCTCTCTCTCTCTCTCTCTCTCTCTCTCTGTATTGTCCTTCTATGGCAAGATCTGGTTCCAATATCATGCCAACAAAGATTATAAAGATGGGACTGAAGCAGGCGATGAAGAGTGCTGAAATAATCACAATCATTTTGGCGAGCATTCTGTCGCGATGGGAGATAGAATCGGAATGTCCTGTACACATTGACGTCTTTCGCCATTTTGTTTTACTTTGTAGTTTGATCACCAATGTGATCGTGGAGATTAAGATAACAATAAAGGCAGTGAATGGAATGATTACGTTATTGATTGCAAAAGACACTTTCTCAACATTTTCCCGATCTTCAGTAAACACTAAACCTAGGATAGTTTTGTTCCGGTCAGGGTAAAATTTCATGGCGAATCTATTCACACAATATACCGGTGAGACACTTCCAACAAGAAAAATATACACTGTGATCAAAGCAACAACGGTTCTTCTTCATGTAACAATGACCTTGACCTGAAAAAACCACAATGCAACAGTAACAACGATTGATTTAAAAAAAAAGATTTTTATTGATTTTTTGTGCGATACAAATTCGCATAATTTGTTCAATTGTTGTAGTTTTATATATCAATTCAATTAAATAATGAAATTTGAATAAAAGATCGTAAGAAAGAAGGAGAGGAAGAAAATGGATTGAGAATGAGAAATAGTAAGTGAAGCAGAAGGAACAATAATACAGTGGAGTAAATATGAAACAAAAAACTGAAATGTAAGTTCAAGAACTAAATATCTAATTAGTGAAATATCAATTTTGTTTTGATTTGTTGGTTTTTTTTGTAACAATTTTTTCTCTTGAAAACCAAAAAATATGCTGTTTAATTAATTTTTAAAACAGTTTCAAGAAATGGGGAAAAAAGGAAAACACAAATTTGAAAAATACAGTATCCAATTACATGTTGTTTAATTATTTTATGTCTATATTTAGTGTGTATATGTAATTGAAAAGTTGTGTAGTGTATATTCTCTTCTGTTAATATGAGTCATATCTCATTTTCTCTGAAAACTGGCATTTACATGAATAACAAAGGTGAAATAAATCAGATCAGGTCAGGTCATCCCGCAACTGGTGAGGTCGTTGTGGCACACGTGAAGACATCCTCACAAGACCACGCCACCCTTCTCTGTCGGCCACTGCCTGTGCCTCTTTTGGTCGAAGATTGGTCCATTCTTTTAGGTTGTCCTCCAATCTCTTTTTGGGCTGGCCTCTTCATCGTCTGCCTTGCACCTTTCCGAGGAGGATCATATTTGCAAGATCATTTGATCTCGATATGTGAGCGTACCAAGCGAGTTTCCTTCTTTTGACAGTTGCCAAGAGGTCTTCGAAAGGCCCTATTGCTGTTGTTATTCTTTCTCGTATTTCCTCATTTGTAATTCGATCTTGATGCGTGACGTTTAAAAGTCTTCGAAAACATATCATCACCAAGTCCTGTATCCTTCACTGACGGTTAGCTGTAACTGTCCATGTCTCACAAGCATAGGGGAATATTGACAGGACCAGTGTACGCATTAAACTGATTTTCGTGCATAGTGCTAACCGTTTATCTTGCCAGATTTTGTTAAGCCATGCAAGTGCCGCTATTGTCTGTGCTATTCTGGCCAACATCTGGCCTTCATCAATGATAATCGAACCCAGATATTTAAAACGATCAACCACTTCGAGTATCTGATCATTAGCTTTTATTCTGCTGTTGAAGCCCTCGGCGTTGTTGGTCATTATTATTTTCTTTCCAGCGTTTATCTCCATACCATAGTCAAGAGCTGTTTCATCGTGCCTTCTGATCCATTCCTGGAGTTCTGCTTCTAAATCCGCCAACCCGTCGATGTCATCTGCAAAACGAAGGTTGATAATCGGTCGGCCCCTCCAAGCAGAAATTGTAGGAGTTGACATAATGGCTCAAGAGACGAAGCTCCGCATTTTCAATCTGTACGTACCACCAAATAAATCCCTATCGCTCTCGAGTATGGTCGTCAAGGACTCCAACTGCATAGTAGTTGGAGACTTCAACAGCCACTCGGAGAGATGGGGATACTCGGACACAGACAGCAGAGGTGACGAAGTGGAAGATTGGGAGATAGACACAAATCTCTCCCTAATCAATAGGCCGGAGGATAGCCCTAGTTTATATTCTAGAACATGGCATACCACCTCGACTCCAGATTTGGCCTTCTCCACACAGGACATACACCATAAAATAGACCGCCAGGTGCTAAACCAACTGGCACGTAGCGACCACAGGCCGATCAGGCTAGATATTGATATGGAAGTAGGCCCACAGGAAACAAAATCGCTCCCACGTTGGAATTACAAACGAACCGACTGGGACAGATTTGCAATCCTGACAGACGGGCTGTGTGAAACCATCAACACACGAAACAACAAAAGGAAGCCCATGGTGGAAAGCCTAAGCAAGGCAACAATGCAAGCCGCCACTGAAACCATCCCAATAGGTGCTAGGAAAAATTATAAGCCCTATTGGAATGATGAGTTGCAGAAAGCGGAAGATGCAATCACAAATGCTAGGAACATGGCAGAGCGAGAACTATCTATGGAGGCAAATATCGCCATCAAAGCCGCCACGGCGAAATACAAATACACTCTCAACCAAACAGCAAGAGAGAGCTGGAAAAACAAAACCGAAAGTCTCAACCTAGACAAAGAAGGGAACAAGCTATGGAAGCTAGTCAGAGCCATAAACGACGAAACCGCCTCAAACAAACAAATTACCATCAAGCAGGGCGAAAACCTGCTCACAGGGGAAAAAGCCGCAAACGCTTTTGTAGAACACTATGCCAGAGCAAACCACATCGAGGTCCCTGCAGATAGGCATGCAGACATTAGTGAAAAGCAAAAGGGGCACGAAAAAATCATTACGGCACCAGAGGAGCATATGATGGCAAAATTAACAATGAGTGAAATGGAAGAGGTCATGAGAACATTAAAGAAAAGGAAATCTCCCGGAAAAGACGGGATAACAAACGAAATGCTGATGGGGCTGGGCCAAACAGCGAAGAACTGCTATCGGTCCTGAACCAAAGCTGGAAAAGGGGAATTGTACTGCAGGCATGGAAAGACGCAGTACTTGTACCAGTACCGAAGAAACGAAAGGACAAAACAGATCCGAATGGATACAGGCCTATCAGCCTACTGAGCTGTGTCGGCAAACTGATGGAACGTATGATAAACACCAGACTGATGTGGCATCTGGAAGAAAAACGAATACTAATTCCACAGCAAGCCGGCTTTAGACAGCACAGATCCACTGAGGACCAGGTCATCCTCATAGCTCAGGAAATAGAAGATGCCTACCAGGCACAGAAACACACAGTAGCGGTTTGGGTGGACCTGGAAAAGGCATTTGACAAAGTCTGGAAAGATGGACTTAGAGTCAAGCAAAGGAGAAGTGAAGTTTTTGGGAGAATGTACAAGTAGATCAACCACTACCTTAAACAAAGAACGGCCAAAGTCAAAGTACAAGGGCAGATGAGCAAAAAAGGTGACACTCGAGCAGGGAGTACCCCAAGGGGGAGTACTGTCACCCACACTCTTCCTGGTGTATATAAACGACATTACAGAGAATATACCAAGAAGAGTCCATAGCTCAATGTTTGCAGACGATCTGGCTATGTGGACCTCTGAAAAGAATCTCACCATAGCAAGAAATCGGATGCAGCAGGCCCTAACATCGCTGGAAGAGTGGGCGAACTCATGGCTGGTCAAAATAAACGAGGAGAAAACCACATGCACAATATTCTCGCTTTCAATCAAACCACAAAACACCAAATTAAGTCTAAATGGCAAATTGCTGCAGCCAAACGACAACCCAAACTATCTGGGAGTCACATTTGATCGGCGCATGACATGGAAAAGTCAGATCGAGAGAAACCGAATGAGAGCCAGAGAAAGAATGGCAATCATGAGGAAACTAGCTGGCACAAGCTGGGGAGCAGACGAAAGTATACTAAAGAAACTGTACACTGGAAGAGTGAGACCAGTTCTCGAGTATGGCATTTCGGCATGGACAACAGCAGCAAAGGCGAACTTCGATAAAGTTAACAAACTTCAAAACCAAGCCATGAGAGTTATAAAAGGAGGCATGAAGTCAACGCCAATTGTAGAACTTGAAAAGATTGCAAAGCTGCAACCCATGACCGACAGAAGAGACTGCAGAGACCAGCTACAGTCAGAGAAACTCCGAAGACTGACTGACCACCCAATGCACCAGAGACTAAACAATTTAGGAACTGGGAAACTAAAGCGGAGAAACTTTGCAGAAATAGCCAAAGCAAAGATGCACGAAGATCCCATAAACGCACTAACAACACCAAAGCCCATCACTACTGTACGAAAATCTACCTGGAGGCAGGGTATATTTCCAGAGGTGGTAGAAAATATACCAGGTATTGGAAACAAAAACTGCCAGACTGAAAAAGAAAGGAGAGATACTACCATAAGCTTTATATCGAAAAACTACCCAAGCATGGACTGGATCCATGCATACACCGACGGTTCTGTAACAAACACTACACAGAACGGAGGGGCAGGAGCATTCCTGAACCTACCACATGGCAGACAAATAAGACTGTCATTCGCTACTGGTAAGCAATTTCAGAGCGGAGGCAGAGGCACTGAGGGCGGCAGTGGAAGAAATGGTGACACATAAAGAAAATGAAAGCCATATAGTCCTGCTTACAGGTGCTCTGGCCGTAGTCACAGCGCTAAAAAGCCAGAAAAACACTGAGCTTAATGACTTAAGAGCAGCACTCTGTCAACTATGCCAGCAGTCCGCACCAAAAAGGGTAGTGGTACAGTGGGTCCCATCACACTGCAACATCCAAGGCAACGAGGAGGCAGACAGACTGGCAAAAGAAGGTGCAAGACTACCACAAACAGATACTAGTATGACGTACGAAGAGTCAAAACGGCTTATAAAGGCCAGATACATGACCAAATGGGAAACTGAACATACCGGCTACACCAAAAACGATGCCTATTACCAGTTGAACAGAAGAGAGCAGGTCGTTGTATTCAGACTTCGCACTGGTCACAATAGACTGAGGTACCACCTATTCAACAAATTGAAGATAGGTGGTACCGACGAATGCCCGTGTGGTGCCGAGAAAATTACCGCTGAGCATCTGCTGCAGAACTGCCCGACATACGAGGATCAGATAGAGCAGATGTGGCCATTACCAGTGGAACCACAAGCTCAATGGCAGTGTCGACAGCCTCAGGATGACCGCCGCTTTTTTCGAAAAAATAATGGTTACTGTCTGACTGCGTACGAAGAAGAAGAAGAAGAAGAAGAAGAAGGTAGGCCCCTCTATCTTGATAGTACCAACGTGACCTCCAGGTGCCTCACTCATAAATACCACAAGGAATTTATTGAAAAGAGTTGGAGAGAGTGTACACCCCTGTCTCACACCAACTGATGTGCGAAACCAGTCCCCTCGCCTCCCATTCGCAAGAACTGCGCTGGACGCATTGTCCTGCAAGTGTTGAAGGACCTGTATCATATTTCCGTTGATTGTATACATCTTCATGGTTACCCATAGCGCTTTATGCCAGAAATAGGGTGATGCTTATTTGTCATGTATCATAACGATGAGCAAAGTCGTTGACATTCTTCCGGTAACAATTCGCCTAACTAGGTCACTGTGACCTACGATTGGCATTATGTTTGCAAACACATTAAAATACCGATGGATTGAATAACACCCTTTTAACATTTATCAGGGACTTCAGTAACTTTCATTACCATTAATGACTTAAATACAAGGAAAGTTAGAAACATGGCGGTTGACTTCATTGAACAAGAAATTAATTATTCTCTCTGAATCAACTATCTGGCCTGTGGCATCGCCAATGATATATTTAATGTATCAAATTATTTATCTAATGTGAGTTTGTTTAAATTTCAAATGTTTGTGGTGGAGATTTGTTTGATTAATCGAATCACGTGATGTCCTCATACCTGGGTCAAAATGGTCCTGGCGCGAGGCATTACAATACGGACCCTACCCGGGATAGTTTGGAAAGTCGTTAACACAGCTGTGGATCATAATAAGTATGAACAAGTCAAAAAAAGGGAGAGGGGGAGAAACGGACACGAAGAAGATCGAGAAAGATGTTTGTTGGGGGGGGGGGGGAGGTTGAAGGGATGTGCGATTTGGTAAAGGAGGGGTAGGGACGGAAGGTTGAGAAAGGGAGCGGGGAGTGGTTTAGATTTGGGAATATATACGCGGGATAGAGGGTAGGAAAAAGAGTGCAATGGGATGGGAGGTACGGGAGGGGTGCAGAAAAGAGGAGAATTCTCAATTATTAAACAACTGTTGCTTCTTACACGAAATACAGTTTGACTGCCGAACATATGTTTGGCATGTGTCTGCTAATAGTTAGTCATTTTTATTTTAAGATGTAGACTCTCTTCAAACCCAAGCCAGTCACTATCATCATCGACAGCTTATATGTCGTTCTTCTATGTTTTATATCCTCAGAATATTACACTAGTGTGAATGACTGATTTCAGTGTGTTCAATCCTTGATAAAGACCTTTTCATGTTGAAACGTCGAAACACACAACTAACTGCTTTTATACAAACTATAAATTAACATCGCTTGCATGAGCGGCTAAGTTCAACATTTCGTATCAATACATTTCTAACGGCATAGATTTGATACGTTCCTGTGTACTAAGTGTTAAAAGAATTAATTGCTTTACTGTTAGGGAAGGCAATACAGCAAGCAAGCGAACTGGTTAGCCATTTACAAAAAAGCTAACATATCGTACAGTGAAGGTTAAATTAGACCAAAACAAGTTTTTCAAAATACAACCATCAACGAGAACAAGAGGGCACAAATACAAATTAACTAAAGAAAGGTCCAGATTGAATATTATGACACATTTTTTAGTCAGAGAGTGATGAATGCTTGGAATGCATTACACAAGGAAGTGGTAGAGGCAGAGGCACTTAACGCATTTAAGAATAGATTGGAATTGCAAAGCTTTTAGAACAGGGTAATGCAAATGTGACTGGGTGTCTACAGACTCTGATGCGTCTTCTCAACCAGTATTAAGTTAAGTTAATCCACTAGTGCTCCTCCCCCCCCCCTGCCACCCCCCACCATTCCTGGGGCCTACTTTAATAACTCCTGGGAGGGTACATTTTCCTTACCGTCCACTTAAAAATCTAAATTGAATAGAAGTCCACTGAATCTGTGTATTTTTGATGTTGTTAATTCATCATGTAATTATTCTGGTTCCGCCCATCTGAAAACTACAAACGCCATCTTGTGGGTGGTAGCGTCCCGTTTGAAGAGCACTGCTCTAGATCCCATAAGGGAATTATAAGACCTGAGACGTTCTTGTTTGTGTTTGCTCTAGTCTAGTTTGTACTTGATACTTATTGACAAATTTATTTTTCAGTGCGTACTGCTGCGTCCTTGCTTTTGAGTTATATGTTTTGTTGAATGAGATTGCTCACTGGTTATCAATATTAAAATCAGAAATAGGATGGCAATGCCACATCAATTCAAGCCGTCTGTCATTTCACAACAGGAACGCTGGAACGACAGTCTTTATCCTTGCCCATATAAAACAGCTTGAAAAACACATTCCTATATTTACTACTCATACGGTAGTAAATAAATATGTTCATTGACGAGTTAGCGGATTCCATTATAAATCCGAAAGAAAATACAATGAAAAACATATTTCTATACCTGCCGTCGACTGAGAACTCAGGCCATGCCGACATACCGATGAAGATGATGGTGACAGGGGTGAAGCAGACTATGAAGACTGTAGAAATCATCACGACCATTTGGGAAACTTTCTGGTCGCGGTTTGACAATGTATCCGATTTGCCAGGTGCCGTTGACTGTTGGCGCCATTTTGTTTTCTCTCTTAGCTTGACAACTAACATTAGTGTGCAGATAATTACTGTCAGGAAAGCAGTGAAGGGTACGACGACATTGTTAACAGCAAATGTTCCTTTCTCTATTTGCTCTCGGTTGCTTGTGTGCACTAAACCAAGGAGGGTTTTGTTTCGACCTGGGTAGAACTTGAAGGCCAATCTGTTAGCGTAGTATACTGGTGAGACGCTACACACAAGTACGACAAAGACTGCAACGATAATGATAGTGACTCTCTTGGGGGTAATGATTGTCTTCACCTAAAAATACAAGTATATTTCAATGTCTTATTCACAATATTTAATGTTGTTTGCTTATAAAAAAAAGGTACAATACATCTGAATCGCTAGCAGCTTCGTCCAAAATGTCGTGTGCTATTTAGTACATTTTATACACAATGCTATGCTTTTCAGAAATGATATCACAACACTTAGAGCGGATGCCATAGGTGTTGAATCCCTCTCGGCAAATGGATACTGATGAGTAACGCACCTTGTTTGTTTTGTATTTTTCTAACCAACCATCTGGGACATTTACCTATGCCGGAACTACGTCATGTTTTCAAGCTCTTGCATGTATGTGGATGTCAGATTTATTAGTAGCATTGTCAATTAACCGATGGTCAGTGATGTACTACTCACGTAACACATATAAATTATCTACACTATGTATTTAATTTAAAGGACACAAACGTATTGACTTTTAATTTTCAATCACCGAGATAACTATTGTTCTCATTTCTCTTCCAGGTGTCAAGTAGGGGAGTGTACATGTTTTCTTAAGTTGTTTTGTGTCTCCATACAGGGTGTTGGTGATATAAGGGTTTACGGTAGTTGTTACGCCCACACTTCTGACAATGGTGGACAATCCATATGATGTTGTTTCACTGTTTCCGTTTATCTGTCTCAGTGGTTCGAGTATTGTGTGAAGTCTACGGTCACTGTGTAGGTGTTTGTTACCAAACCTGCATAAACGTAATGTAAGTCCAATATCAACATAAAGTTTTAGAGACTAGTATGCCACGCCTTCAGTATTGTGAGATTGGGATAACTTGTTTTCGTCTTCGCTGCCTTTTCTACCGTAACTTTAAACAGATTCAGGGACCCTTTTTTGAGCTGGATATACTGGTGCATACTGTTGCTGTGTCGTGAAAACGATTCCTTTCCTACAGGAGTTAATCGACCTATCAGCTTTGAGATAATATCTACATATACTTAAAGGCTACTCTATATATAGACCAACCTAGTCATTTTACTAAAAATAATATAGATGTTGAAAAAGAAAATTACATTACACTGACCATTTGCATTTTGCACAACTCAGAGAATGTAGAAACATCGCTTTTTATACCAAACAAACAAATATAAGAGAAAGAATAATAACTGCTAAGATTAAAGTATAAAAAGATCAGAGAAAGCATAACGATAGCTTTTACAAACACAGAAAGCCCACATGCACGGACGCACATACACACACACACACACACCCACACACACACACACACCCACACACACACAGACACTGACACACACACACACACACACACACACAAACACACACACAGACACTCACACACACACCCACACACACACACACACACACACACACACACACACACACACACACACAAACACACACACAGACACTCACACACACACACACACACACACACACACAGACACTCACACACACACACACACACACACACACACACACACACACACAAACACACACACAGACACTCACACACACACACACACACACACACACACACACAGACACTCACACACACACACACACACACACACACACACACACACACACACACACACACACACAAACACACACACAGACACTCACACACACACACACCCACACACACACACACACAAACACACACACAGACACTCACAGACACTCACACACACACACACACACACACACACACAAACACACACACAGACACTCACACACACAAACACACACACAGACACTCACACACACACACCCACACACACACAGACACTCACACACACACACCCACACACATACGCACACACACACCCAGCTCCAAATCAGATAAATTAGAACAATAGCCCTTACTCAGACGGTAACTATTAGAACAAGTAGAACATCAGTTGTCAAGGTCAAACCAAAAATGAAGGAAAGTTACACAATGTCTCTTCTCTCGCTTTCGCCTTCTATCACCAAGGCGTGCATATGCCATCAACCAACCCTGGAAAAGCAGCTCTGTCCTGTGTAATCTTTTCCACTTCCTTCCAGCTTTTTCCTGTTTTCTTTACCTACTCCTCCAGATTTCGTCTCCACGTATTGCTTGGTCTGCCTATGCCTATCCTTCCGTGGCAGTTCCATGGCAGAGATTGCCTGGTGATACTGTCCTGTAGCTTTCCATCCATCTCCACTTTTTTACTAAGATATCCTGTTCCAATTTACCTTGTCCCACTCTTTACCACAGTCTGTCGTTTGTAACTTTGTCAAACCATTATATACCAAGAATCTTTCTCAGGCATATGTTGATAAAACCCTGCAGTCTCCTGTCATTGTATTTTGGTCACGATTATCCGTAATCTGGTCAATGCATGTTATCTTCTGTGTAAAGAGTGCTCATTCGTTATCTTGTTATCCACTGCCTTTTCATCCTTTCTAGTATTACTCTTTTTAACACATTTCCTGGCACCGATAATAACATTATTGCTCTATGGTTTTTTCATTCCTGTAAATCTCCCTTCTTAAGCAATTTCACAAGGTGGCCCTCTCTCTAATCTTTTGGAGAGCTACCTTGCTCCCAGATGGGGCTTATCAAGTTGTGGAGCATGTTAGTAAATGTTTCAACATCTGCTTTTATGGATTCCGGTGGTATCCTATCAGGTTCTGCTGCTTTTTCGTTCCTCAAAAACTATATTGCTCTTCTAATCTCTTCTTGACTTTGACTTTCACAGTTGATCGGCAGGTCCTCCTCTGCTGGTGGGATATCTGGTGGGTTGTCTGGTGCTGGTATGTTCAAAAGCTAATCAAAGTATTCTACCCATCTTTTTTTCTGTTCTTCAGGGCTAGTTATCTTTTCCCCAAGTTCATTTTTGATTGGTCTACTTTGTTGTTGATACTTTCCCGATAGTTTCTTGGTAGCCTGATATAAACCTTTCAAATGTCTGTTTCCCCGCAGCCGCTTCCGCTTCTTCAGCCAAACCATCAATGTAACGTCTTTTGTCGGTCGTCATGTTCTTTTTAACCTCCATGTTGCTCTCTACATACTCTTTCTGTGCTGTGCTTTTTGCTGTTCTCGTTTTACTGTTTAGTAAGGCCATTTTCTTATTTCGATCTTAGTGATTGTTTCTGCTGTTATCCATTCTTTATGCTGCCGTTTCTTCGTTCCTAGGACTTCCTCGCATGCAGTTTTCCATGTACTTTGTACTTGTTCAAATTTATCCTTAAATCTGGCCCCTTCATCTAGCTGATCCAGTGCCTGATATTTATTCCTGAGTGTTATACGGAACTCATCTTCTTGCAGGTATTGTACGCAGTGCCATGTTCTCCTGTCTTGCATAGTTCTGGTCTGGGGATACCTATGTTGCCTTATGAATGGCTCTGTTTGCAAACATATTTCCTCCTATGACCAATTTGTTTCCTGCACAAATATCTGCAAACCGCTCTACGTTTTCGTTTAGTACTCCTAGTCCCCCCTCCTCATGATAACTCATATCCCACGTTGTCATTTCCTTTTTTTGTGTTGAAGTCTCCCATTAGTATGGTAATGTCACGCCTCCCTGTCTCATCCCCTAATTTCTGTAATCTACTGTAGAAAACCTCTTTTACTGTGCCTTCCTTTTCATTTGTTGGGACATATCCCAGAATTTTATTTAGTTTAACCTTCTTATTCTTTGTTCTAAATGTAACCACGAACAGTCGTGAACCGGATGCTCTTAACTGCTTTACGGCTGCCCCCATCCTGCGGAAACTAGAATGCACAACAGCAATGATAAGAAATCCACTTCACCCTCTCTATCAGTGCACTTAGGGCCTCCGCTGATAGCATTAGGGCCACTCGCTATGTATGGTGCGTTTTTCTCTTCCACTTGCTCTGTATATCAAAGTCTCTCCTGTTGCCAACAGTACCTTTCCTGACTGACTCCATCTAGTCTCACTCAGTCCAAGGATGCAAATGCCACATCGCTCCCTCTATTTTGAAATCTGCGCTGTCATCCCCTCCTCCCACGTGGTTTCAACATTCCAGGTGCCGAGTCTGGAAGGCTTTCTTGTTGAAGGAAAGGTAGTCGGCAGTCCAGCTTGCTTTCGGGTGTGACTGAGCCGCGTTATACGCTCTGCTGAGGGGACCTTTCCCTTCACGGACGGAAAACACTGACTATGACTCCACCTCATGTACTCGTTCTTGCTCCTTGAAATACTGTAAGCAGTGGCAGTCTGCTGAACGAGGTTTGGATCCACACAATAATCCCTGTAGTGGTAAGCATTGTACTACAGCCAGGAGGGCGTCCTAAAATACGCAGCAGAATTAAAGAATAGGCATTGTAATTCGCTATGAAAGAAACGTGTTCAAGTGTTAACTCAACTCAGCAGATGTAGCATCGAATAACAAAAACAAGAGCAGCAACAGTAAAAAGGGGGCGAAAGTTGACAAATTTAGTAACCAAAACAACACGTGACACACCTTTAGCGGCATTGTTATGCACAGACATCTCTCTAGTGTGATGAAGGCGGTGATCCAGCTTGTGACGCGGGTGAAGATAACGTGCGGCCACCCACCTGTAAGGTACTGAACCTCCATGGATTCAAAGGGCAGGTTTGATTGGTGGAACAGCTCATTAAAACACAAATTCTGCCATATCAAAGTTACGAGACATCCCAGGTCGGAAATCGCCAGACCTAAATAAATACAAATAAGATGTTAAGTGCAGTTAGTAAAGGTGGTTTAAGAGCAGCCACAGCAGAAGGAAATAGCGTGTGGGAGCCTTCATTCTACTAGGTGTCAACTTTTTATGGTGAAATGAACATTTCTTTTTCTCGCAGCCTTACCCTAACTTTCTGTACATCAAGTATCTTTTTACAGCTGGGTAGACTGTAGTATATCGAGACAGGTGACCTAACCCGGTATATTTCTCGTAAGAAGCTATGTTACCTAGGTTCTCTTAAGTCATTAGTTGGATATTTGAAACGTATAACTAAAACCTGGATTCATGATATAACATACATACACATTCTTATATATGGACACAGAGTGACGGAGAGATGGAGAGGGGGACTGATAGAGTCAGATTAAGAGCTCGCGAGATAACTAGATCGAAAGACAGACAATAGGGTGGGATTGAAAGAATAGCAGAGAGAGATCGCGAGATGGAGATAGATAGATAAAGAGAGAGAAAGAGAGAAAAAGAGAGAGAGAGAGATTTAGACAAAGAACGACAGAGTACTGTTATTTACAATAACTATAGGTCTTCTACCCTGTGACAACTGCATATAATATAAACGATTGAAAGATAATCAATATCACATATTTGCTATGGTGCGAGCGGGAAAACTTTTTTTCGCATGTTACGAACACTATCAGTACTTTGTGGCAGTTTCATGGATTTACTTGGCAACTGGTGGACTAAAAAATGGGTCTAAATGAAGATGGTCAGATGGAAGAGAGTTAAATATACAGCTTTAAATAAACATCAATATGATCACCTACGGCAAACAGTATTGAAGATGATGATGACGATAACTAATATTATGGTCTCATAACGTGTACAAAAAGTTTGGTGTGCGAAATAATTTGGCTCACTAACTTCAGATGTCCGCGAGTTGATCAAGTGGCTCTTTACTGACGAGGAAAGAACAAAACCACTCCACATACGTGCATGTCGTGAGATGTGAATTAAAGAGAGTTGTGTACAGGACAAGCAGCCTTATCTTGTAAAGCAAATTGACCCAGATACCAGAACAACAATAATACACATGAGAAGAATATTAAGAATCTCACACTTAGTTAAGAGGACTCTGATAAAATGATGTTTTAGGATAATGACGAAAGCAGTTCATTACACACACGGCAATGAATTGAGTTTGAACAAAATTAGTAAATAGAGAATAGAGTGTTTTGACAAGGCTTACTACGAATGGTTAGCTGTAGCGATGACCTTATTCATGAGGGCTGAGAAAGAAACAAGGTAGATTTGAAAATAAAATGAAGAAAAAAATATGTACATAAGTATGTTTGTGGGTTTTAACAAAAGCTATACACACCTAAGAGGCTGACGTTGACAGGATCTTTAAAACCTTGTTTACAAAAGCATATGATATTGACAACGTTTGTTCCTGAACCAAGAATATCGATGAGCTCGCAAATAATGGCAAAGTTGATAGCTTGGAACCATAATCGAACTTCATCGCTCGCTAGGTCTCCATTCGAAGTTGTTTTTGACTTTGTGTCACCTAAGTACGCCTCCTCTGTAACACCTGCTGCATAGAACGTCATCATCAAAGTACAGGCAAAGATATGAACGTGGGCTCAGTTGCAGAAACGAACCATTTCAATGACTTGTCCAAACAATAAAAATGAATTGACACATTTGTGTTCTTCTTCTGCATGTGTCGAGCCACGCTTAAAGCATTAGCAATGTGACATTTCTGAGGGTTCAAAATTAAATTATATTTCAGCAACCAACATACATAATCGCTATAACCAAACAAATGGCGAAACAAAACAATTTGGAAAATGTTGTAACATACTCTTCATACAATTGAAATTCTTTACATTTTCTTCCATTTCTTCTCTGTTCCGTTCTTCTATCTTCTTCTTTTCTGCATTTCCTCCTCCTCCTTCTTCTTCTTCTTCTTCTTCTTCTTCTTCTTCTTCTTCTTCTTCTTCTTCTTCTTCTTCTAATTCTACTTCTTCTTTTTTATCTTCTTCTCTTTCTTCTTTATCTTGTTCTTATTCTTCTCCTCTTCTTCTCCTTCTTCTTCTTCTTTTTCTTCTTATTATTATATGTGTGTCCTGAAAAGGACGTTTTGTTACGCTGTGTTTCATTTTACAGCAAACATATTTTATCTGCGCATGTCGACCCGATTCATCCGGTTTCAGTCCTGCACAAATTTTAACCCAGTTGGTTTTGCCTTTTTGATCCCTATTCTCTCAGAGAGGCAACATGGATGCCGTCTGTTCTCAGGACTACACCTAGATGTGGAATCATGTTCTGGACAGCGCTTGTTCGTTAGCCATGACGCAAGCAGTCAGCTGTGAGTCGTTGCATTTTTTCGTTTACTGCGAGTTCGAACCTAAATATATATATCTACGTGACCTCCATTGAATTTCCTAAATATCTAAGTGATGTCCTCGATACAATTTGATGTCACACGGTTTCTTCTATGTAAGATTAAAATATACTCTTTGTTTTTACTACCAATGACAAAGATGGGCTTCATATGATACTTTTAACTTACTGGAAAGTTGGTTTTGTACGTACTGTACTTCAATTCTTTATTTCCGAGTTGTATCTCCAATCTAATAACATTTGGGAGATTAATTAACTATCGATACTTTAAAAACAGTGAATGTGGAGTCTGCAGCCTGTCAATACTGGGATTCGAACATGGTACTTTAATCGTTAGAAGGAAGAGCCTTACCACTGCTATCAAGGCAGGGTATTGTGATGACTATTTTACTTGGTCTGTGACTTGACCTGTCTCTTACAGTCAAACAAGAATTTGGTTAATTACTCTTCTATTTCGAATTTAAGCATACGACCACTACAACGGCGCAGGAAGTCTACACCTGAGCATTTTCAATGGCAGTTCCAATAGCAATGAGTTTACCTAATGACGTTTTTTTTTACCCTTTGCACAACCTACTATTGTGTAGCATTTTACGACATACTCGGAAAGTTACAAGGGATTTACATTTTCAATCTGAGCACTACTAGTGTGGCGTAAGAATGGACAGCTGGACAAATCTGAGCGTGACACAACTTAGTTATACACCCAGGAAGTTGTGCCGTGAGAAACATGCCGTCAAATTGATAACTATTCAGGAAGCCATTAAAGTTATGAGAAGTGCTATGATGTAGGTTTTGAGATGGGATAGTCGTAAACAACTGCTGAAGTGTTTTTATTGAACACGAGTCCGTCTTTGTAGCAGTATTATGTCAGATGTGGATTCTGAAAATGGCGTTAAGCTGCGTATTCCAGTAACTTTCTTCAAATCCCTTTCGTGCTGATGAAGTCGACCGATATACTTTAAACTGTTGTGCTATGCATGACGCTCACTACTACAGGGATCAAGTCGATCCACACTTCGTTAACCACTGCTATGAAAGTCTGTTTGTAAGTTAGGTGTCTTGGTTAATATGTATCACCTGACCCTGACTAACATTGTCTGATCAGTATATTTTATCTGACCAGAGCTTATAAGTAAAATGACCGCACTTTAACAGCTGCGCTCTCGACTCGCTCAGGTGTTTGTGTCGTTTTCCGAGGTTTGGTGGTTCCTGTTCGGATTATATTGCACAACTGCTTCACCAGGTGGTCTCAGGGAAGTTTTCTGTGGAATATATTTGCTTTCGATCGGTTATCTAGTATGTAATGTTGGATTTCTCTGCATTTCATACTTGGCTTAATCCGTGGGAGACCAGTCCAGGATGGAGTTCAAGGTTACGCTTAACTACACACCTGAATTCGGCCTAGGTTACCACTACTCAAGGACCTTTCTGCTCGGACTGAAGCCGACTTTTTTCTGCCCGTTCCTCCCTTCACCGGAGGTTAGACAATACCTCTCTCAAGCTCGTGTTTTCAGCACAGCAAAGGTCACGTTGACCAAAAGGTGGACACAATCATAAGCCTCGGTGGCGGGACACAGAAGAACATGAAGTTTGACACGGACAGCCACGGAAAGCCTGACACAAACATTGGTTTAATACACTCCTCGCGGACCTCATTCTAAGGCAGCGGAGTACTCTGCTCCACATGGGGAGTCTCTAGGTATTTCGGTTGACATGATACGCAAGAACACAGACTCAGCAGTTAAACATAGTGGCGGTCGATCGGCACAACGGGCCTTTGGCGCTATGCGAACATTATTATTTTTATTAGACGTTAGCCTTCTCTCCCACTCAGAGTTAGGTAAAACATACTGAATAAACCACCTCCTCTCGTACATGTAGAACACGGAAACATGCAGTATTATATAAGCCTGACAGACGAGGTGATCTCCTTAGTGGTGAGCATACTGAGATTCATAGAATTGTAGTTCATTCAGGAGGAGTGTCCAGGACCACCTTCTGCAGTACACCCAGGCCTTTAAGAGTCACCTCAACCTGCACAAGAAATTATTCTTCAAGAATAAACATGTCATTACGAGAAGCTTCTGGAAACTACACTATGTAAGAAATGATATGCAACTGGGTATTTCTAGATATTCATTTATCTAACATGTTTGTGTACTTTGTTTTGTTTGATAAAAATGATGGTATTTATTGATTCTACTAGCGAATGCACGACCTTTTCTTTCACAATCTGTAGTCCTTTGGACGTTACAACGACGTATACGCCAGTGTATGAATGCGTGTGTGTATCTGTATGTACCTTCCAGATAATGTTTCTGTCGTGCAAATTTGTTGTTGTTGTTGATTCAGTGCCCTGTCGATGATCCTTCCGCATTACTTATATCTTCTTCTTCTTCTGCGTACACAGTCAGACAGTAACCATTATTTTCTCGAAAAAAGCGGCGGTCATCCTGAGACTCTCGCCACTACCATAGAGCTTGTCTTGCAGTTCCACTGGCAATGGCCACATCTGCTCTCTCTGATCCTCGTATGTCGGGCAGTTCTGCAGCAGATGTTCAGTGGTCATTTTACCAGTACCGCACGGGCATTCGTCGGTACACCCTATCTTCAATTTCATTACTTATATGATATTTATTTGTTTCTTTGTTCCCATCGTTGTACCATTACACTATCTGGGTCTTGAGGTCAAATCCCAACATCTACTATTTTTGGAGAATCGGTAGGTACGAACATTTAAAAAAAAAATAAATATAGGGACCCTTTTCCTCCGAATCAACAGATCATCATATAAACATGCACATTAAATAATCATGTACATATTTAAACCCATCCGGTTTCAGCACAACATTGTATACCGGGTTTCCCTTCACTTTTTGATTCCTTATGTCTTAGCCAGGCTGCATAGTTGCAACCCGTTTCCAGAGTCGCCACTTAAATGCGAAATAGGGTATTGGTCAGTTATGGGTTCCTGACCCTGATGCAAGCAGCGTAATACCAGTCAGCTGATTCATTGCTGCCTCTTCGGCCCAAAACTTCGGATACTGGTTTGAAAAACAGTGTTACTATGTCCGAAAGAGAAGCAAAGATTAGTAACACTGTAACCTGTTTGGCATGTCGTTATAGGAAAAAATGAGTATTGGACAAAGGGATGGCTCCTCGAACCTGAAGAAAATTAAATCAACGTTTGTTAGCTTGGCATGCATTTGTTGAAGACCTATGCTCCACATGGAACTAAAAAGGTTCTCATTGATTGATAATGTTCATTAATTATAATATAAATGTTGTTTATTTTACTTTGTCTTTTTTATTCTCCTCATGCACAACCCTCTTTATTTGTCTTTTACAATATGACTAAAACGCGGAATCAATGATTTACCATTTGTTCAGCTCGCTGTGAAGCATATGTCTTCAACAGATACATTTCAAGTCCTAAAATGTTGGCCTGTCCATATCTATTGACATGTTTGTCACAAAGTTTCTATGGGAAAGGTACAGGATCCCATGCTCGTCAATCCTCAGCTGCTTCTGACAACAGGTATGCCAAGCTGCAGTGTTACCATTTGTTCCTCCCATCTTTAGTCCTGGTAACACTAGAACAGTTTGGTAGGTTACTGTCGAATTCCTGACCGTATATCACTTGGATGAAATATTGACTGGTAGTCAAAGATAAACGGACATAATGAGACTCAAGATACGTAAAAACCCGCGTTATCTAACTGAACAGACATACCACTTCAATATATCCATCTTTTAAAATTAAACAATAAGCGCCTTACGTAACTAACGAATGCATGAAATAGTATTTACACTTGCACCTTTTGGGATATTAAGAATACAATTTAATATGTTTTCTATCATCTCTAACAATTCTTCTACAATCCCCCTTTGGTTCTTACCTGTAGAGTATCTGATCAAAGGTGGGAGGTTGAAAATGGTTCAGATGTTATAGTAATTTATTCTCCTCGTTCATAAATAAAAAAAGGTGAAGTTGTTGATTTTCCTTTCCGTTGAAGATCCATAAAAGTGACACGCCCTGAGCTAGTCCTGACGTTTCATTGTAATATTTCATAACAGCAATTATTTACAATTTGGTAATTACTACAACAATTTATGAGTGATATTTGTTTGGGGACAATTGAATTGAATTGAAGTAACATAATTATAAGAATGCCTTTTTTGGCTGAATCATATATTCACATTAGAAGAAAATTAGTTTGTTCTGAAATATATATAAACTTAAAATTAAAAAAAAAATGTCTTTAGCAAATACAGAAATTAAAAAAATTACGAAAATTCAGTTTGTCTTACTTTCATTTTCAATAAAAGTGTAACCTAGACATGTATTTCATAATTGCAACACTTGGAAATTGATTGTAGGTCTTCGTGTGACGAAAGCAATCATGTAAATGGATACATGTGTATTTCATCCTTATTTTCTAAATCGTTTACTGTTTTATAAATCCCTGAAATGTCATAAATGTTGCTTAATTAAAAGGATTCTGGTTACTCGAATTTCAGACGTGATCGGTGTCATAATATGAGGCATAATTGTGATTGTGTGTCTTATTAAAGTGTCATCGGGCAGATGAGAGGGTGCCATGGAACAAACCGTTTCCCCTTTTTAATATAGCGTTGGATAGATTCAGCAATAATTAAACTAATTCAAAACTTACAAATATAGAACTCAAGAAGGGATGAACACGCCCAGTTCCTGTCAGAAAAGAAAAGTGTCAGGGGTGTGTTTAAGCAGCAAGCCTATTTAGTCTTTATTGAGAGGCGATGGTGGAATCTACTAGAGAATGTAGAATGAGTGTTGCGGTGAGTGGAAAACGAATACGGACCATCACATTTGTGGATGAAATAGTTATCATAGAAGGACCAGGAAGATCATTACAAAATCAACTCATCGTGATCAGCAATACAGGCAAAACATTGGAATGAAGATAAATGTTAGTGAAACAAAAGTTTTGATAATAGCTAAACAAACATAACGAACAAATATTAGCATTGAGGGTAAGACAATATAACTTGTGCAGAGGTTTTCACATTTGGAGCAAATTATTACAAAGGATGTCCGCTGCGAAGTTCAAATCAGAATTAGGATCACAGTGGCAAAAAAGCCGTTCCGTGAGAAGCAAAGAAATCTAACATGTAACATCGATAATGAGCTTCATAAAAGAATAATTATCACACGTATCTAGCCCATACCACTGTACAGCTATGATACACGGATTCTAAGCAAAAAGGGTTTTGAGAAGATCTTAGAATCTTTTGAGATGTGGTGTTTTCTCAAGCAATTTCAGAGCGGAGGCATTTAAAGACTGCAGTAGAAGCAATGCTGACAGGCGAAAGCAATGAAAGCCAGATAGTCCTGTTTACAGATGCCCTATCCGTGGTTACAGCACTAAAAAGCCAGAAAAAATACAGAACTTAATGACTTAAGAGCAGTACTCTGTCAACTACTATGCCAACACTCCACACCCAAAATAGTAGTGGTGCAGTGAGTTCCATCCCACTGTAACATCCAAGGCAACGAGGAGGCAGACAGACTGGTAAAAGAAGGTGTAAGGTTACCACAAGCAGATTCTAGTGTGACCTACGAAGAGTCCAAAAGGTTTATTTGGGCCAGATACATGGCCAAATGGGAAACAAAGCACACTGGCTACACAAAAAATGACGCTTATTACCAGTTGGACAGAAGAGAGGAGGTCGTGATTTTCAGACTCCGCACAGGCTACAACAGACTGAGGTACCATCTATTCAATAAACTGAAAATAGATTCTACTGACGAATGCACCTGTGGTACAGGGAAAATTACCGCTGAACATCTGCTGCAAAATTGCCCGACATACGAGGACCAGATAAAGCACACGTGGTCATCACCAGTGCCAACACTAGACAAGCTCTATTCTAGTGTCGACGGCCTCAGGATGACTGCTGCTTTCTTCGAACAAATTCAAGTGGACGTCTGACAGCGTACGAAGAAGATGAAGAAGATGAAGTGTTAACGCAAGATGCAAAGAGCGAACTGGACAGAAAAACGATCAAATGAATAAGTACTTTAGGAAAAATGGGAACATTGAAAACTAATGAAAAGTTTAGTCATGACATGAGACGTACAATTGAAAATACTGGAATGCAAAATTCGTCGGAGAAAAGAAGAGGACGTCAAAAAAACAAAACCAAACAAATACATTACACAGGTGTGCAAGAGCATTGGAATACTGACTTATGCTAAGGTCATCAGATCTGCTGATAACAAAAGACAGGTGTTTGAAAAGACAACTTTAACACAACTGGCCAGATCAATTAACTAGATGATAATTATTGCATAGATACATGTGTCTCGCCTGCACTGATCAAAATCTACACAATAAAAGTGGCCAGTATTTAACTCACAGGCACAAAACGTGAGTTGACGTTTTCAGACGACGTCTCCGCGCATAGGACGGATTCAAGATAAGCGTGTGATGATCAACATTATACCACACACTTTACAGGCACTCTTATAGTGGTGCGGGGAGTCAAACCTCCATGTTAGTTTCAACAAGTCCAGTGTGATCTGGTACTCCTTAAATAACTAAATAGTCAAGTATAATCATCCTCTCATAACCCCTTATGGATACACATTGAGAATCGCGATATTTTGAGGTAAAATGGAGTGATATTTCATCACATTCTGTCTTATAATTACCGTGTCGATTACATCATACAGAGATACAGAAATTGGCTGATCGTGAGTATCCGGAATCACAATGTGAAGTCAGCAAGATCAACGATCGACATTATTTTCTCTCTTCTGCAACTTCAGAAATGGTCACGTGAGCAGAATCAGCCCTGTAATATCGTCTTCATTGGCTTGGCAAAGACATTTGGTTTGTAGGTTTGTACACTTCAAAATCATCTCTGAATTAGGCTGCCAAGCAAACTGCTACGACTAATAATATAATATAGTTCCATTTGGTCATGACAGGAACAGTCCAATTTGATGGTAGTATATCACACCCATTTGGTCACGACAGGAACAGTTCAATTTGATGGTAGTATATCACACCCATTTGGTCACGACAGGAACAGTCCAATTTCATGGTAGCATATCACACCCATTTAGTCACGACAGGAACAGTCCAATTTGATGGTAGTATATCACACCCATTTGGTCACGACAGGAACAGGCCGAATTGATGGTAGTGTATCACACCCATTTGGTCCCGACAGGAACAGTTCAATTTGATGGTAGTATATCACACCCATTTGGTCATGACAGGAACAGGCCGAATTGATGGTAGTGTATCACACCCATTTGGTCACGACAGGAACAGTCCAATTTGATGGTAGTATATCACACCCATTTGTTATTCGAAACGTGTTACGCAGGGCTGCGTTCTGGAACCTTATTTGCTCTGTTACTAAAGCTTGCATTTGGTAATGCAAATGAAGGAATCTGCCTTCACACTAGGTCAAATGGTCAGTTGTTTAACCTGCAAGTCTCAAGACCAAAACGAAGATCAGAGAGATCACCACCAGGAACGTTCTTTTCGCTGGTGTTGCTTCAATTGGCAGCCATAGTCAGCAGGAACTTCAGATGTTGGTAGATGACTCTTCTCAAGCTCGCAAAGATTTGGTCCAACAATCTGTCTCAACAAAACAAATGTGCTGAGACAGGAAGTAGATGTCACGCCAACTCTTGGCATCGATAATTATAAACTGGCAGCTGTACAGTAATAAATATACCTGGGATCCTCCAACATCGATAGGCTCTCTCTTGACCGAGAAATATTCAGTCACATTGGCAAAGTTGCTTCTACATTTGTTCGCCTCAACGCATATTTGGAAAAACCAGAAACAGACATTAAAACCAAGGCCGTAGTGTACAATGCACGTGTCGACAGCAAACTTCTACACGACAGCGAGACTTGGATAACCTATGCCAAACAAGAGCACAGGTTTTTTTGTTTTTGAAGGTGGATCGATGTCCCCCATGCGGTTGTGTAATGCTTGGTTTCCTCTGTGTGACGCTCACTAGGTGTATCATCTTCCATCTACGACGTATGCGATCCGTTCTTAGAATTACACGGAGGGACGGAGTGACAAATGCGGAAGTGTACTCTTGCTTTGGTCTCCCAACCATCTACACTCTCCTTAGACATCGAAAACTACGATAGCTTAGTCTTGTTCCTGGCATGAAAGATGTCGAATTTCCAAATATATCATCCATGGACAGTTGGCGGATGGCAAAATAACATTTGCCTACCACAGTTGAAGTTCAAAGATGTGTGTAAGAGTGATATGAAGGCCTTGGACATGAGTCTGACATCTTGGGAAGATGAAGCTGCAGACCGATCCGAGTGGAGATGTACCCTGAAGCGCCACCTCATACTCGGTGAAAAGAAGCTCTTGCAACACACAGAAGTGAAACGAAAATACCACAAGGAGATCCTAAACAAGAAAAGCTAAGTACATCTTTTTTTTTATCACTCTAATTCATATCACCTATTAGTCTAACATCACTGTAACATACCTTTCTGCTATACCGGCTCTCATAAAACACAGAGATCCATAACAGATATCACTTAAATATTAGCCAGTGGACAATTATAAAGTAAACTGTAATATGCGAAGGAAGTGGTTTTAATATCGAAGAGCGAGAAAGCCCTGCATGAGATAGCTGTTGTAGTGGACGTAGATAAAGCAAATGAAAGTCTTAGTTTAAATATTTTTCCGGTTAGACTGTTGGGGTTTGGAGCATTTCTCGAGAACGGGGGTGGTCGAGAGTTGGGTATGTCTAAGAGGATTGATCACGAGTATGTACAGCCAGAAAGCTACACGCACGATCAATATCCACTGAAAGAAAGTTATCAAATATGAGTTTTCTTGGTGTGCATGAAGTCGGTGATGGAAAATACGTTACAGCACATGGTTAGCTGAAGGACACATGCTGAGGAGCAGCTGAAGTAGACCGGAGAGAAATGAGGCCTATTAGTATGAGTTAAAGAAGAAAGCACAAAATAGAAACAGTTGGGGGATTTTGGCTGCAGCCACATAGGATTATCGAAAGGAAAGGAACAATTGAATCAATTGTTTAATATAAGAATATAAAACATACAGAGCATCTATGCACGCGCGCGCGCACACACACACACACACACACACATATATATATATATATACACTCACACACAAACAAACGCACACACTCACACATTTATATATATATACACACACACACAAACAAACGCACACACTCACATATATATATATATATATACACACACACACACACACAAACAAACGCACACACTCACACACAAGAAGAGTGATCAAATTAAACTCGTCTAGAGCAATTTGAGTGTTATGACGTCGCAGTCCACATGATAAGCACAGCCCAATGAACAATCAACACAAGCTTTCTACTCCCATGCGTACGTTTTGCTGCAGACAAGATGGCCGGTGTCATTCCGAATCTGTCCATGGTGGACCAACGTGCTGTGATTCAGTTCCTAACAGCTATAAGATGTCGACCAGTCAACATTCATCTCAGGTTTGATGGGGATACATGTATGTTGAAGCAAACAGTGAAGGACTGAGTGCGAATGATTAGGGAAAGACGTGAGATAACGAACAATCTGCGACCTGGTCAGACGAATATTGTTGTGACAGAAGAAGATATCGCCAGGATTGATACATCAAAGTGGGTGGGCCATGGTCAGAGCTGACGTTCGTTAACGGAGGAATTCTTTGTAATCTTTTGGAACAGTTGAAATGGTGGTTCGTAAGAAACAAGTATTGGAAGTTCACGATTGGTCCCTAAGATGTTGACCAACCACCGTAAGGAAGAACGTATGATCTGGACTTTGATCCATTTGCTGGGTTACAACTCGGTGGGTCGTGCATTTCTGTTGTACATAGTTGTAGGTGTTGAATCGAAATGCCATCACTTTGAACCGTGAAGCAAAACAGCGAGCATGCAACTGAAACATACAGGATCACCAAATTGCAAAAATTTCATGTCGCGTGTTTCCTTTGGAAAAGTTATGCTCACCGCATTTTAATTTTACCATGAAGGGCTATTGTTGGCAGACTTTAAAGAGCTTGGCATGACCATCGATGCCATTCTCTACAAGCACAACCTATTTAAGATGCATAAAGCCATCAATAATACGCAAGACAGTATGCGTTCGTGCGGTGTGATTCTGTTGCACGACAATGCTCCCTGCCCTATGTCGCAAACATTCTGCAACAAACGTTATCACGGATGCGGATAAAAGTTCTGCCACACCCAGCCTATCAATCCCGATCTTTCACCAAGTGACTTTGATTTGTTTAGACTCTCAGAGAAAGCAATAAAGGGACAACTTTTCCACTACGACGCAGACGCCATTGGTTCAATGATCAGTCAAAGTCATTTTTAACAGCGGTATCCGCTGTCTCCGTAAGCAAGGGATGCGCGTCTGAATGCCTTCGGCGACTTCTTCTAACGACCCCATGTCGCTTGCTTTCTTCATAGCAATTAACACAAATAATTATGCCACACCTAGGAATGTACCCATCATACGTGTGTAGTAAAACAACAGTCGCGGGTTTCATGTTATAACTCATCATGTATTATATATATATATAGTTATTGTTTTTGCTGTTTAATCCCCACAATAAGAAAGTTTACTCTTTTGTGCGTTCTGAAAAAGACGTTAAGTGGCGGGTTAAGTAGCTTTTCTCACATTCCCAGCATGTCCTCCAGGCGGTTGTGCTATGCTTGGCTCCATCTGCGCGTCGCTCACTACTACGTCATATTGATCAACATCTGGTCAGCCAGACAGCCTTGAAAATAGCCTATTTCCAGGGTATGATACACAGAAGAGAGATTGTGGTCTTGGCTAGTGTGTTGTGCCTGACCCTGATGCGACGTCCTGGTCAGTGTGTTGTGTCTGACCCTGATTCGACGTCCTGGTCAGTGTGTTGTGTCTGACCCTGATTCGACGTCCTGGTCAGTGTGTTGTGTCTGACCCTGATTCGACGTCCTGGTCAGTGTGTTGTGTCTGACCCTGATTTGACGTCCTGCTCAGTGTGTTGTGTCTAACTGGACTAGCGTATCAGTTGTCTCTCTCTTTATCTGTCTCTTTCTAAATATATATATATATACACTCACACACACACGAGAATAATGAATTTTATAGCAATGATAGAAATTATTTCGCAATTTTTCCTTTTTCATCACTAGATAAACGGAAAAGTTTTCTAAACACAGTTCTGTACCTACTACTCATGAAGTAATATATGAAAATGTTTACAGTTGAATTCATCGATTCTGAAATAAAACCAATACCTGATACCACTAAAAATAGACTTCTGTATTGTCCTTCTATGGCAAGTTCTGGTTCCAATATCATGCCAACAAAAATTATACAGATAGGACTGAAGCAGGCGATGAAGAGTGCTGAAATAATCACAATCATTTTGGCGAGCATTCTGTCGCGATGGGAGATAGAATCGGAATGTCCTGTACACATTGACGTTTTTCGCCATTTTGTTTTACTTTGTAGTTTGATCACCAATGTGATCGTGGAGATTAAGATAACAACAAAGGCAGTGAATGGAATGATTACGTTATTGATTGCAAAAGAGACTTTCTCAACATTTTCCCGATCTTCAGTAAACACTAAGCCTAGGATAGTTTTGTTCCGGTCAGGGTAAAATTTCATGGCGAATCTATTCACACAATATACCGGTGAGACACTTCCAACAAGAAAAATATACACTGTGATCAAAGCAACAACGGTTCTTCTTCTTGTAACAATGACCTTGACCTGAAAAAACCACAATGCATCAGTATCAACGATTGATTAGGTGTGGTGTCTACAGCATTTAAAATTCAGGTATTAATTCTAATGATAGTGATCACAAAGAACAGTATTATACAACGAAAGAAGAATTTGAAATTAACTGCACATTAGTATAGAAAGTAGCGAGAAAAGAATTATGTCACAGCAGAAAAAGTTAGTTCGCCTGAGTTGAAGAGTGGTTTCTGTTCACGACAAAGGTACCGGTTTGGTTTTTCGGTAGCTGTACCATCAAGTGTACTCAGCTGAAATAATTACCCGACTTACAATTAAAGAAAGTAAAGAAGTTAGGACACTAGTTATTCCCACCTTATCAAAATGTGAGACTTTATATACTGAAAGTCCGCCCCACTTGATCGTCTACGGAAATGTCTACTACGTAACTTCCTCTTACATAAAACTATCATAGTTTTACACACAAAACAACAACAACACTATTCTAAACGTACGCGAAAGTGGGGAAAGAAAGAGAAATCAAATGTTTGTTATAAGTTCAGATTTTGACTTGAGAATTCTGATGCATTACAATGCAAAGCAAGTCATAGGAGGAGACTAAAGAGTGTTGGGCATGGGGCTGCCTGCGAAATTATGTAGAAACATTCAGCCACACAATTCCAGAAGATATAGACATATCAATGTTTCATAACTTGACATGTTTTTGTTGAAGACCTACGCTCCACAGGAAGCTGCAAACGTTTAGATCGCATTGCCATCTGGTGAATGAGTCACAACTAGAAGAGAGAACGAAGTACATTAAGTTATGTTTATATTCAATAACTGAAAGTCGTGGTGGCTCTGAGCGTATTGAGATCCAAGAAAAGAGACAAGAGTAAAATACAATATTAGAAACACAAGCAGTTACAATCTGCAGTCAAGCAAGGTTGATAGACAGATAGTGATAAATAATAAAAGATCTTTTCATGATTTATTAAATGAATCAGATTAAAACCGTTGACCTCTTTGAAAACATAAATATATCAACGTAAAAGCATGCACTATAAGATAATAAACTGTACAAAGCAATCACTTGGATACTTGGTATCCTGTATTCAAACAGGCAGATTATGTCAACGGCTAGCCTTAGTAGGTTTTTTATTTTGCAATGATTACTTCCTGATTTACTTTATGGCGCAGAAACATGGACAATGAATAAGAAGTTAGAAAATAGTATCGAATCCTTCAACATGTATAGAAGATTGGGTAGCATTTCCTGGAAAGAGAAGAAAACAAATGTAGAGGTATTGAAAACGTTGATGGTGTAAAGAGAATTAATGACCGAAATCAGAGTAAAACAGTTACTTTATTTTGGTAATATAACAAGGCATAACTCCTCGTTGAAGACCATACTAGAGGGTAGGGTGGAAGGTCATTCAAGAAATAGACAACGTTATATGTGGGTGGATAACATTAGGAGATGGACTGGAAAAAGCAAGTCAGATTGCACCATTGCGACAAGAGATAGAATAAACTGGAGATCCATAGCAGCCGACCTTCGAAGCGGAGATGGTACTTGAACTGAACTGAACTTCTTGCGTTTTACTAGGCCTGGGGGAAGGTAGATTACATATTGGATAGGAACTTCAGTCATTTAAAAAATAATTTTGCTCGGACTATGACTAACAACCTACTATTATCAATTTTCAGCAGCCAAGGGTTGTTTTAGGTGCGTAGTGTGTAGACGGGTTGTCTTTGTTTTTCGTTAATCTCCAATATGACTAGACGCTGGTATCACTACACTTAAGACCAAGTGACGCTTGAAACTTGTGGTATTTGAAACCGTACCGTTTTAAGTTTTGGTTTCTTGAGAGACAATCACCTTTATTTCTCAGTTACAGTGATCAGAAGATGTATACACGATCCTAATTCACGATAAGTATACCATGTTATGAAAAATCGATTTCACTGCCCTACAATAAACCTGGAGACGAAGAGTTTGGAAACTAATTGTTCCTGTATCTCGCTGGCTGTACACACTCCTGTTCCGTACTATTAGGTTATATAGGCGTACAATAGTGCGTTAGTGGTTGTCTATTTTGAGCGTTGCTATGTAATACAAATCTACAGTTCTGTTATTTATGATATTTTGTGGAACACAGCACTAGCTCATCTGTGTGAAGTGTCAGACCAGAGCCAATGGGCCCGACGAAGATTTCGTAAAAAATAAATATAAGGTTTACTCACAAAACTTACAGTATCATGGATATAAAACAGGTAGATGCTAAAACAGCCATTGCATAAACACATGACGTCATCAGAGCAACTGGCATGCAACAATCGTACACCATATTGATTAAGGATCAACAGGCTAACGGTAATGAGATGACGCATAACATATTTACATCGTTTTTTTTTATATTTCAACTATTCAAACACATTAAACAAATGCAATCGAGATCTACTTTGGGCATTAGCAGAATCTTAATCATTTTCGACAAAAGAAAACGAGTTTTCGGATTCTAATCGTAAATAATTCATATGATCGGCTTGACTTGGCTTGGCTTCGTTCATTCTCAATCTCCCACTACCAAACACTGAAAGGGCTTAAGTAGCAGAATGTAATCCAGAGAACGAAATGCGTTGTGTCGTAGTTTACAGCTTGACTGCGATATTTGCACCTTTCGGTCCAACACATCCGACATCTTCAGCAAGCATTCCCTTTTCGATTCCTTTCCTTAGCCAGTCTGCCCTGCTGCAGCCTGTTATCCAGGATCATCACGTGGAGGTGTAGCAGGGTCTTGGCAGCTTTGGTTCGCTGGCCCTGACGCTAGCAGTCAGCTACGAGTCGTTGACCACTGCAGCTCATGCGCTGCTCATGCGCTGCTCATGCGCTGCTCAGCATCTTGATCCCATTCATATGGTCATTTCGTTCATCGTTTCTATAACATACTCTTTTCTCGAAAATGTGCAGGGATATCAATTTACGCAAGTGCCTATGAAAGAATACTTATAATATCGCGAGGTTGTGCAATCTAAACTTTATACGCACCTTTAGTGGAATAGATATACACAGACACCTTTCAAGTGTGATCAAGGCTGTGATCCAGCTTGTAATACGACTGAAAGCAACGTGCGGCCATCCACCTGTCAGGTAGTCAATTTCTACAGGACTAAAGGGCAAATCAGCTTCTTCGAAAACTGGAATGAGTGCCATGCTAAGCCAGATTAACATCAGGAGGCTACCAAGGTCAGAAATTGTCAGACCTGACGAAGAGGATCAATGGATTGAATCATTTATGTGTGCACAATAATCACAACTATGATGTTATTCATATTATTTTACAATTATCATGAAAAAAATACCCATGTATTACTGGTGTCAGAAAGAGAAGCAACGAAAATAAATATTGTAGCCTTTCAACTGTGTCGTAATGGGTGACTAAAGAAACCATAAGTAGAGAGAACAAGACAGAAAGACCTTCGTATCTCATTATAGAAGAGGAACGAACAAGTCGTCATTATTAAATCACGAATTTGGGGACGGCGTGGCCTAGTGGTTATGTGACACGGCTCACAACCATAAGGTGCTGGGTTCGATCCCCATCTCAGCACCGGCCGTTACCCCGGGGAAGCAAACCCTTAGAAAATGCAGGAGGAAGCAGACCCTTACATAAAATGCATGCTGAAGTCGGATGCACTGGGCCGACAGGCGCAAAATAAAAACGCAGTGCAATGCACACCGCCTTGGGGATTAGAGAAATAAGGCGAACGCAAAAAAAAAAAAAATTAAAAAAAAAAAAAATCACGTATTCGAGGCTAACTTATCAAGCAAGAATCTGCATATCATTAATACATATTTGTTTCCAAATTCATACAATATTTGTTGGTCACATGCTTAAAAAATATTTCCTGAACACAATCCTAGACAAAACATGCAGAGGAACACAGAAATAACAATAAATGTACCATACTTTTGTATATGTGTTTATTAAAAAGGTCTTTATATTTTGTAGAGAGGAAGAGTAGAGCCAAAACAGTTGTGACACATTGTGATAATGTGCTCTACTGTGACCTGAGTAAAGTACCATGTCCCAAGATATCCAAGCACAGACTAAGATCAAGAAAACATTTAGGAAATCAAAGAATTTTGATTTTCTTAGCGGCTTCTCGTCTATGTGGGGATAGATGTAATAATGGTCCTCGACATCATCATCATCTGTTTGATAGTCCGGAAACTGATTGTAAGGTTGTTTGAGTATGTCTCTCTATTTGACCCTATCCTCTGCAGTTTTTTTTTATTGCATCATAAGTTCGTACTTTAATGTCCCTGCATGCCTGAGATGTAAAGGTGAGTCTTGGCCGAACTGGTTCTCTCTTCCCTTGAATCTTGCCCTCTAGTATCTTCTGTAGAAGACTTCCATGTCTCAAATTGTGACCCAGCCAACTCAACCGACGTTTTTTTAGATTATGCAATATTTGTCTTTTTATGCGTTCACGTCATTGAGCATATAGTCATTGGATCTTCTTTCTGTCCAACACACTCTTTCCATTCTACTGTCGCATCACATTTCAAACGCTTTCAAGTTTTTTTTACCCTTCTTCGCTAAAGTCCATGTTTCAGCCCCATACAGTGCAATTGGCCAAATATGAATGGCGATGATTATTTTCCTCACTTCTATCCTGATTTTCTTTGAGGTTAACAATTTTTTCTTCTCTTAAGCCCCTTTTTGCCATTGCAATCCTTGTCTTAATTTCTGTTTCATTGTGGACATCTGTTATTGTTTGCCCCAAATATGTAAACTTCTGCACTTGTTTGATTATTTCTCCATTGATGGATATATTTATTTACCTATGTTGCTTGGATATTCCCAAAGTCTTCGATTGTCTTCTTTGGTCCGCCATACTTGCGTGTCAACTATTTCCCATTTTGCATAATTTCAGCCTATTCTAGGACCCCTTAGACATTGCCTGATGTTTTTTCTTCCATATTTCGTTAGATCATCCTGGATTCTTTGTTTGTCGTTATGATAGGCATTTTCCTATTCTACTTACCCGATCAAACCATGGTTATTGTGATCTCTCTACTCATGTCATGAGATTATGCATATCAAGGCGCGATGTTGTATCGTTTGGTTGTGGTCCTCGTAATTTATGTTAATGTATTGATACATATACAACATTATATTGTGTCACATATACTTTTGCAAGAATAAACTGACCACGACTGCCACCGTTCGGTTCGCTACACAGGTTAATAGTCAATTAGTTATAGAAAACCAAGAAACAAGGCTTGTTCATTTATCAATAAATGTATTACATATACCAGTGCTTTACACGATACCGTTTCTGGTGTACATTTTGAATGCAGGCCAGTATAATCATTAAATGTTGAGCAATGAAATACACAGTATATGAAATCAAGATTAATTTAAGTGACAGGACTCTCAAAATGTTTACTCGTGCAAGCAAGGATAAATGTTGCTTTTGTGTCCGACCGCCTGTTTGTTTGTATTTTAATGTTATTTGTGAATATTATCTTCAGAAAAGACAATTCCAAGGAAGAGAATCATGCCTGATTGATGTCAATCTTATCATTCAACAACCCAGATTCGATAAACACAACTAGCAATAATTGTTGGAACAAGTCATAGACTTCGGGTCTATGATAAGGTGGAGGTTGGGGGACGTCGATAGACTCGCGCTTCAGAGTTAGTTATTATAATAATTCCTCAGTTTCTCATTTTCTTTAGGCTCCAATAGAAGGGAGTGGTCACGACTGCAGTTTAATACCCTTGTAGGACGCTTGCCGAGAGGCACGCATGTGAATGTTTAGTGGTGGTGTTTGTGATACTTTTATTTGCTGATCATGAGGTTGACAATTTCATACGAAACTCTCCTTTGTTGTCTCTTGCGACATGCACGTTAAGGTGTAGTGATCTTATACTTTCTTCTTCCACAATAAGAGACCATTACATCGACACGAATGAAATCAGAGTCAGTAATGTCAAAATCTATAATACAAAGAGATCAAGATTCCGAGCAGTGCATAAGGCATTAGCAGCAGCGGTGTGCGACCCATAGCTGAATGCTAGCGTCTGGGTCAGCCATCCAGAGCTGTCAAGACCCTTCTACACCTTCACGTGGTAATCCTGGATAGCATGCTGCAACAGAGTAAACTGGCTAAGGAGAAGGGATCGAAGAGGAAAGACTAATCCGGTACTCAAAAATGTTTGCTGAAGTCGGATGTGTCGGGCCGAAAAGTGCAAAAATCGCAGTCAATCTGTAAAATTCGTCACAGCGCATTCCGTTCTCCGGACACCATTCTGCTACTTGCAAAGCCCTTCTCAGGTTGCAGTAACGGAATTAAATGTGGAATTAAAGCGGAATTAAATACTTTCAGTAACGGAAGATTGAAAACGAACGAAGAATAAACTTCGTAAACTTTCCTGGAGAATAATAATATGTTTATTTCTTCTTATTCTCTTCGTTTCTAATAAGGCATAAAACAATAACTGAAGCCAACTTTTTAAAATTAAGCCTTTATGACAGCACTTGTATGCGCTATTTAACAGATGATTTCTGTAGCAGTTCATTTTACATGATGACGATTTCAGCCCTCTTTAGTAATCTTTTCAAAATTATTGTAGGATTAAAGTGGACTTATTCTTACCTCATCGAATGTTGCAGAATGAAAGTAAAGTATACGTGAGCACACGTTTTTTAAATAATAGTTTCATGGACATTAATTTTTATTCAGTTTTATTACAGAAAACAACATTGGAAAGTATTCCAGAACACAAGGATTACAAAGACTCAATCAATTGTGCCCTTAAGACAACTGTCTGCAACATTAATAACTTGTTAAAATAAATATAGGACTAACATTAATACATTAGCATAACGTGCGTATAAACGTACCTAACAAACTAATGTTGACCGAGTCCTTGAATCCCTGCTTGACGAAGCAGATGATGTTGATGATGTTGGTCACTGTCCCAAACAGTCCAACTGTCTGACATATTGCACCGTAGCAAATCCACTGAAAGACCCACAATGCCTGACTGCTTACCAATGAGTCTGACGTCACCACGTTGTGTGATGTATTGCTGTGAACTACTAAACGGTCAGACACATTGCCAGTTGTCAATGTTCGTGGTAAATCGGCCATCTGGAAGAAAGTTGAGATGTTTACTTCAGTTTGACACATGTTGACATGTCTATTAAATTGATTGTAATTTTATTACATATAACTAGTAATATGCATCGATCTTGATTCATATCGTGAAGGTCATGGTAGGAAACGCCCATTTGCAAGACCTCACACAATAAAGGCGCAAAGGTTACCAGCACTTCAAAAACACATAGAGCTCATACTCTATATTACTAGGCGGGCTAAATGTCTGCAAAGAAAATAATGGAGGCTGGAGATCCCTGTGCACTTTCTTCAGGCTAGTTGCCAAATGACGATTCGAAAGTCAAACCAGGTAAGAGACGAGAATTCAACGTCTAAGGTCCGACCAGGTTGATATACAAAATACATGAACAGCTTTTCACTACCTGGAATCAGGCCCTGATCTGACTGGTTAAATACTTTGATTACGTTTTGTCATTAAAACTAAATAAAAAAAGCAGTGGATGTAGAGAATTTGTGAAAAGAAGAAATGCGCTACGAAGAAAAAGCTGTTTTGTACTCCGTTAAATATAAGAAAGTAAGTTTGTATTATTGTCTTGTACTTTACTTGTTTCTGTTTGGCGTGTGCCGTTTAACTTTTCGCGGAGAGCAGAAGTTTCATCTCTTGTGCTAAGTGAGTTGTGTCGATTGTTTTAAGTATGTGTTGTTGAAGTATTTGTTATGTAACGTTCGTTTGATATCTGGTCAGACATGATCTGTTTTATGAATGTTGGAAATATATAACACAGAGCACACCATGCACATCCTAGGTCAAACGTATTGTAGTTCTAGTTTATTGTATAAAGCAAGGTAATAACAATATATACAAATGGTCACTTTACATGAATATTTGAGTAGAAAAAAACTACGTTGAATGAACGATATTTTACTGATAATAATAGTATCATATATTCTAAGAAATATATTTTTCAGGAGCACTTGGATACCAAAAATTTATCATGCGAGAAGTATATTATACAACTAAGCACAGCAAAAAATGGGGGTAATAAAAGTCAACAGAACAGAAGGCTGATCCATGTCCAGGTTATAAGCTTAATTAAATTAGAGAATTCAGATGTAAGGAAGCAAGAGCTCAAATAGCAAAAGTGTTGATTTATTAAGCATTATTAAGAAATTAAAATATTCAAAAACAGATGAAAAGACAAATCGTAAACAGAGAATTAATATCAACTTACCGTTGTCATTGTTAGACACAGGCCCTAAACAATACGTACGAAATAAAGATAGCCATAATTAGTATGAAATATTCTAGGTAAGTGGCCAGGTACACTAGAAGAGACAAATTGAGAAGCGAGGAAATGTCCCAGTATGTGGGAACAGCACCACACATTGTATTTAGTACACACACATACACACCCACACCAACACACACACACACCCACACACATATATTTATATATATATATATATATATATATATATATATACATATATATATATATATATATATATATATATATATATATATATATACATACATACATACATACATACAAACACATACATACATACATACATAAAATTAAATACTTTGGGCATACATGTAGTGTGGGCCTAACACCAAACAACAGGGATTCAGAGCAAGAGAAATACCAGAATAAAGATAGATTGAGGGTGTTAAAGAAACAATACATAACTGTTGATTGGAAATAACAATGGCAACACACGAAAGAAGATTGCACCTCTTCCACGTCGTCTACCAGCATAAGTGTACAGAAAAGATGATGACGAGAAGAATGTCCTGTAGTACTAGTCGTTGTCTTCTTAGCTTGAAAATGTGTGGCGTTGTTATTAACTTAGTCTGTTTCATACAGCGTATATATATATATATATATATATATATATATATATATATATATATGCGACATCCGTTGACAATGACCTGAGTTATGGGTGTGATAAACTTAGTTGTGTGAAATATTCCCAAGTCATGTAGCAGGACTTATTTTATGTTTGTGTTGAGCGGCATACAATGTTTCTCTTGAGAGCCATAATTCATTGCTGTTTAATAATACAAAATCAGCTCAACCACATAAACCATACAACTCTCTAAGTCTAAAATAAAAGACTACAATTTGCAAAATATCGATATTTTATAATTTCAGGGGAAGTAAAAATATTACAACTGCTTGAATGAGAATGTCTTAAGCGGTTACTTTATTTAACGATGTTAGCAGCAAGCTTTAAAAGTGATGGTAATCGATTCTGACAGAAAAAGGTAATCACCTGTTTGTATCCATGGACGCAAATGTTCAATTACCTGTTTGTTTACAAAAAATCGTTTGCAAATATAAACTATAAACGTCTACGTCACAAGAAAGAAGAGACTAAGAAGAAGGCGGTTGTAATCGATTACTTCAACAAAATAAACATTGCTCGAAATAATTGATGCATTTGTCTAACGTCCGTCGTTCTTGTTTAGAAACTGACACAAAAATGACATCTATAAGTTGACTTGACAGTATAATTAATACATACAGTTTTACAAAACTAGTAAGTTATTATACATTAAATACTGTTCTGAAATCCAATAGATTGTTTATATTCAAGATCCGTTTTCTTTTGTTGCAAGACTACAAGTTTATAGAGCTACGTCCCCTAAACCGTAATATTATGCTATGTAAATATATATATATATATATATATATATATATATATATATATATATATATATATATATATATATATATACATCGATAAATTGATATTTTATAAAATAGTCAAAACTAATGACAAGCATAAACATATACACGCGAACATGGCAAAGGCCAGTTGTTCTGAACATTCATCTCATCCTTATCTCATCTGTTCACTTACCACTCAGGTAATAGAGACGCATCTGGAACACTGAGGTTTCTTTCACTGAGAATACCAGAGCAATAAAGCTCTCTTTATCTGTTTCATAGACTATGAAAATACCATAGACAGGTTCCGTTGAATAAACATTTCTATATTTTAGAACAGATAGGGGTAGAAAAGTCAATAATTAAATTAGTACTGGACTCATATGAACAACTCACAATAACAAGGGTTACGACATGGTTGCTTGCTTTTACCAACGCATTTTCTGAGATGATGAGGGAAAGAGTTGAAATAGGGGTGTCAAAGTCAATTGTATGAAAGTTAATGTCACCAAATTTGCCAATGATTAAGCCATAGTGGGAGGATCAGTAGCAACGGTGAAAAGGCTGCTTTAAAAAAATTACAGCACGGCAAAAGAGTTCGTAAAGAAAGTAAACACATTGTAGACAAATAATTTACCTATAGCCAAGCAACACACGTAATGGATATACGCATCAATGGAGATATATTTGAACAAATACAAAAGTTAAAATTTAGGCAAACTATAACACACATAACATAAAATGCCCCAATGAAACACAATTTAGGATAACGGTGCATTGGCAAAAAAAGATCTTCAGAGAAATAACGAAATTGCTTACGTCAAAGAATATTGGGATAGAACTGAGGAGAAGAATATTCACAACTCATGCATGACCAATTGCGTCGTATGTGGCTCAAACATGGACGAGTTGAAAGAGTTTGAAATGTGGCGCTAGAGTGAGTTGGACAGATAGAAAATCAAATAACAGTCCTTACTCGGAAAGGCACACGAAGACAAATATTGCAAATGATGCAGAAACGTTGATTGAATTGGCTGAGATAAAAAATGCCATATGAAAGTTATCTACAGGACAAGATCCAGAAAAAATGAGAAAGTTGGCGACTAAGACTCATCGTTACATCTCAGACTTGCAGAGGCATTATAATACGAACATATGCTGAAATTGAGCGGGCTGGAAGGACGAAGTTCAATGGAAAAACATCTTTAGACAACCTTACAACCAGTCTCAGAACTAATCAACCGGATGTTGGTATGGCAAATATAGTCCTTAAGGAGGGAAATGCAATATTAGTCTCCTACAGAAAGGCAGTGTGAATGGATGTGTTTTTGTTATCAAACCTATTTAATGCTTATTCCGATGTGATGATGGAAAATTTTATTTAAAAATGCATCATTCGTGTTAAGGCCTATTTGTTAGTTGTCCATGGCAAACGATGGTGCCGACATCAACAGACGGGTTTATATTGATGATGTAACTGTATTTGGATTATAGTGAGAAAGAAACGTTGCTCGTTATCGACCTCACTCTCTGATCTCAAGCTACCTTTGACCAGTGACAAGACATAGTCAATACAACTGAAGGCAACTCAGGATCAATACAACTGAAGGCAACTCAGGATCAATACAACTGAAGGCAACTCAGGATCAATACAACTGAAGGCAACAGGATCAATACAACTGAAGGCAACTCAGGATCAATACAACTGAAGGCAACTCAGGATCAATACAACTGAAGGCAACTCAGGATGCAGGCACTCTGGTCACACCTCCCGTGAGACCAGGGGTCACTATAAAAGTTGTGAGATTCGACAGTCTCCCGTTTAGTTCATCGCTTTGGGAGGCGGGTGCCTGACCTCTCCACCACAGCGATACCAGAAGACTCTGCAGAGACTGTAGACAACCAATGTTACATTCCAATCGTGTAGATTCGCCATAAAGTGACCAGCGGGCGATTGGGATGTTCGTGCCCTCCACCCTCCTGATGTCACCCCAGCGCAGTCATGCTGGCGCTGTAGGGGTCTGGGTTGATGGATCTGAGGTTGTCATTGGCCATATCTTTCCTGCTCAGAGGGCCAGTACAGATCAGGGACGATGGTTTCACTAGCTCTGGCCGGCTGCGTACCACTTCGTCTGTCTCCACCTTCAGTTGTTTATTTGGAAATTTGCTGCCTCTTGAGATGTGCATTATTGAGGATACTGGATGATATCTGCATGATAACGGGTTCTGTAGAGACAATGCTTGCAATATTACCGACAAGACGATAGCTGCTTAGGTCTCAGTGGCGTACACAAGTTAATGACGTAGAAAATAAGAACCGGCTTGAATGTATGACGTGGAACGTTGGACAGGAACAAAAGTAACGTACCAAATAAATATCACACCAAATAATGAACACAATGGAGAATTCCGATGCACTAATCCATTTCCAAAACTGATATTGATTGATGTTATGAAATAAAATATTGTGCAAACCGGCTCGAGAGTAGAAAACATGACGAAGGAACGATATTGACTTGAATGACTGCATGGCTGTTATTGACACCATTAGGCAAAATATGTAATTGATTCTATGGAAGACAAAACGCACAGCACAGTGAAAAATAGGGTGCATAAAACTTATCATGATCCACCATTGGCGACCCGCCATAGATATAGCAATAGGAATCCATATCAAGCAGATGGAATAATACAAAGAAATAATTACACAATCTACTCAGCAAGATCAACGTTACAGCTTATGTATTTAGTATGAATATTAATGCTGGTAAAACAAAAGCTTTGGTAACGACCAAACAAATCTAAAGAATAAATATCAGCATCGAGGTACAAACCAGATAACGAGTTCCGAGTGTTTGAAATTTGTTCCCAAACTATTACAGAGAATGCCAATCATGAAGATGAAATGAGATTTTGGATCGCGGCAACAGAAAAAAGCATTCAACGAGGAACAAAGACTTTTAACATCAGGTAGCATAAAAATTAACTCCCGAGGAGAAACATCATTACACATATCTGACCTGTAGCAATGTACGGCTCTGAAACATAATGAAAATCCGATATACGTTTTCGAGTTGTAGTGCTATCGCAGGATGCGAAGACTGAGCTAGGCAGACAAAAATGGTAAAACGAGCAAGTGCATAAGGACAGAAGGACAAATAATGACAGGTATACGAAAGGATAGATTGCTTTGTTTTGGTTACATTATGAAATAAAGAAGACTACCACTGAAAATATATGAAAGAAACATTATCCCCAATGAGGGTTGCTTGCTGTGAACAACATAATAACAAAACATGCAAACCGCCATAATCATCTCCTAATTAGAAAACCTGACACCATTACCCAATTGACTAGGCATGGAACTCGCAGGGAAGGTAAAAGAGAAGCCAACTTAAAAATCCCATAGTGGATCAAGATGCTGAGCAGCGCATGAGCTGCAGTGGTCAGCGACCCATAGCTGACTGCTAGCGTCAGAGCCAGCGAACCATAGCTGCCAAGACCCTTCTATACCTCCACGCGGTGATCCTGGATAACAGGCTGCAGCAGGGCAGACTGGCTAAGGAGAAGGGATCGAAGAGGGAATGCTAACCCGGTACTTAAAAAAAAATGCTTGCTTAGTCGGATGTGCTGGACCGAAAAATGCAAATATCGCAGTCAAGCTGTAAACTACGACACAACGCCTTCCGTTCTCTGGACTACATTCTGCTACTTAAGCCCTTTTAGAGTTTGGTAGCTGGAGATTGAGAACGGACGAAGCCAAGCCAAAACCCCATAGAACCCGAAATGGAAATCATGATCCAGAGCAAACCTCTTGCAGTAGGGCCCAGTGCCATCTTTATGCCGCTACACATGCCCTGGATATTTCCCGTCTCTGCATTTAGGTGAATTTCTTCACACCGTTTCTGCGAGTACTCTTCACGCATTGTCTAGCGGTTCGTTGATTGGTGCCTCAGGCCATCCGGAGGGCAGCAAGTGTCCTCTCATTTTGACTTTTTAAAATAATTGATGAACGCTTTTAGCTTTGCCTCAATTACTGATTCCATTCTTGCGAGATGTGCATTGAACCAGTCGTGATTGGCCCGTTCCTTCGTGCCAAACGTAGCTAATGCTGTATTATAGATGGCACCTTTCATAACGTTCCACTTAGCTGTGGCGTCACACTCAGATCTTCCATGAAGAGCAAGATTCAAGTCAGACACAAACCTCTCCACCTTGACAGGAATCACCATCTGCGCAGTGTTGATGCGGGGATGCCCCACCTGTTTGGAGCGGCATATTGTGTGAAGCTGCAAGCGTACCCTGCTGCATACAAGAGCATGGTCAGAGTCGCAGTCTGCACTGTGATAGCTTCTAGTGGAGCGGACCATGTTTAGAACTGAACGTCTGATGACAATCAAGTCGATTTGATGCCAGCGATGTGACCTTGTGTGTTTCTATGATACTTTATGTTGCGGCCTGCCCTTGAAGAAAGTATTTGTGATGCATAGACCTTGTTGAGTGTACAGCTCCCTTAGCCTCTGATCATTGTCATTTATTCTGTTCCATGATGTCCAAGGCAGGGGGGGGGGGCATGATATGTAGTCCCCACCTACTCAAGTATTAAAGTCGCCGAGAAGGATGAGTGTTTCTTCCCTGGGGCTGTTCTTGATCCTTTCCTCCAGCTGTCCATAGAATTGATTCTTCGCTTCCTCCGGAGATGCCAGGGTTGAGGGATAGACGCTAAGGATATTAACAGGGCCTGTAGCTGTAATTAGGCGAATAGCTTGTAACCTCTCAGAGACCTGCGTAGAAGGATAGACTGAAACAATAAGTGTGTTTTTAATAGGAAAACCAACACCATTCTGTCGATATTCTTCAGGTTCACGATCCTTCCAGAATAAAGTGTAGTTTTTCTCTCTCAGTGAGCAACTAAAGTCTAGTTTCTTGTAGGGCAACTATGTCCACATTCAATCGAGAGAGCTCCCTATCAATGATGGCTGTTTTTCTGGCATCTCCAACTTCTCGAAGATCATCGGAGATATACATAGTACGCCCGTTCCAGCTTGCAAATCAAAGAGCTGAAGTCTTCTTTTTAATTTTGGTTTTGTTTAGTGGAGAATTAATCACCCCGTTTGTCCTGCATGCACTAAGCTCAAGGCACCCACTGGAACAGGCAGATGTTGGCGAGTTAACACCCTACTGACCTAGGGGCTGCATGACTGAGGCGGGCAGTAGTCGACTAATGGGATGCAATGATCCATCCCACATTCGAAGCTGACCCGTGGTGCCTCTTCCCTGCGCCAATCGTGTGGGACTTGTAACCCGTAAACTGCCAGCTTCCGTGTTGTATCCTCACTCAAGAATGAGGCTAGAGTAGCCTCTCCAGAGCGCAAGCCTGGGCGCTTAATATGGATACTCTGGGCTCCCCAAGCTGCAGGGTCCTCCTCTCAAGCTCACTGTCGTAATGCAAAGAAATGCAAAGCATGACAATTTTGCACAAACTCAGCTGCAGGAGCTGCCTGAATGATTTCGCAATTTTGAAACCATCCGCCTTAGGCTACCACTTCCGATTTTCGGTCTGGGTCTACTCCATGAGCCCTACCCTCTTCCGATCCAGTGAAGAAGTTGCCCGCATATGCTAGGTACCTCGAGACATCTGTTGATATTCTCATAGTCACAGAACTAGCCAGAATTCCCTGGCACTTGTGGGTTTAAAGTCAGAGCTTCCCCTCTCATAGGCGAACTGCCTGAACAGGTTAACGAGCTTCGTCTACCCGGGTGTAGAGTCAGAGTTTACCTTCTCTTAGATTGGCTGCCGGCCAAGGCTAATGAGCTCAATCTATCCACCCAGTTATTCCGCCATGTACTCGGTCGCGCCCCACAGCAGGCTCTGTAAGAAACAGGAGGGGGGGGGGGAAGGGGGGCTCATGAAGGGCCTGCAGGGTTCACAATACTGAAGCTGAGACCATTGGTATGGAAACTCCTGCACGGCAAGCCGAACAGTGAATCCAGCGACGATCTCTACACATGAAAAGCAGAGGCTATAACAGACGCTTCACTTTCCTTTAACGAGCAGAACGCCCAGCCCAGACCTAGCTACTCTCCAAGTGTTTATTACCGTGTCATCAATAAACATTGATTTATTTTAATTCGGACTTTTAATAACTTAGAGACCATTTCACAAAACAGAACAGAAAGACACTTGATGAAATTCAGAAGGGAAGACCAATTGCATGAATGTAGTAACTGGTCAAAGGGCCACTTCTGGAAATGAGTGGAAACACTGAGGACCAGAATAATTCTCGGGTGTGTACACTTGTTTCAGATATGAATACTAAAAAATGTCTAAGCAATATGTTAAGCACTGTTAAGCATAAACCTATTAAGTAGCAGTACTAACAATACTAAACCGAATGGTGCGCACTTATCTCTACTTATAAAACGTGTAGACTTTCATTACATATATTTGATGTTGCTTAGTGATTCGAGCAATGCTAAAGGTATTTTAAAAGTTGACGAATTAATTTAATTTTTTAATATACAAATAATGCCATGAAGTGGTACATTCAGAATAAACAAGATGTCATGACGCCAGAATTATTAATAATTCAAGTTGCGGTTTCTTCTTCTTCTTCTTCTTCTTCTTCTTCTTCTTCTTCTTCTTCGTACGCTGTCAGACGTCAACTTGAATTTGTTCGAAGAAAGCAGCTGTCATCCTGAGGCTGTCGACACTGCCATAAAGCTTGTCTAGTGTTGGCACTGCTGATGGCCACATGTTGCGGTTTGACAGGGACGTTTGCTATCTCAAATAATCTATCGGTTGATTATGGATTGCGAGATGTTCTCAAACATGAATGAATGATGGAAAGCAAGTGTATAATGAATAATGGAGTATTGCAAGGCCCCCAAATATGGAGGAACGCTGTAACACCAGAAGAAGAGCCAATAAGAGAACGAATGGGCAACCATAGTTTCCTCGGCAACCTAATGATGACGGATCTGAAATAAAAGGAATTATGCTTTGATCTGTTTCTAAGAATCAACTTCACTGTACTCCAGACATACCGGTATGTGCTTAGCCTCCCTCAATACATGGCAAAGGGTGGGAATGCTGATGGTTTATGCAGCTCGTTGGTTGTATACTATTCCGTTTCGTCATCTCGTGCACCTCCATCCGCTTGGACCTCAATTGACTGTTAAGCTATGCAGTCTGTCAATGGCTAATTATCTATAGCTGTATCCTCATCCAACAAGCGGTCATTGACGGATTTCAAAATGTCCCGCCCTTTCCACATACAATATACCAGTAAATGGTGCTGGTGACGCCAGGATGAATTGCTCTGAACCCAAGCCTGACCAGGCTTGTAGATCCACACCAACCTTTACACTTTTGATACCTCTACAGCTATCATCTACTCATTCATTAGATAGCCTTCCTGTACCTACCAAAGTAAGGCATGAAGGTCTAACTCGATGACAGCTCTAGTTAAATAAATCTCAGAAGAAAAGTTATTTGCGAAGTGTAACTGTCACATCCCCATTTTTGCTATAGAATTCACGAATAAAAATCAGTGAAAGTGTAACAGTTCCCGCCGGAGCAAGGGGAGTTTAGGATGCCTGAACATGTTAAAGCTTAAAGCTACCTGAATGCATGTCAAGGTCACTCACCGTCTCAGCAAAGGAGAACAGAGTTGGGTTAAGGAATGTGGACAGATAGAAACTGACCACTGGCCTTCCGATTTTGGTAGGGGGAGATTGATTGACAGACGAAATTGGCAGCGGGGCTTGCTGCGAGAGAATGAATGACAGGTGCGCAAAGTGTTTCGGTCCAATTGGGATTGAAGATGACCATACCTGAGATCGATTGGTCAAGCTCTGGCCTTGCTTGAGGATATATAACTCGAGACAAAGTTTAGCTCCAGAGGCTGGAGAGAGAGTGAGGCTGTATGGAGAGTGAGAGAGAGAGAGACTGAATGTAGATAGTGTGTTTAACTCACCGACTTTAGATAGAGGAGCCAACTGACAAATCGAGAGCACTGCCGTTTGGGTCTAATAATGAACGTACGCTGGTATTAGACTCACGGATGACAAGTCAGCTCTCAAACACTCAAATGAAAGAACGCTACGGAAATCGTGTTTAACTAAGCAGAAACCGCAGATTTCAAATATCTGGTCATTGACAAACAAAAGCCCTCAATAAATTCGTCTGACCAAATAGTGAACGGGTGCTGGAAATAGATCATCTGAAGACAGGTCAGTTTTACCCTACAAATGACAGGGCTTTGCTACGGAAAACCAGCTCAAATCGAGAGGAGCCGCAGACACTTTGGTTCACGTACCAGGCTGATCAGCAAAGGGCGCGAGGCTACCATGTGGGGGATTACGGCCGAACCCCTGTAAGCCGCAATCCCGCCCAAAATCTCAGCACCACTGCAATGGGAGGCTCCTACATGCTCGGGACCTGGGGCTTGCGCCCCAGCCCTATCAGGTAGAGCCACAGTAAGAGGTCCATTGCCGTCCGCAAATCAAAGCGGGCGGACAACTGCTCGATACTCACCCTATACGGCGATGAGGTGCGAAACCACCAATCAAAGACTTAGTACCTGGTCGGGGTGTCGAAAACAGTATAGCAGCCACCTCACTGTGAACTGTCAAGACTCAACCACTGACCATGAGAGTTGTCCGCACATCAGGCGAACAACATCTCTGTGACATTACCAGGCTTGTCCTCTGGCTGAATGCACTCCGGCTACGATATCTACCTCTGTACGTTATCAGCCATATAACTATCATACTGGACGCAGAAGAGATGCAGACCAGCGGACATTGCACACCTGCCCCACTGTGTCAACACCCCAGGTGGCGGGGAATGCTAGGCGTACCATCCCTGCATAGAAGCCAAGAAAATAAAGGGAAAAAGAGATACCCCACTCACATGCAAATGCTACGTTTCTGGCAGGACGTGACGATCCTGGGATACAGACACACTGGACTGCCTCTCTTCCGGGTAAACCAGTCCATCTCATATATCATCATATATCATCATTGCACCCTATAGACACGAGTAGTGAAGACTCGATAGTCTGGTAAGACAACTTCCATAAGAGAGAAAACTCTGATCATAAACAACTGCTGCCTTGCAGATAGGCTGGGGACAGCCAAAGGCTAAGGAGGGCATCCCTACAGACACGCCTGTTGAAATCGGATGCACGGGGCCGCAAGCCTAACAAAACAGTGCAACGTAAATCACAGTATGATGGCAGTACAACCTATTAGAAAAACGCATGGCGCTCATCCTGCGGAGTCCCGCCAGGCAGCGATAGTGCCGGGCCTCACGCCTCGAAGGGGCCCACCCTTGACTACTGGTGGTCCCCCACCCATGTGTCGTGGGGTCAAGGCACATGGCTATGGGGCAACTTCTATTGGCCAAAACCTCAAGACCCTCAAAATACTACAGTGGAATGCGGAGGGAGTCATTAACAAAAAACTTTCCCTAACACACCACCTGCATGAAGGCAAGATTGACGTGGCATGTATCCAGGAAACGCACCTCAACAATAACCATAAATTCTCAATCAGAGGATATCAGACCTTCCGTCTAGATAGAGAAGGCCACAAAGGAGGGGTCCTGATACTGACCAGAAACTGCATACCGAGTAGCGCGGTATCTGTCAATCACACCGGACAAGCAGAAATTGTAGGAGTTGACATAATGGCTCAGGAGACGAAGCTCCGCATTTTCAATCTGTACGGACCACCAAACAGAGACCTATCGCTCTCGAGTATGGAGGTCAGAGACTCCAACTGCATAGTAGTTGGAGATTTCAACAGCCACTCGGAGAGATGGGGATACTCTGACACAGACAGCAGAGGTGACGAAGTGGAAGATTGGGAGATAGATGCAAATCTCTCCCTAATCAATAGGCCGGAGGATAGCCCTAGCTTCTACTCAAGAACATGGCATACCACCTCGACTCCAGATTTGGCCTTCTCCACACAGGACATACACCATAAAATAGACCGCCAGGTGCTAAACCAACTGGCAGGTAGCGACCACAGGCCGATCAGACTAACCATTGACATGGAAGTAGGCCCACAGGAAACAAAACCGCTCCCACGTTGGAATTACAAACGAGCCGACTGGGACAGATTTGCAATCCTGACAGATGGGCTGTGTGAAACCATCAACACACGACACTCAAAAATGAAGCCCATGGTAGAGAGCCTAAGCAAGGCAATAATGCAAGCCGCTACTGAAACCATCCCAAGAGGAGCTAGGAAAAACTATAAGCCCTACTGGAATGATGAGTTGCAGAAAGTGGAAGATGCAGTAACAAATGCTAGGAACATGGCAGAGCGAGAAAAATCCATGGAGGCAAACATCGCCCTCAAAGCCGCCGCGGCAAAGTACAAACACACTCTCAGGCAAACAGCAAGAGAAAGCTGGAAAAATAAAACGGAAAGTCTAAACCTGGACAAAGACGGGAACAAGCTATGGAAGCTAGTCAGAGCCATGAACAACGAAACCCCGTCAAATAAACAAATTACTATCAAGCAGGGCGAGAACTTGATCACAGGTAAGAAAGCCGCTAACGCTTTGGCGATCACTATGCCAGAGCAAACCACATCGAGGTCCCTGCAGATAAGCATACAGACATTAGCGAAGAGCTAAAGGGACATGAAAACATAAATACGGCTCCTGAAGAGCACATGATGGCCAAACTAACAATGCGCGAAATGGAAGAGGCTATGAGAACACTAAAGAAAAGGAAATCTCCCGGAAAAGACGGGATCACAAACGAAATGCTGATAGGGCTGGGCCAAACAGCGAAGAGGAAATTACTATCCGTCCTGAACCAAAGCTGGAAAAGGGGTATTGTACCCCAGGCATGGAAAGATGCAATACTGGTACCAGTACCAAAAACAGGAAAGGATAAAACAGATCCAAATGGATACAGGCCCATAAGCCTACTGAGCTGTGTCGGCAAGCTGATGGAACGGATGATAAACACCAGACTGATGTGGCATCTGGAAGAAAAACGAATACTAATTCCACAGCAAGCCGGCTTCAGACAGCACAGATCCACTGAGGACCAGGTCATCCTCATAGCCCAGGAGATAGAAGATGCCTACCAGGCACAGAAACACACAGTAGCTGTTTGGGTGGATCTGGAAAAGGCATTTGACAAAGTCTGGAAGGATGGACTTAGAGTCAAGCTAAGAAGAAGTGATGTCGGTGGGAAGATGTACAAGTGGATCAACCACTACCTCAAACAAAGAACGACCAGAGTCCAAGTACAAGGGCAGATGAGCAAAAAGGTGACACTCGAGCAGGGAGTACCCCAAGGGGGAGTATTGTCACCCACACTCTTCCTGGTATATATAAACGATATTACAGAGAATATACCAAGAAGAGTCCATAGCTCAATGTTTGCAGACGATCTGGCTATGTGGACCTCTGAAAAGAATCTCACCATAGCAAGAAATCGGATGCAGACGGCCCTAACATCGCTGGAAGAGTGGGCGAACTCATGGCTGGTCAAAATAAACGAGGAGAAATCCACATGCACAATATTCTCACTCTCATTAAAACCCCAAAGTACCAAATTAAGTCTAAATGGCAAATTCCTGCAGCCAAACGACAACCCAACCTATCTGGGAGTCACATTTGATCGGCACATGACATGGAAAAGTCAGATTGAGAGAAACCGAATTAAAGCCAGAGAAAGAATGGCAATCATGAGGAAACTTGCTGGCACAAGCTGGGGAGCAGACGAAGGCATACTAAAGAAACTGTATACTGGAAGAGTGAGACCAGTTCTCGAGTATGGCATTGCGGCATGGACAACAGCAGCAAAGGCGAACTTCGATAAAGTTAACAAACTTCAAAACCAAGCCATGAGAATTATAACAGGTGGCATGAAGTCAACGCCAATTGTAGAACTTGAAAAGATTACAAAACTGCAATCCATGACCGATAGAAGAGACTGCAGAGCCCAGCTGCAGTCAGAGAAACTCCGAAGACTAACTGACCATCCAATGCACCAGAGACTAAACAATTTGGGAAATGGGAAACTAAAGCGGAGAAACTTTGCAGAAATAGCCAAAGCAAAGATGCATGAAGATCCCATAAACGCACTAACAACACCAAAACCCATCAATACTGTACGAAAACCTACCTGGAGGCAGGATATATTTCCAGAAGTGGTAGAAAATATACCAGGTATTGCAAACAAAAACTGCCAGACTGAAAAAGAAAGGAGAGATACTACCCTAAGCTTCATAACGAAAAGCTACCCAAGCATGGACTGGACCCATGCATACACCGACGGTTCTGTAACAAACACTACACAGAACGAAGGGGCAGGAGCATTCCTGAACCTACAAAATGGCAGAAAAATAACACTGTCATTCGCTACTGGTAAGTACACAAGCAATTTCAGAGCGGAGGCAGAGGCACTGAGGGCGGCAGTGGAAGAAATGATGACACACAGCGAAAATGAGAGCCACATAGTCCTGCTGACAGATGCTCTCGCCGTAGTCACAGCGCTAAAAAGCCAGAAAAACACTGAGCTTAATGACTTAAGAGCAGCACTCTGCAAACTGTGCCAGCATTCCGCACCAAAAAGGGTAGTGGTACAGTGGGTTCCGTCACACTGCAACATCCAAGGCAACGAGGAGGCAGACAGACTGGCAAAAGAAGGTGCAAGACTACCACAAACAGATACCAGTATGACGTACGAAGAGTCAAAACGGCTTATCAAAGCCAGATACATGACCAAATGGGAAACCGAACATACTGGTTACACCAAAAACGATGCCTATTACCAGTTGAACCGAAGAGAGCAGGTCGTTGTCTTCAGACTTCGCACTGGCCACAACAGACTGAGGTACCACCTATTCAACAAATTGAAGATAGGGTGTACCGACGAATGCCCGTGCGGTACTGGTAAAATGACCACTGAACATCTGCTGCAGAACTGCCCGACATACGAGGATCAGAGAGAGCAGATGTGGCCATTACCAGTGGAACTGCAAGACAAGCTCTATGGCAGTGGCGAGAGCCTCAGGATGACCGCCGCTTTTTTCGAAAAAATAATGGTTACTGTCTGACTGTGTACGCAGAAGAAGAAGAAGAAGATAGAGGAGCGATTGATAGACGGTTGGACGAATGTTTAGTGATAGAACAGGATCGCTCATATAGGTGTGTGAGTTTTGCATTAATGGATAATCTGAAAGTGTGTTTGTAAGCAAGAACACATTGTGAGCGAGCTATGTCGAGATCGCCCGCCTGAGGGGATTTCAGTGAGGAAGAGTATTTGATAAGGTGTGTTGAAGACGCAGTTAAGGCGATGTGTGTGTGATGCAATTGCAAGGCAATAGAACTGGGGTTTTAGATAGTTGGGAATTCCATCAATAGCTAATGCTTACAATTCCCGTTTTAGTATAATGTTTAGTTAAGATATGTATTATATTGTGTTTGTAATTTCTCTACTCATTGTATGATATGAGTATGATTTAATAAATATGCCACCTGCTGTTTGATACGTCATTTACTGAGTATGGTCATGATGATGTGGATGAGTGTGAGAATGTTCTAAGTTAGATCACGGCCAGGGCAAAGAAATAGAGGATCTGCTACAAAAGTATCAGTATTTCAAAAGACAAAAATGTACACAAATGATACAAAAAAATAATATATATAATTTTGTGGCGTTTGAATCGATATGATGACATACGTTTATGTTATTCGTTACTCGTTAAACATAGAAGTTGAGTTCCGGTAAGATGGCTTCGAAGCAATAGCTGCTCTCCACGGTCTGCGATTATCCTGTGGTTTGTTCGTTCTAATTTATGCATGGAGCGCAGTGTTGTGTGGCGATCATTTTCTAGCACATTCTACGCTATTTACAGGAAGTCTATGTGTGTAATTTTCCTCGGAATTTGGAGAAAACACGATCTGTTCTTCATGTGTTATAGAATACACGTCGTTGGATACGACCTAACAACATATTGGGCATCGTCCTTTGTTGGTGCGCACGACCTACTTGGAAATTGCGTCATTTTCATTGTTTGTCACTATCGGGATACCCCACAGCCATGGGTTAATGGTCCCTCATCTTGACCTACAGATGCTGTTGAGAGGTACGACATTCGTCTCTCAAATCGTCAAGGAAACGGTGGACAAACGACTCCCACAAGTTTAGAACGACCCCTGGTCTCACGGATTGTTCGACCTGAATGTCTGCATCTTGAGCTACTGCCAGTTGTCTTGATTGTATGTCTTGCCACTGTTCCCGGTAACTCAGGATGAGAGAGTGAGATGGATGTCTAGCACACCTTCATTCTCACTATAATCCAAATTCAGCGCAAGTTACATCTTCAGGTCGAAGATAGTCTGAAGATGTCGTCATCTTCGCTTGCGATGGGAAACTTACAACTGACTTACAAACACACAAGTTGTCTAAATATAGCTCTGTACCTACTGCTCATACTATAATAGATGAAAATATTCACAGACGAATTGACTGATTCTAAAGTAAGGACAAGACCACATACTACTATAAATAAATTGTTGTATTGTCCATCTAACGTAAACTCTGGTTCCGATATCATGCCAATAAAGGTAATACAACTCGGACAAAAACAGGCGATGAAAAGCGTTGAAATAATTACAATCATCTTGGCAAGCGTTTTATCTCTATAAGTGATAGAATCGGAATGTCTTGCAGTCATGGACGCCTTTCTCCATTTTGTTATCCTGTTTAGTTGAATGACCAGTACTGCGGTACAGACTGATACAACAATAAAAGCGGAGAATGGTGCAGCAACGTTATTGATTGCAAAAGAAACTTTCTCAACACTTTCCCGATCCTCTGTAAACACTAAGCCTAGGATAGTTTTGTTTCGGTCAGGGTAAAATTTCATGGCGATCTTGTTGACACAGTACACCGGTGAGACACTTCCGATGAAAACAATGTACACTATGACAATGATGACAAGGGTTCTCTCTTTTGTAACAATGGCCTTGACCTGAAGAAGAAAACATATACTTGTCTCAGCATTTATTTTGATAAAACATTCACTAACATATTTCAGTTTCAATAAAAGTCAGGGGTTAGCGTGAAAGAGCTAACAGCAAAGAGCGACCTATGTCTGGTTGCATGAATCACGATAAGCAAACTACAGCTCACCTAGACCATATTCCGCTTGTGGCGGCGCTGGAAACAGGCTGCACTAGTGTAATCTGGCTTAGAAATGGGGATCGCAGAAGGAAGGCATACCCGGTACCAAAAAAAAGCAAAAAAAAAAAAGCAAACTGAAATAGAATGTGCCGAGCGGAATGGCGCAAATTTTGCAGCCTCGCTGTGAACTTGGACACGACGTCACAACGCACTTTCAAGGACTAACGACGAAGAAGAAGAAATGAAAGTAAATTCTAAACATATGCTTTATTTAAATTAATTTCTTTATACTGGTTTAGAAAATTCTGCAAAGTCAGTATACAGCCCGTTTCTTCTTCTCAACTTGATGTAAAAATAACAATGTGATCGAATCTATTCTTGAATGCATTAAATGACCCTGCCATCACTATTTATTGTAGCAATGCATTCCAAGCATTCCCCACTCTCCGACTAAACAAATATTTCCTTACATTTGTCGGGTTATGTGATAGTTAGGCATTGTAAATACAAGAAAAGCTAGATATATAATTACATTGTGTGTTTTAATGTCGTATTTTGAATTAATATTTCAACTTGTTTCTCAAAAAGCTGCTGATCAGGCCAATTTTAGACTATATTCACATTACATGAACAAATCACACCCTAAACGTGTACCAAAATACGGCTCTAAACAAAACGTTTCTTGGCAAGTGTGCAGTGTGGTGGGTTGCCATTACTTTCCGTACGTGGAGGAGTTAACTTAACTAAACATCTTTATACTGGTTTAGAAGACCCTGCAGAGTCTGTATACAACCAGTTACATTTACATCACCTTGCTCTAAAATCTATGCGCATCCAGTTTATTCTTAAATGCATTAACTGTCCCTGCCTCCACTACCTCCCCTGGCAATGCATTCCAAGCAGACACCACTCTCTGACTAAAAAAATATTTCCTAATATCTAACCTGGACCTCTCTTTAATCAGCTTGTAGCTATGCCCTCGTGTTATTGTAGGTGGCTGTATTTAGAAAAACTTGTTATAGTCTAATTTATCGATTCCTCTGATCATCTTATAAACCTGTATTAAGTCACCACGAATTCTTCTCTCTTCGAGACACTGTAGGCCGGTTTTTCTGAGTCGTTCCTCATAACTGTAATTCTGGAATCCCACTATCATCTTTATCGCTCTTTTTTGTATTCTTTCTAGCATGTTTATGTCCCCTCTATGATAAGGACTCCACACCTGAACACAGTACTCCAATCTAGGTCTAATTAAAGCTTTATACAGTTTGACGATCACTTCTTTGCTCCTATGTTTAATATTTCTTTTTATCATACCTAACATTGCATTTGCCTTTTTCACTGCTACCTTAACTTGCTCACTCACCTTTCCTGTATGATCTATTATAACCCCTAGGTCCCTTTCCTTATCTATCTTTCTAATATTGTTTTCTCCCATTCTGTAATTATGTTCCATATTGGATCTACCCATGTGGATGACTGTACATTTATCTACATTAAACTCCATTTGCCAGCTGACAGACCATTCTCGAATTTTATCTAAATCCGACATCAATATATCCACTTCCGCTTTAGATGAGAGAGTACTGCATAGTTTTGTGTCATCAGCAAATTTTGCAATCATGGATCTCATATCAATGTCCAAATCATTTATATATATCAAGGACAAAATTGGTCCCAAAACCGAGCCCTGTGGCACACCACTTTTCACTTCACTCTACTCAGAGTACTCCTTATTTATGCCCACCCTCTGCCTTCTTCCCGTTAACCAATTTTCAATCCATTTGGCAACTTCGCCACCTATTCCATGTGATTTTAACTTTCGAAATAATCTTTGATGAGGTACTCTATCAAAGGCCTTTGCAAAGTCTAGATAAATAACATCCACTGGCTCCCCTTTATCTATGATTTTAATAACCTCCTCCATGAATTCTAATAGATTTGTTAAACATGATCTCCCTCTAGTAAACCCATGCTGACTATTTCTAATTAGATTAAATTTGTCTAAATGCATTACAATGTTTTCTTTGATTATTGACTCTAACAATTTACAGACTATGCTCGTTAAACTCACCGGACTATAATTTGCCGGATCTGATTTTTTGCCTTTTTTGAGTTATGAGAACTCATGTCAGCCAAACTGGAAACGAGCGTGATTCGAACCGGATGCGTTAGGATTTTGAAACGGACGCTTCACCTTATGCCCAGTAGCCTCATAGAAGAGGAGTACAGATATAAAATATTTGTGTCTGAATGGTTTGACGATTACTGAATAGATCCGAGTCATTAATTCTGATGTTTGGGTAATTTCTTCCTTATATTCCCATCTCATTGAAACACGTTATAACACTGTTGTCGCTGTATCTTATACAAAGTGTGAGGGCTGCTTCTAGAGCTTTATTTCAAAACTATGGCGCCACGCAACACAACGACAGGCTTTTGTTCTGTATATTACACGTTGCGCTGCTAACAAATTAGAGCCCCGTCTACCCTAGAGGTGTTAGACGACAATGTAAGTTGCTCTCCGTGTGGCAGTGGCCCATTTCTAGTCGCTGTCACACGAGGACCCCCACTTAGAAAAAACTAAAAGAACATTGACAACAATTGCAAGGGAAGAAGTAATTTTAGAATATATATAACATGGGTGCTACATGGATATACCTGAGATGTTTGAGAACTAAAGCGGGGACAATAAATATAGGACACTAACACTGGACACCATAAAATATGTATCCAAAACAATAGTAGATATTTTAAACTAAATTGGACAAGCTGATCACGAATATGAACTTTAAAATCACAAATTAGATCTTATCTACATCCCGTTTAGGGGTATTAGTTCAGTAGGCTGGTGGCTTCATCTTCGTGACGTAAATGACCCTATCATTCTCGTTTCTATAGCCCTGATGCCCTCGTTTCTATAGCCCTGATGCCCTCGTTTCTATAGCCCTTATGCCCTCATTTCTACAGCCCTGATGCCCTCGTTTCTATAGCCCTGACACAGTGGCATCTTATAGAAGATGATGTACATGTTTTTGTTGTTCGTACTCGGCAAAAATATCCGCGTTTATTTTTCTGATTGATAAATAACAGTATTGCTTGCCTTGATACAGTGGGCCTGATGGCAGTACTACGCATCAACTACACAGGTGACGATTGGAGGCTGTTCCTTGAGCATACAGTCCAAGTTGAGCTTAAAAGCTGTGATGCTCCGTAATGTTAACGGTTTACCAACTGTTCCAATCGGTCTACAGTACACATGCAAGAAACGTACAACATGAAACAACTGTAATGCACTATTAACTATGACCTTGATGGGTCTACATCAAGGTTATACACAGTTTTGCTGTTTGCTCTATATTGGTGGATAGCCCTGCCAGGACTTCCGACCACAAGAAAAAGGATTTGTGCCAACGTTAATCAACGGGTGGAAGGGGGAGGTGGGTGGTTGTGGGATGTAAACGAACCACTTGTAGAATCCTACAAGATCTTGTTCCTTTCTCGTTACGTCAAACTTGGTTTGATGAAGAATTGTGCAAAGGTCACGGGATAGATGGGGCAGGTTTTTTTTTTACCTTCGTGATACATTTCCAAGACTTTGTGAGGCCAACACCAATGAAGATGTATTTGTCGGCTTTCCCGATATCAGCTATGTGATAATATCCTCACAAGTGATGAAAAGTTAGCTTGGAATACTTTCCATCAAGTGGCCATTCACTTTCTAGGATACACTAAGGCTTACGTTTTCCAGGACTGTTTGCATAAACTCTGCTGCAGCGCAATGAAATACTAGGGTTCAACATTGTCCTTAAAATTACACTTTTTAAATTCTGATACGAATTTACACCCCGCTAACTGCGGTGCTGTCAGCGACGAGCGTGAGGGGAACGATTTAATTAGAACATTACTACCATTGAAAAAGGTAACAAGAAAATTTAATGAAGTAGTGCTATCAGACTATTGTTGTATCTTTGTGAGAGATGCTACAGAAACGCATTATAATTCAGTTCAGTTCAAGTGTCATCTCCACATTGAAGGTCAGCTGCAATGGATCTCCTATGTACTCTATCTATTGCCGGAATGCTGCAATGTGAGAGGCTTTTTCCAGTCAATTTTTGGATGTTATCCACCCACTTAAAGCATTGTCTGCCTCTTGAACGACTACTCTACCCTCCAGTGTGGTCTTCAACAAGGAGTTAAATTGTGCAAGTAAATACGACACTTGTTCTGGAATGCTATGCGCCACAGCAAAATTGTGCTAGTAAATACGACACTTGTTCTGGAATGCTATGCGCCAAAGCAAAATTGTGCTAGTAAATACGACACTGGTTCTGGAATGCTATGGGCCCCATCAAGTTTTATAGGCATCATGGCGACCTGACCTGACCTATTTGTCGTGCCCTGCTATGAAAGGGATTATAAATATAACTCTAGCAATCATACTCCCTGTTTCTTTTGGAAAGGTCTCCAAGACAATGTTATATATACGATCAAATAAGTATATCATAAATCTGTACTCATCGTTGTAAGACTAGTCCAGCAGTAGAACACTCGCTTTTCATGACAAAGGTACGGAGTACGAATCCCGCTTTCAGAAAGTTTCAATCGTCCCAGCAGTAAATTCCTACCTGGCATATGTCCGGGGAAGTACAAGGCAGTAAAGCAAGGAACTGACCAACCTACCTCACACAAGATGGGGATTAGTGTACTGAAGTCTTTAACAGTTTCATTCCCCGACAGCAGTAAACTACTATAACAGTTTCACTTGACTATACTTTCTTAGGTGCATCCATTTGCGTAATTTTTGTGTGTTAATTGCGTTATTCTTTCATTAGGAACGCCATTTCGACGTCTCTTAGTAATGTAAGCGCTGCCGAAGACTGATGTGTCGGACCAAAGGTTCAAATATCGCAGTAAAATTGTAAACTAGCGACACAACGCATTCCATTCTCCGGACTACATCCTGCTACTTGCAAAGCCCTGTTCAGGACTTGGTAGCGAGAGATTGAGAACGAACGCAGAAGAAGAAGAAGAAGTAATGAAAGCATCTTTTATATTTCTGTTCTGGCTCGGTATCTGAGCTTAAAACATTAATGTAACTATTTCTGTGTAATTATCAGCATAGCTAATGCTATGATTTATAATTGAATCAAGCAAATAATTGCAGAGTGAAAGCATATAATACAAAATAACATTATATTGTATACCAGTGAAGCAATATCCGTGTACTGTAATCTTTGCATTATAATAGTCTTAGTCCAATTCAACCTCTATCTCTACAGGGACATCAGCCCCTTTGCAGGTCCCAGCTCTGGCGTGAGTTGGATGTAGCCGGGAGAAGGAATTCCTGCTTAGCTGGCTAGGCTCGAGCAGCTCATTTCTCCACTCCGGAGGGTGGTTAACCGATGTGCGAATTAATCTTAATAGACTTCAAGACTAAAGTAAAGTAGACCCGCAGTCTTTAAGGCGTCATGCATGCTACTCTTACCAAACTACATACTCATGGCCGGTGTTGTGCCACTTCATACATTTAGTCGCCTCTTACGACATGCTCACTGTGAGGCAATGGAGCTACTCTTGTCCTTGTCAAACAAAATACTCCGGCGGAACACTCGGAATATTTGTTTTATCATTCATGATATATAATGCTATTCTGTTTTGATTGCTGGGTTATATTAAACACATTCACATTAATATTATGGGTATCTCGTTTGCCATAATCTATTCACATACCTTGAGGGGGACACTTATGCACAAACACCTCTCGAGTGTGATGAAAGCTGTGATCCATCTGGTAATATGAGCAAACGCCACGTGGGGCCATCCACCTGTCAGGTAGTCGACCTCTACAGCATCGAAGGGCAGGTTAGCCTGTATGAAAGCTGGTGTAATGGCCACGCTAAGCCAGATCAGAATGAGGAGACCACCCAGATCAGCTATGGCAAGACCTGAGAACAAAAATGGGAACGTTCAAGTAATTATTGCCGCCACTAATGCAAGTAAAGTAGTCCACTAGCTACATCACAGAGACACGATCTTGCACGTACGGTTGACATATACATGTTTTCAGTTGTTTGAGCTGATAGCACGTATATTTGTATCTGTCACACCTTATCTACAAATCTGCATCGTAACCATCGTAACGTACCAAATGTCGTCTCTCATTGCATTCTACATTTACTTTTCAAGAGTTTATATATATATATATATATAATATATGACGGGTCAATTAAACATTTTTGAAGAATAGCAGGTCACAAGTTCGTGATACCGAATATACTCGATTAAAATCGCCATCGACTGTAAGCCAAACCATCTACTTTGATAATGGGGTACAAACAATTAAAACTTGCGTTTCTAATACGCATAATTGATATTACAAATTAATATCAGTTTACTAAGAAGACATCATTTATTAGGTAATATGTTAGGAAAGATATAGCTGCTCACTTTGTGACGAAACTACAGGACTAAAATAACAAACTGGTTGTCTACAGACTTTGCAGAGTCTTCTAAACCAGTACGAAGACGTTAATTGAGTTAACTTCAACTGGCACTGGCCTGGCAAGCTACCAGTAATTTGTTGCTTGCGAATATAAAATATATGAAAAAGATGATATTGAAAATGTTAATGACGGATCCAAACATACCAATTATCGGGCACAATGTCCTTTAAAATATCCACTGAAACGGTAACAACCCGGGACTGTTAATCAAGGCGCTTGACGTCACAAGGTTGAGTGACGTTTAGTAGTAGAATGACATAGATTCTGAAATATTTTAGTTGCCTACACAGGTGCCGAACGGACCATCTTAAAGATGTTTACTGATGATTATTCTAATCTTCTTAATAAATATAATCTACATGTGCCAGTGTGTATGTATGTATGTGTGTATGTGTATGTGCGTGTGCGTGTGTGTGTTTATCCACCCACATTTTACTCATGTGTTCTATATTTCTGTCTAAGATTACTGCTAGATATGGTTTTCCTGAATACAGTTATTAAATCTGGTCGAGAATCACGCGAAGAAGGTTTCAAAATGTGAAATTAATTACATATTACATCCTAGTTCAATGAAACGAATTGACAAACAACTCAAGGTTTAAAAAAAAAAATTAAAACATCTCTTAGCAACATCAACAAACGGAACGAAATAATACAGTTAATTAGTTTAGTGCCATTTCCTCATCAATGGTCGGCTGCAATGGATCCCCAGTGTACTTTATCTCTTATCTGGTGAAATCTCATATACGTTTTCCTGCCCATCTCCTGATGTTATCCAATAACTAACAACGTTGTTTGCCTCTTAAACGACTGCCTTCCACACTACCCTCTTGAATGGTTTTAGATACGTCTTGCTTTATGGCCAAAACAACTTAACTGTCTAACCCTGATATCAGGTAGTTATTTTCATTTCATCCCAACTCTTTCAATACATCCACATTTGTTTACCTCTCTTCCCAAGATATGCGACCCAATCTTCTATATACCTACAAGTCGAAGTTATGCAGTTATACGTTAATATAAAGTGCAGAAACAACCTACCTATCAAACTAATGTTGACTGGATCCTTGAATCCTTGCTTTATGAAACAGATGATGTTGAAAATATTTGTGACGGATCCAAACATTCCAATTATCGGACATAATGACCCGTAACAAATCCACTGGAACAGAAACAACGCGTGACTACTAATTAAGCCTCCTGGCGTCGCAAGGTTGAGTGACGTATTGACGTAGGATACTATAGATTCTGAGACGTTTGTAGTTGCGCACACATGTGCTGAATCGACCATCTTGAAGGTGTTTACTGATGATAATTCTAATCTTATTAAAACAGTTCATAGATGATGACTGTATGTTTCTTTTAATAAATGGCCAATAGACACACATGTACTAAAGTCTTGTTTCTTACAATAAATGGTCAAAAGACACACAGGTACTAAAGTCTTGTTTCTGACAACTAATAGGCTATGAACACGTCGACACTTGAATTATTGTATCTTACAACTAATAGGCTATGAACACATCGACACTTGAATTCTTGTATCTTACAACTAATAGGCTATGAACACGTCGACACTTGAATTCTTGTATCTTACAACTAATAGGCTATGAACACGTCGACACTTGAATTCTTGCATCTTACAACTAATAGGCTATGTACACATCGACACTTGAATTCGTGTTTCTGACAAGAAATTGGCTATGAACACATAAACACTGTAAGTCTCATTCTGCATGCATTCAGCTATTGATGTAAATAACAACGCAGAGTCGAGAGTGTCAGAAAAAAACACATCTGTTTTCTTTTGTAATGTTATTTGCTGAAGATACGCCCATAAACTGATACATGAGCTGGCCTTTTCAAGCGAAACGGCAAAGTAAATAAGATGGCGTTCTTAAAGTCATTTTGATTTAAATTCTCTCTCTTGAGATGAGCGGTTAGATCACTTGTCGCTCAACACCATCCAGGTCTAAAATCGATTAAATCAAAGCCTTCGGAATACCTACCATTCCGATCATTCATTACAAAAAATGATGAATTTTGTGTCGGATCAGACTACGTGTCATTGTGTTTTTCACTTACATCGAATCAAGTGCATATTTTGTCTCCTGTTATTGACAAATGGCTATATGAAAACGACGTTCCAGCATCCCCATTAGTGCACTTCTGAAGGAGCAGAAAATTTACAAGGACACAGTAGAGGTAGGGGTGCTGTGGCCTGACGGAAGCAGTGAGCCAACGACCCTAATCAGTACAAATCTTCTGATCACGAAAGAGATGGACAGTGTCAACCCCAGGTCCATCAGCCATAACCCCTCCAGCGCCAGTTTTAATATTCAAATTCTCCGCTGGTCACTTTGTGACGAAACTACAAGACTAAAATAACATTCTGGTTGTCTACATATTTTGCAGAGTCTTCTAAGCCAGTATGAAGAAATGAAGTTAAGTTCAGAACAACTGGGATTGATCCGTCAAGCCATCAGTGAATTTTCGCCTGACAACAATGAAACAATGGAGGACGTAAACGGAATGGGACCAGTAATGCCAAAAGAATCGCCGAATGACACCATCATCAGCGACAAAGCTGAGACACTTCAGAAAAATACACCTCCACATGACTTCTAACGCCACTTTTTTCCTGTGGTGTTTTCATTTGACCTTGCCAATAAAGGACGCTTTGATTGTTTGGAACTTAGGTCATCCTTTGTGATTGTTCTTTTCTTAAAACTAAATTGAACTATTTTGAGTTTCTGATTGTGCTCCTACTGACTTCCTCGACGACAGCATCTTGAAATCTGTAGCTGAGGATATTTCCAATTTCCTCAAGGACACTATTCGCGCCTTGAGTACTCCCTCCTCCACAGTACTCTACTCTGATAAAACCTACCGCCTCCTCTTACCCAATGTTTTCTCCCTCTACATTCCCCATTCGGATGGTTCATTAATCCGCCGTTTCTTCCTCCACAATAGGATCGACCCCTCTACCTCCACGTCTGCTCTTATCCATCTGGTGGAACACGTCTTAACTCTTAACACTCATATGAGTTCAGTGGTCAGTTCTTTGACCAGATCAGCGGCGTGTCTATTGGCAGCACAATGAGCCCGAACTGCAAGTTTTTATCAGGAGGCATCTCGAATACCTAATTTGGTCCCAGTATCGGGATTTCATTCCCTCTGATCTATGTTCTACCCATATATCTACAACGTTATCGCTATTACTAACATGCATGAGACTGACCTCTCCAGCTTCATCGACTTTCTGAACCATTTCAGATTTTGGACATATACAAACAACAGTATTGTAATATTTACACAGCCTGTAAATACACTTGGTTGTTTCAGTTTTCCCCATCTCGTCCGACAGCTCCTCACATGAACAGGAACATATATATGTAATGGGGTGATCAACCTTAAACTCAAAGACAATATGGTATTGTTGTTGTTTAATGCCTCACGTGCTGAGTTGTTAATGCATGGCGAATTTATTCTAGAGAGCTAGAATCTCAACGTGTTCAGCTTGAGAGGCACGGGCTTTGTAAACGGTGGAAATCACTCATGCGAGAATGGTAAGTAATGGCAACCTACTATACAGCACACGTGCCGCGAAAACATCAATTTCTAATACAGGAATGGAGATAGAAGCAATGTCTGCAGCTCTGAGATGGCTATCTGAGCCTTCTTTAACAAGGACAGTCATCGTGTGAGACTACCAAGTCTTACTTTGAAGGATACAGAGGAGATACCTAAGGCTTGAGTGAATGACAGCTGCAGAGTCCTCAAACCTGCAAGAGCGAATATGTATCTATGGCCGGGGCATGCTTGGGTTGAAGGTAACGAATGAGCTGACATCACGGCTTCACAAGCACTAATTATGGGAACACTTGAGATGGATAATTTGAAGTGCACCAATGAGCGCCTACTTGATAATGCTAAGGGGAATAGATTACTCAGCAATTCACAGACCTTAGATCATTGAATTCTGACAAGGTTCTAGCGGACTGGACGCAAGACAGAACGGATCAGAAGACCATGCAACCATCGATCCTGCATTAACGACCAGTATCCACACCATTCCCCATCTACTAAGACTGAGCACCTTTGGGTATACCTGGAGTGCTGTGAAGTCAATTCTTAGATAGAAAGAGCAGCATAATAAGACTATCACTTTAGTTAGTCCTGTTCTTGCGAAAAGTTTTCCATTGAACAACATTCTGACCAAGACCCCAGATCATGTCATCTTTCGTGCTCCTCAAAACATTTTGTGACACAGCAGTCTGGTCAACGAAGTAGGGATCGTAATTGAAAACCCTATTGTAGGGAGCGCTTACCGTGCAGCATCGCATTGCGCTACAGTCAGGGGACCCCTGTCCACCTTCTCAAGTACGCATCTAGAATTAATTAAATTAAACTCAACTCAACACAAATATCTTCGATCAACATCTTTTATCCTTTTACAACATACTGGTATATTACAGTGGTTCTATCCGGTCATCCTCTAATACAAATAACATGTTATTAAAACTTATACACCGACGGCCTTAGCATTAAAAAAAATGACAATCAATGTTAACAACAAATAACCATCACTACACATAATGCATGATACTCTCATGTTAAGTTAACTGTCTCGAACATTCCTTTTTTTTCCTTTTAATATATTGACCGTTGAAAGATGTTGTTCAGTTAATGAGATGTGACGTGGCACTGAAATTGCTGCACACATTATCCAATGGTACATAATGTAGAAAATTATGTATTATTGTCAATATTAAAATAGCTTTAGGGTAACCACACCGTGTGCTGTTTTTCCAAGATTACTGTTGCTAGAAATGCATAAATTTAAGTGCATTATTAGTTTTCACACGTATGTATACATTTGCTGTCTTTATTCAGGCTGCATGTGCCCTGGGCTAGCATGGCAGTTGTTAAGTGAAAGCTATAATCTTTTTGGTTAAAGAGAGATTCGGAAACACACCTTGAAGATTTGATTACGTTCTGTAAAAATAGAACATTTCATATTCAAATCAAATAATGTAAAGCATTAAAAACGTACAACGTGATTGATAATTTAAAAAAAAAGAAATAACAATAAAATAGGAGAACAAATATTGAAAAACAGAAATATATTTAAAGTGTTGACTGAGAGATTAGCATCTCATAAGGACATTTTCTCGTTTTCAGTAAACATTGATTTAGGAAATTGATAATACGCACCTCATTATAAGTGTTGATGCGCATTTTGCTTTCGGGACTTTATTATTCGCTATTTCACATTTCTCGTTTTCATGTCCCTTAGATAATTAGATCCAAATATGTGTAACTTGTTTCTTTGCTTTTTTTTCTACCGTGTTAGTTTGTTTAGTACTTGGTGAAAAAATGAATAGGTAGAAATGTTAAAAACTAACATCTTACTGTTCTTAAGAACACTGCAAGCAACGAGTAGAAATGGATATCTGAGACTTCTTTAACAAAGACAGTCATCGTGTCAGACACGCAAGCAGTACTTCAGAAAGTACAGAAGGGATGGCTTAGTGGATAGTTGCTGTTGAGGCCTCAAACCACCAGGCGTTGACCTGGATCTGCTGTCCTGCTCCTGCTAAAAAACAACTGATTAAATAAATTCGTTTCGTTATTAACAGAAAAAGAAAAGTAAATTTGTATTCCAGCTTTCTTTATAAGTAGATGTACATGTGTGTGCATATGATTCCAAGCGCTATACGTAATACTAATAATAATGTTCGCTTAGGCGTCTGAAGCCCGTCACGTCGATCTGCCACATCCATGACCCACTACTGTGGCGTTGTTCCAGGCATCATCTAGGACGGAGAAGGAGGTTGCTACTTGCTGGAGCCATACTGTTCAGGGACGGGCTCTTCTGCGCCCCAGCCGGTAAAGGGAAAGACTTATGGCGCTCAGAAACGACTTGTGTAGTATTTTTGGGGTAGGGGTTTTCGGGTCCAACTGTACAACATAACCGAACAAAGAAACTCGGCGCCGGCCAAGTGTATCTAAGATTGGGTGGAGGCCTGTTTCAGCACATACCTCCACATTGGGGATGTAGTTATGCCATCGGATGCCCAGGATATTCCGATAGTTGCGCATGTCAAAGGCGTCCAGTCTCGACATGTCATGTTTCAGCAATGTCCAGGTTCCGGAGCCGTAAAGCAGGATTGGAACCAAGCACGACTGGTAGATGCGGATTTTTGTCCGAAGGGAGATCTTGCCATTACTCCACACACGTTGGAGGTCGTGCATACCGGACGCAGCTAGTCCGATCTGCCGTGATATATCGGGACCGCTGCGCCCAAAGGATGATTTCATGCATTCGAGATAGATCCATTCGTTGGTGCCCTCCGCAGTGTGCCCTTGAGTTCAATAGTTATACATACGCTGAGGTTATACATACGGAAGCTTGAACTAATATCTCAGGCCAAAGAAGTCAATTGGTAGGTGCTAGATAAAGTCAGACACATACCGTTTGTCCTGCAGTCAGGTCGGGGATTATCAAAGTCCAAGGAAAGTAATGCAACCAGAAACAACTGTTGAAATAGCTTCGCTATAAATCAGTAATAATGAAACAGTGTAAAGTAATAGAGGTTCAAATGAAATGTTTTTAATTTGATTGACAACTAGTTAAGTAAGAGGATCACAGGTAGAAGAAATGAGAATAATCGACAACACGAATATGTTAACTCAACTTAGCGTCTTTTAAACTGGTTTAGAGAACTCTAAATAGTCACCAGTTTCATGGAGAGTGGTTTTTACCCATGTGCGAGACCATCTTAATAGACTCAAACACTAGAGCTGAGTAGACACGCAGCCAGTTAGGCGCATCTACAGCTGTTCTTAACAAACCATCTGGGGAAAGGTACAAATAACTTTGGTAGATTTTTTTAATTTGAATTTTGTCCGGGCAGTCGCCGTTAAGCATACTCTTTTCGTTTTCCAACGGCGAATAAATTTTTAACGTGCTCGACACTGAATATAGGAATCCGATATCACTACCCTGAGATCAGAGGCATTGTTACTTGAATATCCACGTGAAAAAAATTCCCGTCTCCTTGCCTTGAGACCACTGAGTCCCCTTTGTTGAGCGATTGCAAATGAAAATCTGTTCCGTAAACTAGCAATTCAACGGTAAACTTGTCTTAGTCGACCTGTACTTCTACAAAGAGATGTGTGCCCTTGTGCAGGTTCTAGCTCTTGTGTGAGTTGGTGGTGGTGGCTGGTGCATTTTTCATCTTAGCGGGCTGGGCTCGAGCAGTACTGCGTTATATGGGATTTTGTGGGCGTTCCAGCTCACGTTTCACGTAAGTTTTTGTCTCGAACAGAGGTTGCCCAGTGGCTACCTTGTTCGTTTCAGGTCCCCCAAATATTTTTTTAGCAGCTCGAACGAATCATGCCACCGAGTTAAATAGTTTTCTAACAGGTCTCTTTTCGCTGAGCGGGTACAAAAAAGTGGTTTCTGTGCTGTAGCGTTTGTCTTTCCTTCTGACTACATGACCCGTCCAGCGGCGCTGCAGGACATCCTTGATGTGTGAACTACCCGAATGTATCTGTGGTGTAGACACATCTGGCGCTGTTGCCTAAGTGATATGCTCACGAGACGGTGCTCAAGCGAGGGATGTGTTGTCTTTAGCTGGTTTTCCATGGCTTTTGTCTGAGACCAGGTTTTAATTCCACAGCATAAGTCAAAGGAAAAGGCGATCGTCTATCGTAGACGATGATGGCATAATTTATTTGCTAGCGCTATGTTTAGAAGGGATTAACTGCGATACTTTTTATTCTCACTCTCTCGTCTCGAGCCGCCAGACCCCAGTACGAAGTCAAGGACAAGACGACTAGGGGGCGACTGCAAGATGCAGGGGTCTCCGCATCAAGCACACGAGAAAAAGACGGTGGAGTCCGGAGTCGAACTCACACCACATGATAACGAGGCCGAAGGGTTAACCACTTCACCACGGAATTCTATTGCATAGCGCTGGTAGAATCGAATAGGTATGCTCGTAGTGTGATGTCTTTCGAGCTGTTTCTCTATTTATCTAACTGAAGACGGGCCAGCAAATTCACCTGCACCTGGCAATCTCATGTTTCATGTTGTTTTAAATGTTGAGAAGACTGCCGAGCTACAGATGTTCGTCGACGTCCTCTAGGGGTGTTTTGTTTAGGAACAAGGGGAAAGGCTCCACAAAGAAGTTGCGCATAGGTTTGATCTTTTTCTATGTTAATGTTGAGGCATGCTTTCTTGCCCTCGCTTTCAGGGACGCTAGCATCTGTGTCGCTTCGGTGGGTGTCACTGTGATGAGTGTGATATCTACTGTAGCAAGTGGTAACACGCAACATTCTTGGCTGTCAGTGAATGACATTGTGACTAAAATAATTCTGGATCGTACACAATGTCTACAGATAACAACAAAATGAAAGAAGATCAAGAACGTCTTATTGTATTTTGATCATCATCATGTAGCATGTCCTTTATAGAACGTCGCTCCCATCACAGTCTGTCTGAAAGAAAGCCTTTCCCTTGCTAAAACTCCAGCCTCCGCCACTGTCATACTTAGGCATTCCTAGATATCTTGCTGCCATCGTCTTCTTGGTCTACCCCTTCCTCTTTTGCCTGGCACCATACCTTCTATCCCTGTTCTCTCGAGACCGTTGTGTCTCTTGATGTGGCCAAAGTATTAACATTTTTTGGCCATAATGGAATTGGTAAACTAGTTCTCCTCTATGCTCACCTCTTGCCGAATGTCTACATTTGTCTTTTTCTCCGTCCAGGGTATTTTGAGGATCTTTCTGTAACATTTTGACTCGAAGGATTCGATTCTTTGTCTAGAAGTTTTTGTAATCGCCCATGATTCGCAGCCATAAGCTGCCACAGGAAAAACACAAGATCTCAAGACTTTTACTTTTGTCGTTTTGTTGGTGTTCTGACATATTTTTGTCAGGCTGTTCAGTCTTTGCATTGCCATGGCTATTCTTTTATGATTTCTTACGAGCAGTCGCCATTCTCGTCAATTCTGGATCACAGATATTCAAAATGCGTAACCTGATCTATTTCCTCACAACCCACTTTAAATTTATGTCGACATTGTTTTTTGTTGGTAGTCATTATCTTTGTTTTGTTTATGTTCATAAGCAGGTTGTGATCTTTACAATGTCCATTTACAGCTGAAATTAGCTGCTCTAGCCTTTCTGCACTTCTTGATAGTATCACTGTGTCGTCTGCGTATCGTTATTCTGGAATCTCGTTCCCGCCAATCGTAAATGTATCAAAACTGCAATGTTCTCGTCTTTTCTAAAATTCCTATTTGTACATTCCGCATAGATGTCATATAGATAAGGTTATATAGATAAGGATACATCCCTGTCTTACTCCCTTTTGATAAAGACATATTAAATAGGAATATTTATATTTTTTACCTGCATACCGTTTGCAAAGCAACTTCTTTATGTGAGCATTGTAGACGTTGACATTTGATAGTTGACACTGCATGCACTGCGTGCAAGTGCGTTGGCATCTGACAAGTGCAAGATTGTATTTCAATGTGAACAATACAAGAAGTGTGTAACACTGACCCAGACGAGATCATCATACATAGTTAATGGTCAGACAGACTGTTGAATGAGCGTTCAGTCGTACACATCTGGAAAGTAAGATTAACATTAATTCAGACAACGAACCAAGACTTTAAAATTAGGAATAAGAAAACTGGATAAGATTGTAACTATCTATGCTTTGTATATGACTCAGCAATCTTGTTTCAGCGAAATAAGTTTAGACTGCACCTATTGATGTGAAAGCAACATTGCTATATGTGTCACAAAATGTCCATGCAATTTGTAGTATCAGATTCAGACTAGAAATTCACAAACATATGTTGCTGTCACATACGTCAAATCAGAAGGTACAAAGTAATACCGATCACTGATTTATGGCAAGCAACTCAACAACAGCACATGCAGAACTCCAGCTAGGAAGAGAAAATATAAATGAATATAACACGTCTTCAAAAGGGAACTGAATAGTATAACTAACAGAGCTCTGGATTAGAGTTAACAGAGACGGGGGTTAATATAGATTTAAAAGCTTATTTATGCTCCTGCAGTAATGTCAAAACTAGCCAATCGTGTTACATGATTTCGTTGCTACTCCCATAGACCGCCCTCTTTAATATCATTTTACGGCATCCCCGGTAAGTTCCAGTGATCCATTCTACTTTGTCCTGGTACCAGCTGGGTGTTACTACATTCTGTTTTGTCCTTGTACCAGTTGGGTGTTACTACATTCTGCTTTGTTCTGGTACCAGTTTGGTGTTTCTACATTCTGTTTTGTCCTTGTACCAGTTGGGTGTTACTACATTCTGCTTTGTCCTGGTACCAGTTGCGTGTTACTACATTCTGCTTTGTCCTAGTACCAGTTGCGTGTTACTACTTTCTGCTTTATCGATTCTCGTGGCTGTGATACGAAAGTAATTGCTATTATCAACACATAAACGAGGGTAACGACAATTACAATCTTTAGCATATTTAACCTGCAGTGACAAACCACCTTTTTGTATAACTGGTGACATTTGAGTTGCATAGTTAATTAGTGGCATGCGACTTGGCAGCAACATGCCTAAACATGGATTATCATTACCTGATAGCAGGTAGTATTGTAAGTTCATGTCGATATATAAACGAATTTATGACTTATTACAGGTCGCGTAGATTCTAGGCCGAAATCAGAAATGATTATCTTAATTCGTTTATCAAGTACTATCATGAAGATTTAATATTTTCAGCACACATGACGTGTTATTTACGCAACATCATATGGAGTAAACTTAATAACTACCATTTGATTGATAAATAAAGAAAAAGAATTAAGGAGCTGATATAAACAATTTATACGGAGGCATCCGAGCATTAGTTTGGCAACAAACCAACAGTTGATAAACAGTATATTTATGCAGACTGTTTTACTAGTGCCAAACATGGCCTCTGTCTAGGGCGTTATAGCAGAATTTCGACGTGTGAAATGAAGTATTTGAGGAAGGTCATCAGTGTTACAAGGAAAGACAGAATGCGGAACGACGACATTCGCAGAATGGTCGGCACCACGTCTTGTGTGGAATACATTTCCAGGAGCAAAACACGTTGGATTGGTCATCTCATGAGAATGCACCCTCATCAACTTCCACTGATGACGTACATGGTAGATCTGGCTACAGGGCATGGCGGTGGCCGTGAAGCAAGTGGATAGATGACATTAGAGTGATTGTACAGCGATACGGTCTCATATTGACCAACGCAACGTACTTGATGCAGGGCAGACGACTTAAGATCTCCACGGCGCTTAACGGCATAAGTGGAAAAAAAACTAACTAACTATATAAATGTTAACAACTAACGAAGATCACAATGTAAAAGAACAATAAGAATTAGCAAATCACCACATCTTGTAGGTTACCAAAAGACACTGATATTTTGAGCGAGATAACATTTTTACTTTGTTTTCAATTGTGAAAAACACTATATTAACTAATACTCGAGGGGAGGAAGACTAGCGTTGGTCAGGCAAAACATACTGATCAGACATGTTAGTCAAGGTTAAACAACATATACTGTCACTCACCTTGACTTCCTCGTAGACGTCCCTAGAAACGGGTTGTTTTCATGGCAGTCTGGCAAACGAGGTGAGGGATCGACGTGATCCCTGTAGTAGTAGCGACACGCAGATGAAGCAAAGCATAGCACAACTGCCTGGTTACTGATTAGATACTTATTCACTTACACACCTACTTATTTACTTATTCACTTACACACCTACGTATTTACTTATTCACTTACACACTTACCTATTTACTTATTCACTTACACACCTGCTTATTTACTTATTCACTTTCATACCTACTTATTTACTTATTCACTAACAAACCTGCTTATTTACAATCTTGATGACTGACTAACTTACATACTTATTTAATTACTTATACACTAACGTACATGTTCATTTACTGCTTACTTACTTACTCACTTATTCACTTACACAACTACTTATTTACATTCTTACTCTATTACTTACCTACGTAGTTATTCATTTACTTACTAACTTATGTACTTACGTACTAGTTTTCTGACTTATTTACATACGTACACATTTACTTATTTTTTTTCAATTTACTTACTGATTTACTTACTTACACAAATGCTTACTTACAATTACAAAAACCAATTTAAATATTATTAGAACGACAATTTCTGAAGTGGCGTGTTTCGATTTCTCTATCTCCTATATTCTACAAAAAAAATTCAAAGATTACTCCGCTGAGCCCTTTACACCCTAAGCCGTAAACAGGAACTATATATTTTATGAGAGCAGGGAGATGACTCTTTCCTTCTAAAACCTATACCATCCCTTTACCATCCATCCATTACAATAGACATCCAAATATGTTTAAAAAAATAAATAAAATACCACTGAATGTTTAAACGAGTATTAAGCAGAATCAGTTCAGTTCAGTTCATCCCGTAACCCATCAAGTGGTTTAAGGCACACATGAAGACATGAAAATCCCACGCCAGCTCTCTCTGTCTGTCGCCGCCTGACGTATCTCACCGGGACGAAGGCCGACCACTCAGTGATGTTGTCCACCCATCTCTTCCTTGGACGTCCTCGCCCTCTCTCTCCCGGTACGGATCCAAAGAGTATCAAGTTGGGAATTCCGTTGGACCTCGCGACGTGCCCGCACCAGGCCATCTTTCGTCTTTTGATAGTTGTGAACAGATCTTCAAATGGACCAATAGCGTATTAAACTCTCTGACGGATGTCTACGTTCGTGACACGATCCTTATATGTAACATTAAGGAGTTTTCTATAGCACCTCATTTCCATTGCACGTATTCTGCCCTGGATATCTGCTGTAAGGGTCCAGGTCTCGCAGGCATACAGAAATATTGACAGCACCAAAGAGCGCAGTAGTCTGACTTTTATGCCGAGGGCGAGGCGCTTATCTCGCCAAATAGGTTGCAGCCGAGTCAGCGCCGCTGTTGTTTGTGCTATTCTTGCAATTACCTCTGGCTTCGAACCCTCTTCGCTGATCAACGATCCAAGATATTTGAAATTTTCACCACCTCAAGTATCTGCCCATTTTCCTCTACGACAGATTGAAACCCTGCAACGTTTTTGGTCATGAGCTTTGTTTTATCAGCATTTATTTCCATACCAAAACTCAGGGCCGTTCTATCCAATCTACCAAAGCAGAATAATAAGAGAAAAGCTTGGGCTTGTTATGTTGCAATGGGTTAAGTTCGATATTATTTACACGCATATTTGCTGGACATGATATTTCCTGATTCTCCGAGATACCGTATTTGACGTGCTGTTTTTCAAATTCTATCTTTCACAGGTTGTGCCCAATGAGGACAAAGAATTTTACAATCTACTGATAGCGTAGTGAAGTTACTGGCGTGGGACTCAGTCACTTAGGTTGAAGGAAAGAATAAGATAACTTCATCCTATTTGGCATATCGCAGAAAGAATGTCCATGTAGCTAGCGGCACCATCATGCAAAACACAGCAATACAGAAAGCAACTCCACAACAGCACTACATGCTTAATTTCCTACAAGAAAGTCAGCTGTAATAGTGGACCTTTGCTCTTACAGTAATCAAATAGGATATCGTAATGTTTTAACAATCTCTATATAAGACTGACGCATCTGAGTGTTTGCTTACTACTATCGACTACTACAAATTCTACCATAATGGATAACAGGAACCTATACTCGAGAGGATAGTCTAGAGAGAGCTGTGCATTGGACTAGCGACCTGATTGTTTAAAATAAACTGTTACATGAACCACGACTTTAAAAGCACGCAATGTGCTTTGGTGCAGTCATCCAAATATGAGGTCGACTACATTCTGACTAGAGTGAGAAAGGGACAACAACTACCAGTTCGGGGTGAAATATACATAACCGCTGCACATTTCCTAGCGTATTCGAAAAGGCAACTAAAGAGGGTTGTGCATGGAACTAGCAATCTCATACCTATTGTTATGAAAAATCTAATAGCAATCTAATACCATTGTTATGAAAACACTGCTGAAGACGGATGTGTCGGACCAAAAGGTGCAAATATCGCAGTCAAGCTGTAAACTAGCGACACAACGCATTCCGTTCTCCGGACTACATCCTGCTACTTGTTCAGGGCATGGTAGTGGGAGATTGAGAACGAAAGTAGAAGAAGAAGAAGAATGAACTCAGCCTAATCTCTGATACATGCTTCTATAAGAAGGGAGCAGCTAAAGTTCTGGCTTATTTATTTTTTAGAAATATGTACAATTAATTTGTGTGAGGAATAATGTTCTCAGATGTTCCAGCTCATAATTTAGTGTAAACATTCGCTCTCCCTAAAGTTACTTTTTTTGTTTCTCTTCCTAATATTATTTGTATGTTGACTATCTGGCATCAATTATGTTAGAGTGTGAAAAAAAATTGCATTGCTAAATTTTGAAGTTTTCCCTAATATAGGATGTTGTTATATAACATAACGATAACTCTATGCCAAGACGTTCCCTTGCTGTAGCTTGTTTTGTTCCATTTTGTTGATTCTGTTCAAACTTTTGTTTGTCACATCCCTCCGTCTTTACTGTCTAACTAAATACGCGATTTGTTCTCAGCAGATTTACAGACCAGGCAAACGAGTTCAGTTCTTTTCTAAATTTGCTTGTCAATTAATATAATTCTAGCCGTTTGTATTTGGACCACAGTTTAAATTTGATGCCCTGAACATATGCACAGGACATCCAGAAACATGTGTATGGCCCGCGATAACTTAGTTGATAGAGTGGAGGATTATAGTGAAACAGTTAGAAATCCTTAGGTCGCGTGTACGAAATCTGCTGGCAGGAAGTTCTTTCTTTCAAGTTGCGAGATGAAAACCTTTGCTTTGAAAAGAATACACGCACTTTTATGTTGCGGGATTAAAGCATTTGCGCTGAAGAGAATCCCCGTACTTTCATGCTGTGGAATGAAAACCTCTGTTTTGCAAAGAATTTACGCACTTTCAAGTTGTGGAATGAAAATATTTTCTTTGAAAAGAATCCACGAATTTTCAAGTTGGGGAATTAAAACCATTGCTTTGAAAAGAATCTCGAACTTTCATGTTGTGGGATGAAAACCTTTTGATTTTAAAAGAATACATGTACTTTCAAGTAGTGGGATGAAAATCTTTGCTTTGGAAAGAATCAACGCACTTTCATGTTGTGGGGCCGAAAACCTTTGCTTTGGAAAGAATCAACGCACTTTCATGTTGTGGGATGAAAATCTTTGCTTTGGAAAGAATCAACGCACTTTCATGTTGTAGGGCCGAAAACTTTTGCTTTGGAAAGAATCAACACACTTTCATGTTGTGGGGCCGAAAACCTTTGCTTTGGAAAGAATCAACGCACTTTCATGTTGTAGGATGAAAATCTTTGCTTTGGAAAGAATCAACGCACTTTCATGTTGTGGGATGAAAATCTTTGCTTTGGAAAGAATCAACGGACTTTCATGGTGTGGGACCGATAACCTTTGCTTTGGAAAGAACCAACGCACTTTCATGTTCTGGGATGAAAAACTTTGCTTGAAAAAGAATCAACACCCTTTTAAATGGACATATTTACGAAATATATTACAGTTTTTGATTAACCTCCGCCATTAATGACGTGTTATTCTGTCAGTGAAAACGTCGAAAACTGACATGGTTTGAGCACGTAGCGTGACAAGGCTCCATCTCAAAAATAATATTACAGAGAATGGTAAAGGGCTAGAGCAAGCAAGAAGCCAAAGAAAGTTCTTGGCTGGTAATATAAATGAATGGACAAGGACAATATTTGTCCACACTCGTTCGTTGGGTTGAGGGTAAAGAGCTATGGATGACTTTTTGTGTTGATGTTTCCAACATGGCACCGATACGACGATAGCGTATCAAGGGTTTAATGATTGATTGCTAGTATATGTAATAAGCACGGATGTCTGTCTATATGCCGTTTGTATATATCTGTGTGTCTGTCCGCCAAATACATGGTTCGTGCTCGTTCACATCTAGTGACCTAACTTCACCAAATTGTGCCTATTGACCCGTTGAAATCCCTGCACGTGTTTAGTCAAAGTAGAACCCAATAAAATGCGAGAAACATCTTACACAATTGATTTAAACATTTCATCAGCATCATCAAATGCCGTGGCCGCATCGGAGGTTGACGGTAATGGATCTCCAGATGTCTCTGTCTTGTATCAGGTCGGTAAAATCAGCCAGACTGTGTCCCGACAACATTTTGATGCTGCCTGTCCATCTTTATCTCTATTGTCATCGATCTCTCTTACCCTCCACTTTAACCCCCAATATAACCTTCAGCGGACAGTCTTGTCTCTTCATATGACTACAATATTTTGTTTTTCTGCTTTTCTTTTCCTTCAGAAGTATCTTCTCTCCCTTGAATTGTTCCAAGACCTCACAATTTGTTTTTCTGTTTTTCCAAGAAACTCGTCCAAGTCTTATGAAGAACCACATTTTAAAGGCTTCAATACTCTTCTATATTTTCTTTATTGGGTTCAAAGTTTTTACTCTATACAATAAAACTGAATACATATAGCATTTACTTATTCTCATGTTTAGTATCTGAGATATCTACGTGGAGAGAAGTGCATGTCTTTTGCTGTTTAATGTATACTTCTCCATTGCAATTCTTCACATTTTGCCAAGTTAGCTCAGGCAATTTATATAGTTAGCGAGGTTGTGTCTGCCTGCCTGCGAAGTAAAAGTATATTGTTCAAGAATGATCGTTTCTTTGTCCCAGATTCACACAATTTTGAACACGGACCGTCTTTGATGAAGGTAGGACATTAGTCTATGTTATATTTAAAGTGCTGGAAAGGACCATAGTACATAATTGTTCCAAGCATTTAAAAGACAGCAAAGTAACATTAAAGTGTAACACACATTGTGCTTACGGCACTGAGCAATAACAGCGTGAACTCCATCCAACGTTTTATTACTCTTTACCCTCTTTAAAGAAGATAGACTGACCAGTTCTTGACAAAATGCACTAACAATTCAATACTTGTATTATTATCTCTTGCAACGCAAGCTACCTCAGCTAGTGCTTTTTGTGTAAGACCTTGGTGGTTGTTAGTACTCTAAGATATCCATGTACCTACTTATTTGTCTATTTTTGTTCATTTGCTCCTGCTTGGAGATTTGCACTAATACAATAAACTGTTGTTTATAAATGGTGTCCTTGTTGTCATTCCGATCTTTCAAATGTTAAAGATAAATGTGATTTTTTTCGTCTGCTATGAATGTCAAAATGAAAAAAAAATCAACCAAGCTGGGGTATATGGCGAGTGTAACTTTGCATCTCTTAAGATAGTCAAATGCCTCGTCAAATTAGTGACGACTCTGCATTATTTGGTTAACTGTTACAGGGGAATCCGAATCTCTAATTGAGACGGACAATCACATGTCAAAGTAAAGCCAAATAGCTTGTCAGCACTGAAATTTGGTTCACAAGACAGACGAGCTTTTTCTCATGGTTATCATGAGCCATGAATTATCACAATTGCTTTTATTGACGACAGGAGCGACCTTCAACTCTTGCGTCCTGCACTAAATATTGTGTGTAATGTATGTGTTTATATACAGGGGAAATTAGAGGCTAGTCCGACCAGACTCAACACACTAGCCAGGACGTCGCGTGAGAGTCAGGCATAATATACTGACTAAGACTACTCTCTCTCTCTTCCGTGTAGCGTTCCCTGAAAACAGGTTGTTTCTAATCCAGTCTGGCTGATGAGATGTGGATCGACGTGATCTCCATAGTAGTGAGTGTCATTCAGATGAAAACCAAGCATATCACAACCGCCTGGAGGATCGCGGTCCACTTTCATCAGCAAGCTTGGGATATGTGGAAAGCTACTACAATCCGCCACTTAATGCCCTTTTCAGGGCACTCCAAAGAGTAAACCTACTCATAGCGGACATTAAACAACAACAACAACACCAACAACAACAACAACAACACCAACAACAACAACAGCAACATATGCGTATACATGGATGCATACCCTTGTGTACGTTTACATGCACTCGTGTATGTATGTATGTATGTATGTATGCACTTGTGCACTTGCCCTTGTATGTGTTTGTCAATGTCTGTTATATATATATATATATATATATGTATGTTCAGGTGGTTGGGTGTATTTGTCTAAATGTGTATTTTTATGTACACATATGAAGCACCTCTTACACCAATAATATGAGACAGAAGCAATATGACTCTTTAATACATATTTGATTGACCTCTTGACAACATATTTAAAGACAGCTTAGAGTTTACAAACTATTATTGTGGTCTGTCATCTTGATCGCTCCAAATCTCTACATCGCTCTACAGCAGTCACTGTTTCTGACATAATGACATAACACACGAATATATGCTACTGAATGTCGTATGTGATTTTATTTTATATTTTCTAAAAAATTAAACTCTATTTTATTGTCGTCATCATGTAACCCTTTGCAGAACTTTGCTGCCATTGTAACAGTTCCAGCTGGAACATGGACGTTAAGGGCAGGGGCATGGAGTCGGCGATTCTGGGAACAAAGGTTACCTGAATGTGTGCCAAGGGCAATCACCATCTGGACACTAAGTCGACAAAGGAAACAAGGGGTTACTTTCAGGGTTTGGTAGTAGGAGATTGAGAACGAAGAAGAAGAGGAAGAAGAAGAAGAAGAAGAAGAAACAAGGGGTTAGGGGAAGAATGTGTCTTGTACAGGTGAGGGTTTGGAGCTGACTCTTCTAGCGTTCCGATTTAAATAGTGGGGGGTTGGTGGCAGTCAGAGGTCGTCATGTTCTGCTGATGCGACATGTAGAGTGACAGGAATTTTGAGTGATTCGTTCAATAATAACTAGTTGGAAGTATATCCAAACTAGGGTGATGGCTAAGTCAAACAACCTACAGAAGATATTGGACAACCATGAAATTGTTTGAGACAAAGATGAAAGCAGACTGACTAGGAAAGAGAGAGAGAGAGAGAGAGAGAGAGAGAGAGAGAGAGAGAGAGAGAGAGAGAGAGAGAGAGAAAGAGACAGAGAGTGAGAGAGAGAGAGAGCGAGAGAGAATGAATTGTATGGACTAGCGAGAAGGCTGACTAGCAGAGCGATTGACAGGCTGCTACTAGCTCATCATGTAGCATGTCGTTTATAGAACGTCGCTCCCATCACAACCTGTCTGAAAGAAACTCGTTACCTGTCAAAACTCCAGCCGCCGCCACATTCATACCCCGGTATTCCTGGATATCTTTGTGCAATCGTTTTCTTGGTCTACCCCTTCCTCTTTTACCTGGCACCGTACCTTCCATCACTGTTCTCTCGAGACCGTTGTGTATCTTGATGTGACCAAAGTATTTGCATTTTCTAGCCGAAATGAAATTGATAAACCAGTTCTCCTCTATGCTCAACTATTGCCGAATATCTACATTTGTCTTTTTCTCTATCCTGATCAAAACATTTCGATAATCTCACTTTCGACATTTTATTGTATGCATTATTTATCATTTCACCATTTTGTGTATCTTTACTTAGACTTAGTCTTAGTCGACCTGTACTTATATAGGGACAGATGACCCCGTGCAGGCCACAGCCCTGATATGAGCTGGATGTAGCCGGGAGAAGAGTTTCCTGCTTGGCAGGTCAGGCTTGAACAACTGAATACTCCGCTGCGTTGAGACACGCGCTTAAGGAGGATGGTTAACCGACATGCGAGTCCATCTTAATCGATTCAAACACTGGAGCAAAGTAGACCCGAAGCCATCTATGCTACTCTAAACAAACCACCTAACCATGGTCGGTTTATGCCATGTCGCACAGTCACCTTTTACAACATGCTCTCTGTGAGGCAGTGGTGCTATTCGTGTCCTTGTCATACATAAAGAAGCCAAAATGTCACTCCGATCCAACACTATCGTGCCTATGATGAGCTTGTGAAGCCAAAATGTCACTCTAATCCAGCACTTACATGTCCATGTTGAAAGCTTGAGTATTCTCTCTGGGGTGCAAGCCTGGGCGCTGAATATGAAGACCCTGGGCTGCTACAACTACAAGATCCATTCTGAGGCCACTGGCATGGAAACCCCTGTCCGGCAATCCGAACAGTGAATCCAGCGGCGATCTCTACACCTAGAAATGAGAGGCTGCAACAGACGCTTGACTTTCCTTTAACGAGTGGGACGTCCAGCCCATACAAACATATGGCAGCAACACCCCTCTTCCCGTCCCTATCAACAAGCGTTGCTGTTCAGATACAACAGATTCAAGACCAAAGCCCGATCAAGAAAGAGCTGGCTTAAGGAAATATTGAGGCGGCGAATGTCACTGTGGATGAGGCACACAGTAAGGCTCGTTCTACTGTCTCTTCATAACTTAACACTGAAAGCCAAAACAGGCAAAGCGAATGCAATTGTAAATATATGCTGGTGAGATATTGTGGAATATTTCTGAAAACCTTGTTCCCGCTACTATTTATTAATGGCTGAGAACACCACCGAGAAGATCTCCGAGACGATCTCCTAAAAGTCTACTTGCTCACCTCCGACACTCCCGCTCCCACAGCCTCCGCCGCTAATGTACAGAGTGAAGTGCTGAAGATAGCAGCAGCTACATTCATGAGGAAATATTGAAATCGGATCTGGAACACCGAACGTTTGAATAAATGATATGACTATTGTCACTTGGAATGCTTCATTTTGAAGTGGAGGTGGAGAATGAGAGGGAGTGAGAGAGAGAGAGATAGAGAGAGAGAGAGCGATTGAGACTGAGCGATGAAGAGATTCGGAGGGAGGAAGTGACAAAACCACAAAACATCAATTGTGACCAGTCTGCATTGTGTATCACATATTTAAAATTTCAATCAAAAGACGCATCATTGCATGAAAAAGGAACACAACGTGTTTATATAACAACAGTTAACATACCGTTAGTGTTTTCCCAAGTCTATGACCTCAACACTTGGGCACATAGGCGAATCTGGAGATGAAGCCAGTGTCTGGAGGCTAGAGCTTTTATTCTGTCAGACTGCGAAGTATGGCGATACTGTCAGTTAGTTTCCCCACTTGGCCTCAAGTGATTATTTCAATAGCCTACAGATGTTCTCTGATTAGTCGCCGACGTCTGACGGTCTACGTTCAAAATTCAAATATAAATGTTTAGATCATCCACTGTCTACTCAGAAGACTTGATGATATATGTTAAAAAACGGTTACGATAATACAGCTGTTACCTGAAGGATGGGCGTGGTGATAAACGGGTATTGTTCTTCGCTCTCTACTTCATGTACAATAGTGATCGAAGTGATTAGATCAGTTCTATATACCGTTCTCACAAGATTCCCATGATCGAGTCAGCAGGTGCAATAGAGACCGAAGTGATTAGATCAGTCCGTTAGATTAGTGTCACTAGATCACAAGATTCCCATGGCAGAAATCATCATTATTTAAAAACACGCAGAGTGTCACACTCGTTACCGGCTCTTTGGTTTTCTATTTTAACTTTTAAACCAATGAACGTAATTCAATGTTGTTGTTATCCTATAACTGATGAACACGCTTGCTATTGGCAGACAATGTTATTCTTATATAGATACAGGTCTTCTTCAGTTGTTTAACTGCTCCGTGCATTGTGTTGGCAATTGTCGGCAATGTTTGTAAGAATCTTTTTCTCATGTTTGGAAGCACTTTGTACTCAATGAGTAGGTGTCTGACTGTTTATCCAGGGTGAGAGTAATGTTGGCACAAGATTATTTGCTTGGGATTGATGCGGTTTAGATTGACTCTGGTGTGTCCTGTTTGGAACTGAAAGATAAGACTTTGATTTCTCTTCTATGTAGTTTATGTATTTAATCATAAACGTAAAACTTGATATGGACATACCTTGGTGTGTGAGAAACGTGAAAAATAATGTAGGTGGTCACCATTAGTATCAAAGCAAGCCTACACACGTCTCTCCATGTTACGGAAGGTATTCACTAACGCCTGAAAAGTTACAGTTCCACACCGAATGTTTTCCTGCAGTTTCATGAAATACCTTGGCTTGTTGAGAAACACTTTCCCTTTCAGCATGCCCAATACGAAGAAATAAGGTAGAGTAAGGTCAGATAACCTTGGTGGCCAAAGTCACTTAAAAATAACACGATCTTCAAAGTAGAAAGCACTTTCAGCCATGCTGACATTTGAGGTGGGGCATGTAGCTCCATCCTGCTGAAAATAGCCAGTTCGTAGTTCCTGTTCGTCTCTAACTGGTTCACAGTATGTCCAAGTCAAATTAACACATGCTATATCCACAATTATTCTGAGCTGGACACAAGAACGACATCCATAAAATTAACAAATGGTGAGACCGACAGTCTAATTATTAAGACTTTCATTGGTAACTAATTATCCTGACGAAACAGACGACAGTTATTAAGAGTATTCACGTGCCAGGACGCACTAGTGAAAGGGTGGCATGGTAGTTATAGTTGATGCTCGTTTATGTAAATATTTTGCATTCTAGAAAATTCGATATAAAAATCATACTGAATTCTGTGTTTGAATTCAAAGTCTCCAATAGAAAATGTGATCGATATATATCGCAGCTGTTCGCTAGATCAGCTGAGCGTCCCTAAAGGGTCTGGCTTCGATTACCAAGTGGTTACGGTATTAAACAAAGTATGGTCACTATTTCCTGACTAGTACCTATTCATGTGTTGAGGGTTTGTTTGTTTACGTCCATAGCCAGAGTCCATCTGCCGGACCAGTAGGATTAATGTAGTCCTTGGGCACTTGATAGTGCAATTTTCTGTCAAGCTGGTCTACTGGATCATCAGAATGTCGAAACCATAGACACATTTTTAGAGAATGGAGTTACGTTGGGCAGCGCTGCGGCGATTCTAATAGCTTTAGCGCACATTTCTGACTACATGTCTGTCTGATTACCTTTCGACAACTTCTCTTTTCAGCTATTGTCTTTCTCTCTCTCTCCTTTTGTCCCCCCATGTCTCTCCTTCTGCGTTCTTCTTTCCTGCGGATATCTACTAGAGTATTTATAATAAACAGTATAATTATAAATTGAAAACGGGAGACCAACATTATATTTTGACAACTTGTCGCTTTCTGCTATTGAACTGCAGATTGCATGAATTCTTTATTCGTAGTTTAAACACAGATCTGGTAACTATACTGATCCAATTCAATTTTCTTTTAAAGTGATCATTTTTATAAAAAGTTTACAAAATTGCGTAGTTCGCAGTCAATTTTACAATTTTAGCCCTATACATGAAATATAGGCCCAGTTAAATATACAATTATAACTATAGTTAATGCCAGCAATCGAAATCTGTCATGAAACTTTCTAAGCATTAGCGCAAACTGTGTGCTATTTTACACTATCAATACCAAAATGCTATTCATAGAATAACTGACTAAATTACTCGCTACTTTCCTTTTTTTTTTTTTTCCAAATTTAATCAATACGAAAGTTAACAATTTTGTAAGGACACAAGCATCAATTATCGAGATACATTCCATTTCTTCAGTCTGAAGTGAACCTTTTTAAGAAAGGTTTGTGCCTGCAGAAGTAATACTTATGACGTGATTGTCTATAAATGGTCCTGTCGACCTCAGCAGTTGGAAATAAACACAGCAATGATAGGTAGTGTTACTTATTATGTAAGGTACAATTAGTTTTTTGGGTATTCATTTGCTGTTTAAATTCTATACTATTTTTCATATCCAAAGGTAACACATACAGAAAGACAGAGGGCACGTTTGTAAGTTTTAGAGACAAAAAGTAAATTGTAAATTGTAAGACTTCTAACACACACATTTAACAGGACAACAGACACGAGATGTGCACACATTTAACCAATGATAATCTTGTTATATGACTGAAGCAGTTCAGCATGATTATCTACATCTTCATTCAACTTGTGATGTTTACCAGTTAATTTCTTTCTCCTATTACGCACGATAATTGCTTATTATCATTCACAATGCATCACATTGTAACACAATGCATTTTATCTTCCCTTTGCTGGGGATATATTTGTTCATTCTCCAAACCAACCACTGGTTGTCGGTATGGTGACCTGCTTCTGATGTGAGTAATATGTTTCCAAAGAAAAATGGCCTTCATTAACTTAACTTAACATCTTTAAACTGGATTAGAAGACTCTGCAGACTCTGTATACAACCTGTTTCGTGGAGGGTGGTTAACCGATGTGGGAGTCCATTTTAATAGAAGCAAACATTAGAGCAAAGTAAACCCGCAGCCTGTTAGACGCCATCCATGCTGCTCTTAACAAACCATCTACACATGACCGGTGTTATACCATGTCCCACAGTTACAGTTATTACAGCATCGTCAATATTCTAGAAGAGGTAGAATAACCAATTGGTAGAGCAGCTAGAGCTCATACTTTTACACGGCAGTGAGATCAGGCTCGATTCCTGGTCCCAATACTCTTCAACTAACCAGTGTATAAATGGGTACCTATATTTACAGTTAGAAAACGCTATGCGGTGAAAAATTTGGTTAACGACCTCAGAAAAAAATGGGAGACCTAGTACAATCAAGTATCTAACACTTTATCCCAGATGGCATCGTGTGTTATGCGGATACCTTTACCTGTGCCTTTATGGAATATGTCAGGTTGTCTATAAAACAGCTTTTATACAGTTCTTCAATGTTCCTAGTAGTGTATCAACCATACACATCACTATCAGGCCATAACGTTTGTCTATAAAACCCAAGCTGATAGGGACCTTCAGTGATCCTGGTTCTGTATCCGTCTTTCACATTACTGTAAGGCCCAAAACATTTGTTTGTAAAACTGTATCTGTAGGGACCTTCACTAATACTTCTTGTTGATCAGTCGTTCAAATCAATGTCAGGTCCAGAATATGTGTTAAAATACCGCGGATTAAGTGACCTTCAGTGTTCGTGAATCAGTCGCCCAAATCTCTGTCGTAATTATGCAAATCGTAGTACTATGCAGCAAGTAAAAACCCATTAAAAATGATCTACTTCAGACACTGCTATTGCCGATAAAATGACAGAGACTTAATTGTTGTTGGTTTCAAATTTTGTAGGTAGATCTTTCCAATAGACTTTGCTTCCAGTTAGGCAAATATTTAAACAAAAGAGGACAAGGATGTTCTAGAGCAGGCATTGTTGTCTCTGATGGGGATGTTGGAGATAAAAACTGTATACGTTTTAATTAAATACTTTTCTGATGTTAGGTGGCCAATTAACACCAGATTGTAAGCCCTGTTATTACCGATAGGTTTCTGCATTTCAAAAGACTGGCACTCGTCGAGATCTGTGAATGAACAGATACATACACGGAACGTTTTCTTTGTGCGCATCAATGAAAACTGTTCTTCTCATGTGGAGATAATAGTTGTAAACATTATGTTACATTTATTTCATGTAGAGAATACGATGTTAACAGCAGACGTTAAATAGTGGTATTTCAAACCTCCATATACATATTATCATAATATCATAATATCAATGGTGTAACAAAATATAGCATGCATGTCTGATTTCTGCATTGAACAGGTCGCGGAAAATAAAGATAGAATGGGACTCTCATCTCTTAGCAGACTAGTTATTCGAAACATGATAATTCGAAATTGATCTTTATTTTTAAACTAGTTATTCTAGACGTTATGATTCGAAATTGAACTCTATCCCAACCTACTTTAGATATTTCCCATGACAATTACAGTGTAGCTACGCCACTGCAAAAACAAGGATGGAGTTACAATTACGTTCAAAACAGAAAACAGTGGCCATGTCTGCGACACACAATAATTCCGGTTCTGTTGTGACATCCATCGATATATCAGGAGCAGATGAGGCATCATATTACTTTGCCAGTGATTACGCAGTTTTAATCTTTCAGTGGGTCAACTACGCCGTAGTTTGTCAGGCTGTCGACATATTTGGAACAGTCTCCAACATCATCAACATCATCTGTTTTGTCAAGCAGGGATTCAAAGATCCGGTCAACGTCAGTTTTCTAGGTAAATATAAAGTACATTTAAGTAAACCAATAACCGCATGTAAATGTGATTGAAGTATTCCAACAAAAACAATCAGATGTCTTCCTTGATTTTTTATTTTATGATCTTAATAATGTGAATCTTAAAAGGTATTCTCTTCCCTAATCGTGTAGGTAGATCCATAGCAGACATCGCTGTCAAGGATGAAGTGTTATAGATTATATTGTGCAATGCCACATCTTATTTATGAGGCAGGGGGGTTAATACTATTCATCACTGCCATTCCTTACCTAAAGTATGCCAGGTACTCATTTACAGCTGAATCAACTTGAACGTGTTGAAAACAATCTGTCATTGCGTTAATAGATTGTCATGCATCACACACACGCACACGCACCCACCCCCGCCCCCGCCCATGCCAACGCCCACGCACACGCCCACGCCCACACACACGCACACACACACACACACATACGCACACACACACATACAAACTCAGTACACACAAACATGAGATGGTGAGATTTCGAATCCCACAAATGTAACCTGCACACTGGCCTTAGGCAGGTGAGACCAGCGTCTAGTCATATCGAAAATTGACTGACAACACGGAGATCCCGTATATACTATATACATATTTTAGAACCATAGGCAGTTGAAAATCATAAGAGTAAATTGTTAGTCCCCGAAGAAGCAAAATTGTATCCAAAAAAAATCCAAGGACATTATGTCCTTTGGTTTGAGCAAGATGCAATATACCATCTCTTAGATCTAGAAAGCCACAGGCAGTTTACATTGCAAGATAAAGAACGTACTACTGATAATCTTTGGCTATCTGGCAGCAGGCTTAACCTGCCTGTTTGAATATTAGAATTTCAAATAATCAAATATATATTTATATAATTTATATATATATATATCTATACTTACATACATACATACACGCGCGAGCACACACACACGCGCGCGCACACACACACACACACACACACACACACACACACACACACACACATACACACATATATGCATACACATACACATACATTTACACACATACACACATACACACACACTTAAAAAGCTTTCATATATCTTTCCTGTGTATTACTTTAAATGTATTTTATAAACAGTTCAAAGATGTGTCTCATATTTCTGAAACTACTTGACCGTACTTTGTAAGCTGTTATTAGAACCGTCGTATAGAATAAAGGTACTGTATTATAAGCATTTTGTACCATAGTTATTGTAATGTTTCACATTTGTAAGATTGTGTACTTTTAATTCTATGCAACAAATGTAGGAATATAAAAATAGATCGTGTGTACATTTAGTTGTTCATTCTTAATTCAAAGTTGATCATGTAATCTTTCCATGAAACTTAAATATATATACCAAGGTCAACCCAGAATGTGCCCAGTTAAATTCAGATAAACGTTAGATATGAAGGCTGACAGGAGAAATGTGTGTTCGTTCTTCGTTCTCATTTCGACGATTTCTTCGCCCTTGAGCGGGTCTCAACTCAGGATAGACAAATGCACACTAAGAACAAATGCAAAGTAATTGAAGAATTGGAAATTAAGTGCAATAACAAAGTTATTGCAACTCATCACAGAGTCAGCAACAGAAGCCAACCAAACGATGTAGTTACTCGATGGTGAGAGCATGAAAGCGGGGCTGGAGATGAACGTCTCAAAGACCAAAGTGTTGCGTTATCGCTTCGCCACTTGTGATCCAGTCTTTCTTGGAGAGGAACGGTTAGCGAATGTCAACGAGTATTTCTATATTGGGCGCTTTCTCAATTAGGAGAATAACCTGGAATCTGAACTGACAAGACATAACCGCGCGGGTTGGGCTGCCTTCTCCTCTATTAACACGATCCTAGACGGTTGTCAAGACCAGAACGTACGATCCTCCCTCTTCAATTCTACTGTGCTGCCTGTACTACGGTGCTGAGATGTGGACACTCACAAAATCACTGGATGACACATTAAAATTGACCCAGGCCTCCCTTGAGAGACGCGTTGTAAGAATCACTCTCCGGAACCAATGTATGCAGGGTTTCCACAATTCTGAAATTCTTCTTCTTCTTCTTCGTCCGCAGTCAGACAGTAACCATTATTTTTTCGAAAAAAGCGGCGGTCATCATGAGGCTGTCGCCACTGCCATAGAGCTTTTCTTGCAGTTCCACTGGTGATGGCCACATCTGCTCTCTCTGATCCTCGTATGTCGGGCAGTTCTGCAGCAGATGTTCAGCGGTCATTTTACCAGTACCGCACGGGCATTCGTCGGTACCACCTATCTTCAATTTGTTGAATAGGTGGTACCTCAGTCTATTGTGGCCAGTGCGAAGTCTGAAGACAACGACCTGCTCTCTTCGGTTCAACTGGTAATAGGCATCGTTTTTGGTGTAACCAGTATGTTCGGTTTCCCATTTGGTAATGTATCTGGCTTTGATAAGCCGTTTTGACTCTTCGTACGTCATACTGGTATCTGTTTGGGGTAGTCTTGCACCTTCTTTTGCCAGTCTGTCTGCCTCCTCGTTGCCTTGGATGTTGCAGTGTGATGGGACCCACTGTACCACTACCCTTTTTGGTGCGGACTGCTGGCACAGTTTGCAGAGTGCTGCTCTTAAGTCATTAAGCTCAGTGTTTTTCTGGCTTTTTAGCGCTGTGACTACGGCGAGAGCATCTGTAAGCAGGACTATGTGGCTTTCATTTTCATTGTGTGTCACCATTTCTTCCACTGCCGCCCTCAGTGCCTCTGCCTCCGCTCTGAAATTGCTTGTGTACTTACCAGTAGCGAATGATAGTGTTATTTTTCTGCCATTTGGTAGGTTCAGGAATGCTCCTGCCCCTCCGTTCTGTGTAGTGTTTGTTACAGAACCGTCGGTGTATGCATGGGTCCAGTCCATGCTTGGGTAGCTTTTCGATATGAAGCTTAGGGTAGTGTCTCTCCTTTCTTTTTCAGTCTGGCAGTTTTTGTTTCCAATACCTGGTATATTTTCTACCACCTCTGGAAATATATCCTGCCTCCAGGTAGGTTTTCGTACAGTAGTGATGGGTTTTGGTGTTGTTAGTGCGTTTATGGGATCTTCGTGCATCTTTGCTTTGGCTATTTCTGCAAAGTTTCTCCGCTTTAGTTTCCCATTTCCCAAATTGTTTAGTCTCTGGTGCATTGGATGGTCGGTCAGTCTTCGGAGTTTCTCTGACTGCAGCTGGGCTATGCAGTCTCTTCAATCGGTCATGGATTTCAGTTTTGTAATCTTTTCAAGTTCTACAATTGGCGTTGACTTCATGCGTCCTGTTATAATTCTCATGGCTTGGTTTCCACAATTCTGAAATAAGACGATTCCCTGGTGAATGATACGGTAATCAATGCAGACAAAGCAAAACAAAGATGGGCTGATAATATGTTGCCACGGAACGATGATCGATGAGTTCTTATCTCGCACTGGACTTCCGTGGCACAAGAGAATGTCCGATGTACACGAAGTTTGGACCCACAGCTACGCCGAGGAATGCGTCATCACGATGGAGAATAAGATCAAGAAGTAAAAAGTTTTGGATGAGAAAATACGGATCATGTCAAATCAGATAAATCATGCAAATGGAGACAGTTCAACATGGGATGAAAGATGTTCCAATTATCTGCCTATACATGCAAAATGGCAATCGTCATTCCCATGACAATCATAGAGGTACCTCTCTGCTGTCAATCGCAGGCATACTTATGGCCAGTCCTGATCAGCCGCCTAAATAGTCACCATTACCATGGTTTACTACCTGAGAGGCAGTGTAGTTTTCGTGTGGGTCTTAGAACGGTTGACATGAAATATGCAGCACGTGAACTGCAAGAAAAATTTGTTTTAGTGATCTGGCTAATGTCTTTGACACCGTCAATAGGGATGGAATCGTGGCGACGTTTGGATGCCCCTGCAGATTCATTGCGGTTGTCCGCTAATGTTATGATACTATGGTGGCTCGTCTACTGCACGTTGGAGAATTGTCTGTTACAATGTCCATTCACCACCGGTGTCAAACAGGGTTGCGGGCTAGCACGAACACTCTTTAACATGGTCTTTGCAGCAATGCTCACTGATGTTGTCCATTGCGCTGCTACAGGCATGCATATCAGGTATAAATCGCAAGGTCTGTTGTTTATCCAGAGGCACCTTAAATGCTACATTAATGTGCGCTAGGCCGCGATCCTAGATCTTTTATTCTCGGATGTTTGCGCTCTAAACACTTGCTCAGAATAAGATATGCAGTTCATCATGACGCAGATTTCGTCGGCATGTAGTAACTTTCGTCTCACGATCATTTCTAGGAAAACGGAGGTACTCTTTCAGCCTGCCCCTGGGGAGCCGTACATCAAACCAAACATTACTGTACAGAACCAACATCTCCAGGCAGTCGCTATCTTCCCCTATCTAGGCATTACCTTAAGTAAACAGGCGAATATCGATAGCTAGCTATGCGTGTGTGACCCCAAGCAAATATCTGAAAGCATCAGTGTCGCCACGAAGATAAAAGTGAATCGGGTATTATCTAATCTGCTGCATGGATGTGAGGCATGGCCAGTGTATATCAAACATGCCAGACAGTTCAATCGTTTTCAGTTGAGCTGTATGTGTAGGCTGCTCGGGATCAGGTGGCATGACATAATGGCAAACTCTGAAATTCTTAGCAATACTAACACGTTGATCATTTACACACTTGTGATTTTGGCTTAGCTACGATGGACGGGGTATGTTGTTCTCATGCCAGTTGAGAGCATTCCCAAGCGTCTGTCATACGGTGTGCTCCAAACAGGCAGATGCGTACCAGGAGGGCAGAAGAAACGCTATAGAGACTCCTTGAAAGTATTCCTGAAATGCTTCAATAGTGATGTTACCTCATGGGCGATTCTTGCACAAGGCCGTATCACCTGGCTAGCTAGTATCATCTGGCGAGCTAGTATCACCTCACGAGCTAGTATCAAATGACGAGCTAGTATCACCTCACGAGCTAGTATCACCTGACGAGCTAGTATCACCTGGCGAGCTAGTATCACATGACGAGCTAGTATTACATGACGAGCTAGTATCACCTGACGAGCTAGTATCACATGACGAGCTAGTATCACCTCACGAGCTAGTATCACCTGACGAGCTAGTATCACATGACGAGCTAGTATCACCTCACGAGCTAGTATCACATGACGAGCTAGTATCACCTGACGAGCTAGTATCACCTGGCGAGCTAGTATCACCTGGCGAGCTAGTATCCCTGAAGGCGCCCAGGTTCCAGGGAATACAGCCATAACGAAAATTCAGTGAAAACGTGCTGCCCGAAAAAAATACTCACAACAATCCCACAATCGGCTCCCAGCATATGTGTCCTGGATGTGAATGTGTCAGGTTAAGCAGTTCCCGGATTGGTCTTAACAGCCATCAGAGAACACATGTCGCATCGATAGTCTGATGCTGTTGCTAACCTCGCCTGCAATGGGCAACTATTATTATTATTAGTAGAAGTAGTAATCCGCCTAGTTAGCAAAGGTCCGTCACGCCAACCGATCGTGTCCACGATCAACAGATGTGGTCCAGGAACGCTATCGGCAAGTCGAGGCACGTTCCCGAATAAAAGAAAGCGGCGGTCATGAAGCGTTGTGTAAATGCTGTACAGACCTGTGTTGTTATTGTTACAAATCCGTCATCGTCTTGACTCTTCTCCTTCTGCCCAATGTCATGATGTGGTATCTCCACGTGTTTATAAATTGTTGTCTAATGCCATACAAAGGGTTCCATTAGCTGGCCTTGGAGCAAGAAGCATTTTCCTAACGTTGCTCACTGTCTAGCACTGAAAAAGATGAAGATCAACGATTTTATATGGATGTGTACTCAGCTAACACTTTGGAGTGTGTTGTGGTTGGATTTTGTTTGAGTATGTTAAATTGAGTTCCCAGACGGAAAATGATGCTCAGATCCTTCCTTGTGACGCTGTCATTTGAATTCGGGTGTGATGTATGTCTGTAGACCTCCTTGTCCGTGTTTCCCATGGCACATCAGTTCAGCCAAGTTTCCTTGTTTGTTGATTTTATGGGTTGTTTGGCTGTATGTAGAGTTGTTGCTGTGTGTGGCTGTTCTTGTCTTGGTCCCTGACAGCTGTACTATGTTTGGGTCAAATAACTGGTCTTTGGCTGCCAGAGTTCTCTCTTGTAGGGAAATGTGGCTTCACTATCAGTCTCCTGTTACGGTAAGCACTCAATAAGACAGTTCTCCTAATGTCGTCTCTGTTAAAACACGAATCCTTCTCATAAATTCTAAACAAAAACTACCATCTGCAAGTAGTTAATACATTTAACGCACAGCGCATGTTGAAATGTGTAACCATAAGTATCAACACTATTTTACTCAGACACAAAAGATTTGTACAGCATACAACTCATCAGAGTAATACCAGTGTTGACAAGAAAAGTGCTCTTGTAGCCTTCTCAGAAGGTTGTAAAAAGATGACTAATGAGGGTGGTGCATAAAGTTGGAAACCTCATTATTTCAAACCATTGTTATTGAAGCCTTCACTATAAAACCCGGAAACACGTTTCCTGAAAGGAGGCCTAATGTAATAAGGATTACAATTTTCACTGAAACAAAAGAAATAAGAAATCATCTAATACATTTTTTCTTCAGGACTAGCTATTTCCGACCTCGGCTGTCTGGTAACCCTTATATACCTGAACCTCAGCCTGACCCCAGTGTTTCAGTACGCTGACCTGCCATTTAACACTCTAGAGGTGGAGTATCTGACAGTTGCATGGCCTCACGTGATGTTTACTCGTGTGTCCAGTTGGGTCACCGCTTTGATCACAGTTGAGAGATGCCTGTGTATAACGATGCCATTGAAGGTTTGTATCCAGATTTCCTATCATATAGTTATAGTTGATGTGACAAATTGGCTAGAGCGCTTGTCGCTAAAGGGTAGGGATACCAGGTGAATGTAGACTTAATTATATCAAGACAAATGTCGATATAAGATTATCCAACCTATTGCCCTCAGGCTACATTATGATTCTCTAGTGTGAAAATTTGACCCGTCAATACAATAGGCGTGTTCAAATGAAACCTGACCTAACTGCAAGAAGTGAACTTTCGTATAATACTTACTTACTTAACGTCTTTATACTGGCTTAGAAGACTCATCAGAGTCTGTGATGCGTATAATGAAGTCACTTCTGATGTAAACAGGACATACCAACCGTCAAGTTTGCAAGAGTTCATTATCCTTCGACTCATAGTTACCTCAGCCGACCGTTGAAGACATGGCGGGTGTAATATGGAATCCGTCCAGAGTTGATCAGCGATCGGTGATTCGGTTTCTAACAGCTCAAGGATGTTGACCAGTTGACATTCATCGCAGAATGGAGGCAGTATATGGTGACAAAAGTTTGCTGAGGACAGCGGTGAAGAACTGGGCAACGATGTTTAAAGAAGGACGTGATTTAACGAAAGATCTTCCGAGACAGGGAAGGCGCATATTGTTGCGTCAGAAGATGCCATCGCCAAAATTGATGCAGCAATTCGGGTGGACCGTCCCCGAAGCTTTTGTTCGCTAGCAGAGTAATTCGCTGTGTCGCTAGGAACAGTTCAAATGGCGGTTAGCAAGAAACTGAAGTATTGAAACGTGTATTCACAATGGATACCTCGATTTCTGACCAACCACCATACGGAAAAAGGCATGGGTTGAGTTTTAACCACTTGCTGCGATACGAAGAGGAGAGGGATTCGTTTCTTTTGCGCATAGTGACTAGTGATGAATCGTGCTGCCACCACATTAAGCCGAGCAGAAAAACTGCTAGCATGCAATGGAAACATCCCAGATCATCGAAACAAGAGAAAATTCAAGTCACACATTTCCGCAGGTAAGGTTGTGCTGCCAGCGTTTTTTGATCATGTAGGACTTTTATTGGTAGACTTTAAAGAGCCTGGCGTGAACATCAATGCCATTCGCTACAATGACATACTAGACACGCTGCATTCAGCTTTCGCTTTCGCGTTGCGTGATTCACGACAATGCGCGTCCACATGTTGCGAACATTTTTCAGAAAGCGTTAGCACAGAAAAGGTAGGAAGTACTGCCACACCCATCATATAGTCCCGATATGTACCCTTGTAACTTCCATTTGGTCGAACCCTTAAAAAACTTTTGAAGGGACAAAGATTCGACTCCGATGCACACGTCATGGCCTCGGTGACCAAGTGGTTCACGCAGCAACAAAAGTTATTTTTTTTCGGACGGCATCCGGCGCCTACCAAAGTAGTGGGATGTGTGTCTGAATACCTGTGACGACTTTTTGTAACTCACCCTGTAGCATGTTTGTTTCATATCAATTGCTATATTTAATTCTGTCACACCAGATGATGTAACTTTCATATGTTTGTAATAAAGCCACTGGGTCTGGTTTCATTTGAACACGGTTTTTGAAAGTTTACAATCCATGCAGGAAAATAATACAAGGTATCCGCCAGGGCTTTAACAATATTGGACATGTTTTCTTCTTCTGCGTTCGTTCTCAATCTCCCGCTACCAAGATCTGAACAGGGATTTGCAATTAGCGTGATGTAGTTCGGAAAACGGAATGCACTGTGTTGCAAGTTTACAGTTTGATTTCGATATTTACACTTTTCAGTCTGACACATCCGTCTTCAGCCGCTAGGATATGTGTACCAAATGAGATTGTTGTTGTAGTTTAATGCCCACAATGAGTACGTTTACTATTTCTTGCACTCTGATAAGGACGTTACGTGTCGGGTTGTAGTAACTTGCCTCACACCCAGAGCATGCTAATGAAAGTGGACCGTGGTGCTACAGGCAGTTGTGCTATGCTTGGTTTTATCCGCGTGACTCTCACTACTTTCGCAGGGCACTTTGATCAACATCTAGTCAGCCAGACAGCTTTGAAAACAGTTCATTTCCAAAGAACGCTACATGGAAGAAAGATTGTGGTCTTGGCTAGTATATTGTTCTTAACTGGAGTAGATTCTCAGACCCTCTCTTAGCAAATCATGGCCCATCTGACGAAGAGAGTCAGTGAGAACAATGTGCTATCTCACTACGGGTCTATCAGCCTGCGTTCTTGGCCATCTAATATATGGAAGCAAGACGAGGAACTGCGGCTCAACACGTTTCACATGAGGTACGCACTGCGTATATTGCGGATTAGGTGGCAAGAGAGAGTGCCACATAATGTAATTTCGCAGCCAGCCTACACTTCTAGCAAGTTCTTGCTGTTGAACCAACGACGACTTCGATGGTTGTGACATGTCTACCGCAAGGGAGATGAGATGCTGCCAAAGGATATCTTTTTTGAACAACTAGCCAATAGAGTTAGAATAATTGACCACACTGCGATTGAAGGACGTATGAAAGAGGAACATAAAGTCATGCAACATCACATCAGATAGCTAGGAAACGATTGCTCAGGATCGAACTGCTGAAGTCGGATGTGTTGGACCGAAAGGTCCAAATATCACAGTCAAGCTGTAAACTACGACACAACGCATTCCGTTCTCTGGACTACATTCTGCTACTTAAGCCCTTTCAGAGTTTGGTAGCGGGAAATTGAGAACGAACGAAGAAGAAGAAAAAGAAGAAGAACTGTTTGAAGACAATCCGTTGAAAGGGGCATAGTAAGGGACCGACGCTCGTTAAGGCCTTCTAGCACAGAGATAAGGGAAAGATTGAAGAGATCTGGGAACACCCTAGCAAACTAGAATCCTAAGCATGGTTATATGATCTGTGGCAGAGTCTGTCACTCGCGGATCGGTCTTTACAGCCATAGCAGACTGTGTCGAAATACAGAAACAGAGCTGGACAAAACTCTCAGGCCACCACACGCATTGTATACATTTACTAAGACATCAATGATGAGGATGATCCAATATCGTGATACGTGCATATTATCCACGTATCTTATCATATCATGTATACACAATATTGTTAATATCAATCCGTTGGGACAAGCCAACAATGGGCAATGTGTCGCACCACCTTAACAAGCTGGAAAATCCTGTTCTAGACAATATTCATTCCGAACTTTATTTTTTATAAATTGTTTACATTGCATCAAACGTAAATCAATGATGGTACGATCATTGTGCGCGACTAATACAAAAGATGAATGTCAAAGCGCGTATGTATACATCCAAGGAGTTTGCAATGAAAATAAATATACCTAATGACTCGTCACATAAATGGTAACGTCAGGACCATGGCGACAATATCTATTAAGGCGAAGTCTTTGAGGGAAGAAACGGGTCAACATTTTATGCGATGAGAAGTGTGACAAAAGGCTAGAATCTTAAGTAATGGAAACCGGTAAGCTAGAATGAGAGTGATAAGGATGATGATGATGGTGGTCATGGGAGTCATTATAAGTATCAATCGTGTGATGATGATTATGATAACGATAGGTGTAATGATTGTGATAACGATATGGTTTTGATTATCACGATGATGGTGTTGGTGATGATATTGCTTATGGTGGGTTGTAGTGATGATGCTGGTGGGTGGTAGTGATGATACTGGTGGGTGGTAGTGATGATACTGGTGGGTGGTAGTGATGATACTGGTAAGTGGTAGTGATGATACTGGTTAGTGGTAGTGATGATACTGCTTATGGTGGGTGGTAGTGATGATACTGGTGGGTAGTAGTGATGATACTGGTGAATGGTAGTGATGATACTAGTATGACGTACGAAGAGTCAAAACGGCTTATCAAAGCCAGATACATGACCAAATAGGAAACCGAACATACTGGTTACACCAAAAACGATGCCTATTACCAGTTGAACCGAAGAGAGCAGGTCGTTGTCTTTAGACTTCGCACTGGCCACAATAGACTGAGGTACCACCTATTCAACAAATTGAAGATATGGTGTACCGACGAATGTCCGTGCGGTACTGGTAAAATGACCGCTGAACATCTGCTGCAGAACTGCCCGACATACGAGGATCAGAGAGAGCAGATGTGGCCATCACCAGTGGAACTGCAAGACAAGCTCTATGGCAGTGGCGACAGCCTCAGGATGACCGCCGCTTTTTTCGAAAAAATAATGGTTACTGTCTGACTGCGTACGCAGAAGAAGAAGAAGAATGGTAGTGATGATACTGGTGAATGGTAGTTATGATACTCGTGAATGTTAGTGATGATACTTGTGGGTGGTAGTTATGATACTGGTGAATGGTAGTGATGATACTGGTGAATGGTAGTGATGATACTGGTGAATGGTAGTTATGATACTGGTGAATGGTAGTGATGATACTGGTGAATGGTAGTGATGATACTGGTGAATGGTAATTATGATACTGGTGAATGGTAGTGATAATACTGGTGAATGGTAGTGATGATACTGGTGAATGGTAGTGATGATACTTGTGGGTGGTAGTTATGATACTGGTGAATGGTAGTGATGATACTGGTGGGTGGTAGTGATGATACTGGTGGGTAGTAGTGATGATACTGGTGGGTGGTAGTAATGATACTGCTTATGTGAGTTGTAGTTATGATACTGCTTATGGTGGGTGGTAGTGATGATACTGGTGAGTGGTAGTGATGATACTGCTTATGGTGGGTGGTAGTGATGATACTGGTGAGTGGTAGTGATGATACTGCTTATGGTGGGTGGTAGTGATGATACTGGTGAGTGGTAGTGGTGATACTACTTATTGTGGGTTGTAGTAATGATACTGCTTTTGGTGATTGTTAGTGGTGATACTGGTGGGTGGTAGTGGTGATACTGCTTATGGTGGGTGGTAGTGATGATACTGCTTATGGTCGGTGGTAGTGATGATACTGCTTATGGTGGGTGGTAGTGATGATACTGGTGGGTGGTAGTGATGATACTGGTGGGTGGTAGTGATGATACTGCTTATGATGGATGGTAGTGATGATACTGGTGAGTGGTAGTTGTGATACTGCTTATGGTGGATGGTAGTGATGATACTGGTCGGTTGTAGTGATGATACTGGTGAATGGTAGTGATGATACTGGTTGGTTGTAGTGATGATACTGGAGAATGGTAGTGATGATACTGGTGGGTTGTAGTGATGATACTGGTGAATTGTAGTGATGATACTGGTGGGTTGTAGTGATGATACTGGTGAAAGGTAGTGATGATGGTAGCTTATGGTGGGTTGTTGTAATGATATTGCTTATGGTGGTTGTAGTGATGATACTGCTTATGGTGGGTTGTAGTGATGATACTGTTTATGGTGGGTGGTAGTGATGATACTGCTTATGGTGGGTGGTAGTGTTGATACTGCTTATGGCTGGTGGTAGTGATGATACTGCTTATGGCTGGTGGTAGTGATGATACTGCTTATGGCTGATGGTAGTGATGATACTGCTTATGGTGGGTTGTAGTGATGATACTGGTTATGGTGGGTGGTAGTGATGATACTGGTTATGGTGGGTGGTAGTGATGATACTGGTTATGGTGGGTGGTAGTGATGATACTGGTTATGGTGGGTGGTAGTGATGATACTGGTTATGGTGGGTGGTAGTGGTGATACTGGTTATGGTGGGTGGTAGTGATGATACTGGTTATGGTGGGTGGTAGGGATGATACTGGTTATGGTGGGTGGTAGTGATGATACTGGTTATGGTGGGTGGTAGTGATGATACTGGTTATGGTGGGTGGTAGTGATGATACTGGTTATGGTGGGTGGTGGTGATGAAAATGACCATACCGATGATGGGAGCGGGAATAATCATTACCATGAGTGTTATAATGGGGATAATGATCATTATTTTGTTGGTGATGATGACCATTATTGTGGATGTGGTGGTGATGGAGATCATTATTTTGGAGGTGGTGATGATCATTATTGTGGTGGTTGGGTGATAATTGTTGTGGTAGTGGTGTGGTAGGCATAATTAATATAGTGGTGGTGGTGATCATTATTGTGTTGGTGGTGTGGTGGTGATTATTATTTTGGTGGTGGTTGTGATCATTATTATGTTGGTGGGGGTGATCATTATTATGGTGGTGATCATTGTTATGGTGGCGGTGGTAATCATTATTATGGTAGTGGTGGTGATCATTATTATGTTGGTGGTGGTGGTCATTATTATAGAGGGGTATTGATCATTATTGTGGTGGTTGTGGTGATCATTTTTGTGGTGGTTGTGGTGATGATTATTGTGGTGGTTATAATGTTGCTCATTATTATGGTGGTGGTTGTGATCATTTTCATGGTCTTGCTGGTGATGATTGTTGTGATGATTATTATCATGGTAGTGGTGGTGGTGATCATTATTGTGGTGGTTGTGTGATTGTGGTGGTGGTGGTGATCATTGTTTTAGTGGTAGTAGTGATCATTATTGTGGTGGTGGTGGTAATCATTATTGTTTTGGTGGTGATCATTATTGTTGTGGTGGTGGTGGTGATCATTATTGTGGTGGTGGTGATCCTTATTATGGTGGTGATAATGGTGATCATTATTGTGGTGACGGTAGTGATGCTTATTATGGTGGTGGTAGTGGTCATTATTGTGTTGATAATTGTGAACGTTATTGTGGTGGTGGTAGTGATCATTATTGTAGTGCTGATGGTGATCATTTTTCTGTTGGTAGTAATCCTTATTATGGTGGTGGTGGTGATGATTATAGTGGGAGTGTAGGTGATAATTATTGTAAAGGTGGTGGTGATCATTATTGTAGTGGTGGTGGTGATCAATATTGTGGTGGTGTAGGTGATCATTATTGTAGTGGTGGTGGTGATCATTATTGTGGTGGTGTTGGTGATCGTTTTTGTGGTAGTGGTAGAAGTGATCATTATTGTAGTGGTGGTGGTGATCATTGTTGTCGAGGTAGTGATCATTATTGTGTGGTGGTTTCATTTTTTTGGTAAGGATGATTTTTATTCTGGTCGTGGTGTTGATCATTATTGTGATAGTGGTGGTGATCATTATTGTGGTGGTAGTGGTAATCATTGTTGTGGTAGTGGTGGGGGTGATCATTATTATGATGGTGATTTAAATTGTAGTGCTGTTCATTATTGTGGTGGTGGTGATAATTATCGTGGTGGCGGGGATAATCATTATTGTGATGGTAGTGGTGATCATTATTGTGGTGGTTGTGGTTGTGATCATTATTGTGATGGTGGTGTAATCATTTTTGTGCTGATGGTGCTGTTGGTGATCATTATTGAAGTGGTGATCATTATTGTGGTTGTGATTATTATTGTGGTGGTGGTAGACAGTGATCATTATTACGGTGGGGGTGATCATTTTTGCGGTGGAGGTGATCATAATTTCTTTGATGACGGTTGGAGAATTTGATGGTGTGGTCGTGTATATGGTCGTGTGTATGATGGTGTTGTGATGTGTGGGATTGTGCTGGTAGTATGTAATATTATTTTGATAAGGATGTTGGTGACGATGATGTTGATGGTGGTTGGTATGGTGGTGATGGTACTGTGTATAATGTACGAAGATGATTGGTGTGGTGTTTATGGTGATGGCGCTAGTGATGTGTGATGGTGGTGATTGTGATGTGCATAGTGGTGGTTGTTATGTGCATGACAATGGTTGTGATACGTACGGTGGATGTTGTGATGTGTATTGTAGTGGTTGTGATATGTGTTGTTGTTATGTGTATGGTGGATGGTGTGATGTGTGGTGGTTGTGATGTGTATGGTGGTGGTTGTGATGTGTATGTGGTGGTTGTGATGTATGTTGTTGTGATGTGTGTTGTTGTGATGTGTATGGTGGTGGTTGTGATGTGTGTTACTGTGTTGTGTATGGTGGTGGTTGTGATGTCTTGTGATGTGTATAGAAGTGGTTATGATGTGTGTTGTTATGGATGTGATGTGTGTTATTACGGTTGTGATGTGTAGATGGTGGTTGTGATGTGTGTTATTGTGGTTGTGATGCGTGTTATTATGGATGTGATGCGCATGGTGGATGGTGTGATGTGTATGGTGGTAGTTGTGTTGTGTGTTGCTGTGATGTTTTTGGTGGTGGTTGTGATGTCTGTTGTTGTGATGTGTATTGTAGTGGTTGTGATGTTTGCTGTTGTGAAGTATGTTGTTGTTATGTGTATGGTGGGTGGTGTGATGTGTGATGTTGTGATGTGTGTGTGGTGGTTGTGATGTGTATTTTTGTGATGTGTATAGGAGTGGTGGTGATGTATGTTTTTAATGGTTGTGATGTGTATCATGGTGATTGTGAAGTCTGTTATTATGGTTGTGATGTGCGTTGTTGTGATATTCGTGGTGGTGGTTGTGATGTGTGTTATTGTGATGTGTGTGTGGTGGTTGTGATGTGTATTTTTGTGATGTGTAAAGGAGTGGTGGTGATGTATGTTTTTAATGGTTGTGATGTGTATGATGGTGGTTGTGATGTCTGTTATTATGGTTGTGATGTGTATGGTGTTGGTTGTGATGTGTATGGTGTTGGTTGTGACGTGTGTGGTGTTGGTTGTAATGTGCGTTGTTATGATACTCATGGTGGTGGTTGTGATGTGTATTATGGTGGTGGTGATGTGTGTTGTTGTGATGTGTTTTGTTGTGATGTGTATGGTAGTGGTTGTGATGTGTATGGTGGATGTTGTGATTTTTATGATGGATGTTGTGATGGGTATGGGGTTGTTTGTGATGTCTGTCATTATGGTTGTGATGTACATGGTGATGGTTGTGATGTGTATGGTTGTGGTTGTAATGTGTATTATTATGGTTGTGATGTGTATGTTGGTGGTTGTGATGTGATGGTGGTTGTTGTGATGTATAGGGTGGTTGTTGTGATGTTATGGTGGTTTTAATGTAATGTGTATAGTGGTGGTTGTGATGTGTATGGTGGATGTTGTGATGTGGGTTCAATGTTGTGATGTGTATGGTATGGTGTTGGTTTTGATGATGGTGGTTGTGATTATTATTTGGTTGTGATGGTTGTTATTATTTTGACGATTATATTCACATTTTTGATTACTGAAATGTTAAATAAAAAGACGCTAAATTCATGTTAAAACCATTATTTTGTGTTTTCATGAAATGTAGCACTAACTATCTCAACTACAACTCACTACGTGCAGGCATGAAACGGAACACACAAATAAGTAAAATTATTTTCGTGTGTAGCCAATAGGCATTTGCAAAATGGTATTTGATGCGCATATTGCTCGTTACTTCATCTTCCTGACGTAAATAACTTAACTTAACGTCTTTATACTGGTTTAGAAGACCCTGCAGAGTCTGAATACAACCAGTTACATTTACATCACCTTGCTCTAAAAGCTATGCGCATCCAGTTTGTTCTTAAATGCATTAACTGTCCCTGCCTCCACTACCCCCACACCCCCCCCCCCCCCTGGCAATGCATTCCAAGCAGACACCACTCTCTGACTAAAAAAATATTTCCTAATATCTAATCTGGACCTCTCTTTAGTCAGCTTGTAGCTATGCCCTCGTGTTATTGTGGGTGGCTGTATTTAAAAAAAACTTGTTATAGTCTAATTTATCCATTCCTCTGATCATCTTATAAACCTGTATTAAGTCACCACGAATTCTTCTCTCTTCGAGACACTTTAGGCCGGTTTTTCTGAGTCGTTCCTCATAACTGTAATTCTGGAATCCCACTATCATCTTTGTCGCTTTTTTTTTGTATTCTTTCCAGCATGTTTATATCCCCTCTATGATAAGGACTCCACACCTGTACACAGTACTCCAATCTAGGTCTAACAAATGCTTTATACAGTTTGACGATCACTTCCTTGCTCCTATGTTTAATATTTCTTTTTATCATACCTAACATTGCATTTGCCTTTTTCACTGCTACCTTAACTTGCTCACTCACCTTTCCTGTATGATCTATTATAACCCCTAGGTCCCTTTCCTTATCTGTCTTTCTAATATTGTTTTCTCCCATTCTGTAAATATGTTTCATATTGGATCTACCCATGTGGATGACTGTACATTTATTTACATTAAACTCCATTTGCCAGCTTACAGACCATTCTCGAATTTTATCTAAATCCGACATCAATATATCCACTTCCGCTTTAGATGAGACACTACTGCATAGTTTGGTGTCATCAGCAAATTTTGCAGTCATGGATCCCATATCAATGTCCAAATCATTTATATATATCAAGGACAAAATTGGTCCCAAAACCGAGCCCTGTGGCACACCACTTTTCACTTAACACCACTCAGAGTACTCCTTATTTATGCCCACCCTCTGCCTTCTTCACGTTAACCAATTTTCAATCCATTTGGCAACTTCCCAACCTATTCCATGTGATTTTAACTTTCGAAATAATCTTTGATGAGGTACTCTATCAAAGGCCTTTGCAAAGTCTAGATAAATAACGTCCACTGGCTCCACTTTATCTATGATTTTAGTAACAACCTCCATGAATTCTAATAGATTTGTTAAGCATGATCTCCCTCTAGTAAACCCATGCTGACTATTTCTAATTAGATTAAATTTGTCTAAATGCATTACAATGTTTTCTTTGATTATTGACTCTAACAATTTACAGACTATGCTCATTATACTCACCGGTCTATAATTTGCTGGATCTGATTTTATGCCTTTTTTAAAATAAGGGAATCACTCCTGTATCTTTCCAATCCCGTGGAACAATCCCGTTTGTAAGTGATTGAGAACATAATATAGCCAATGGTTTTGCTAGTTGGTCTCTAATTTCATACAGCAATTTTGGATGAATACCATCTTGACCTGGACATTTATTCACTTTCAACCCCTCCCATTTTGTAAAAACCATTTCCTCTGTAATACAGATTGATCTTAATCCCGATGTATCCGTGTCTCTTTAAAAAATACCTATAGGCTCTGGGATCTTGGAGCAGTCCTCTTTTGTGTAGACTGTGCCAAAGTACTGATTGAGCAGATTAGCTGCCTCCCTATTCTCACTTATTATTTTCCCTGTACTGCCTACTTTGTCTTTCGTTCGTTGTTTATTTCTAACATAAGAGAAGAAGCTGTTACTGTCAGTCTTGATCCTCTAAGCAAGTTTTTTTTTCGAAGTCTATTTTTGCTGTTTTATTTCCTTTATGAGATATGTTCTGCTTGTCCAAATATTTTACATATGTTTCTTTTGATTTACCTGCCTCTAAATATTTTTTCCATGCTTTATTTTTCGCTCTTCTACATTTCACTACAAATCTAGTTATCCACTTTTTACGTTTGGGGTTTACCTCCCTACACAGAACACATTCCTCTTTTAGCGATTATAGAACTGTTTTAAAATTCTCCCACTCCTGTTCAACATCTGTTCCTACGACAATATCTTTCCAGAGTATGTGGTTCGCTGCCTCTTTCATCCTTTTAAAATCTGCCTTAGAGTAGTCGTATGTTCGCGTGTTTATGTTTACTTCTTTCCCTGCAAGAAGATCCCAACGGATGATTTGATGGTCACTTGAGCCAAACAGTTCCCCAACGTTAACGTTTTCAATCATATTTTCCTCTGAAGTAAAAACTAGGTCGAGTATGTTTTTGCCTCTGGTGGCTGATTCTACATGTTAAATTAAAAAATTGTCAGTTATGCACTTAACAAAAGGTTTTGACTCTACAAGCGCTTCTGCAATATCCCATTTTATTTCTGGAAAGTTGAAATCTCCCGTTAATAATAATTTCCCTTCACTTGCCTTTGCAATGCTACTAATCAGCTCCTCATCTTCCTCTTTTTGACTTGATGGACATCTATAGCACACTCCAATCACTATTTTTTCACCCCCACTTTCTATTTCTCCCCATACACTTTCATTTTTGTTACCACATGATAAATAATCTTTTATCGTTATATTAACATAATTTATACAGTATAATAAAACGCCACCCCCTTAGTCTTGTCTCCAACTATCCTATCTTTCCTTAACATTGTATATCCCTCTATTTCAAGCTCACTGTCTGCAATCTCCTCATATGTCCATGATTCTGTTAATCCTATTATATCTGATTTTTCTTCTTCTACATTATATTAATGACCCAGTAATTTTCTTTTCTATAGCCCTGGCGCGTGATTTCCTGCGAAACAGATACCATTGAGAGTCAATCGGATGACAACCATTAGCAGTTCAGTTATTGCAACCGCATCTCATCTTTATCATTATTTGTGTTGTGAATTCTGTGAGCGCAGACGTTTCCTTCATGTTGCCTCGTGTATGTGTGAACAGTGTGGATTATTTTTGCTTTAATTGCGGACAAATAACTTTGCTATCACAAAGGCAACCCATTTCAGCAATACTAAAGAAAGTTTGCAGCTTTTATTTTAGTTGCTAGATTAGTCGCCATCACCTGTATTGGGCCCCACACATATGTTGTCTATGCTGTGCAGCGAATCTGTGTTACTGGTTGAACCGTAAAGGTTCATTGATCCGTTTTGATGTTCTAATGTTGAGAAAACCGCCAAATCATAGTTATGACTGTTACTTTTGCATGACTGCTCAAATTGGACATTGCATTTAAAGGAGAATAAAAAAGGGACATGACTTATCCGAATATTCCCTCTTCTATGCGGCCAGTGTTTCACGGGGAAGGACTTCCTGCTCTGGACCCACCAGAATCGTATACCCTGGATGAAAAAGAAGATAATAATGCCAGTGAACATCCGTTAAGTGATTCTTATTTAGTGCCAACTGAAGAGTCTGTACAGTCACATACAATTACACAGAGTTAATTTGGTGATCTAGTGAGAGATCTGGGGTTGCAAGAAATTAAATAAATAAATAAATAAAAACAAAATAAAACAGAGCTGTTTGGGTCCAGACTGCATCAATGGAATCTTCTAGAACAAAATGTACATGTTTCTGTGTTTCCTGCTCGGCATAATGATCTGCTTTCATATTTCAAAAAGGTAGATATGATCAATAATTCATTCCTGGCATTGATATAATTGGTCTGATGGCAACACTACACATCAACTACACAGATGATGATTGCAGGCTGTTCATTTATTCATCCAAGTTGAGCAGCACAGCTGTGCTGCTCCATAATTGTAACGGTTTACCAACTGTGCCAATTGGGTAAGCAGTCCACAGGAATGAAACGTACAACACCAAGAAATAACTGTTAAAAACCATCAATTATAACAAGTATAAGTAGCATATTTGTGGGGACTTGAAGATCAATGCCATCTTAATGTTTCTACAGCCGAGTTACACAAAGTTAAACTGTTTTCTGTGTCTGTGGAACAACCGTGCCACGATTTCACACTGCAAGAACACGTATATGCCTAAACGACAATCACTTGCACCGATGACAAAAAAGTACGTAACTAACCACTCGTAGAATTCTACCAAAGCTTGCTCTCTTCTCTTCACACAAAACGTGGACTAATGACATTTTTAGCAAATGTCGTGGATCGAAATCTGGCAAATTGTGGATACTTTCGTGATAAATGTTAGAGCCTTAACGAGGTCCCTAATCAAGTTATGCATATTTGTAAGTCGACAGATACGTCAGCTGTTTTGAAATCAGCTACTTGATGATATACTCACAGATGATGAAAAGATATCTTTGAATTCTTTCCAGCAAGTAGCCACTAAATTTATAGATTGAAAATTACCGGGAGTGTGTAGAAACCCTGTTGTAGCGCTCCGAAATACTAGGGTGCAACATGTCCTTGAAATTGCCCTTTTTTCTCTATCATATTGATTTTTTACCTGCAAAAGCCGGTTCTGTCAGTGACAAGCATCGGGAACGATTTCGTCAGGATATAACTACCTTCGAGAAAAGGTATAAATGAAAATGGAATGCAGCAAGGCTTGCAGACTATTATTGGAACCTTGTGAGAGATGCTCCAGAAACGCATTACAAGCGAAGGCAAAAAGTCGTCGATGTGAATCATTTCTGATATGAGCATTATTATCAAACGTAATGTATTTGCATTTGCGCAAACCTTGTTTTATAGATATTGAAAAAGAAACTGATGTTTTAATGGCCATTTTTATTTTCAGCATCCCACATAACGTAAAGGTAAACTGATTTAATCTCGGTTACACACAAGAAGTCTAAATTTGTAGTGCAGTGTAATTAAACACCAACCAACGGACTAACGCTGTCATACTTACACGATTGGTGCAGCTTGTACCTTTAATCATTTCAATAACAGTGCACATATTTATTATACAATTTCTCTGGCTTTTATTTTGTTGTTCAAAACCACGTGTGCTAATTTCTTAAGTATTGATTTTGGTTCTTTGCAGCTGGTTACAGTGGCTCATCTTATATCTGAAATATTCTGATGAAGATGAACCTAGATTCTCTTGGCTGTAGGGAAAAGTGAAGCTTCGGGAGCAGGCCCACCACTATGAGGTTTCACAGTGTTAAAACGCATCACTTGAACTAGGGTGTAGGGAGGAAGACTAACGTCTGGTAAGGAACAACATACTGATCAGATCTGTTTGTCAGGGTCAGGCAAAATATACTGGCCAAGACGTGATCACCGTAGTAGTAAGCGACACGCAGATGATGCCAAGTATAGCACAACCGCATGGAGGACCCCGGTCCACCGTCATCAGCACGCTCTGGGTGTGAGGAAAGCTACAACAACACGCCACTGAACGTCCTTTTCAGGCCGTACAAAAGAGCAACCCTTCTTGGTGGTCATTGAACAACCAGGCTGTAATACATTCTGTTCCCAAGAGCCCCCGAGGACATGAGTTGAGAGTCTTTGTCTGTAAGTTTACCCTGACCTTGATCTTGAACCCTAGGCTTGTGACACTAATGTGTTTAAGTTAACTAATTATGTTTACATTTGCAGGTGAAGAACATGGTAACCTCAAAGAGAGTCTCTGTGATAATTGCTTGTCTTTTCATCGTACTGACATGCAGTATCTCACCGGTGTACTGTGTCAACGGGTTGGCACTGAAATTTGATCCAGAAAGAAATAAAAGTATTCTACGTTTGGTGGCTACAAAAGATCGGGAAATTGTTGAAAAAATTTCTTTCGCAATCAACAACATTTTTGTACCAGTAACAGCATTCATCACAGTCTCCATCAGTACAATTATTTTGGTAGTTGAACTTAAAAGGAAAACTAAATGGCGGAGTCAGGCTACCAAGGAATCAAGTTCCAATGCCATATCTAACCGGGACCAGAAGGTGGCAATGATGGTTGTCATGGTTTCCATTCTCTTTATTGTTTGTTTCATCCCCGTTGTGATATACTTTTTAGCCATGATGTTGGTGCCAGAATTTGCTGTTGATGGCAAATACCGGAACTTATTTTTAATAGTGTTTGGACTTGGCTTCACTTTAGAGTCTACAAACTCATCGATGAATATCTTCATATATTACCACATGAGCAGTAGGTACAGGGTGGTGTTTCGTCAACTTTTCCACAAGCAAACTCTTGATGAAGATTAGATAGCGATTTGAATAACGTTGATACACGATCAGAGTGACACTAAAATTATTAGAAGGACATTTCCATAATGTGCAGCATAGGTCATATTTACCAACAGAATCTAACGTGAAGAAGTCAAAAATGGATGAATACATTCTTGTGCTGCCTTCCATATTGGTGAGTTAATATTTCTTCTTACTACCACACAATCAGCAGGTCCAATTGTATTGAGTGCTTCATGTAATTCATCACATGTTTACGATGCCTTCATCACTGTGTAACGCGATTTTATCCCGATATCTGACTTATGTTCCTTTATTCTCCATATCTGAACAAATGGAAATGAGTTCTTTTTTTTTTAAACAAGCCTAGTGAATATTTGGTTGTAAAATCTTCGATATTTGTTTAAAAAGTAATGTGAGACGAGTTAATCATGTCGATGATTATTTGTTTTAAAACTCGTGCTAAAGAAGTGTCGGACAATATAATAAAAGTTGGGAGGATATGACTGCGTTAATCAATATATGGATTGTTTAATGAAATGATGGTGTGTTATTTTGGAATCTGCAATAACGCTGATAGGAATACTACGAAAGTTATCCACCTGGAAAGTAGACACATTGATACTTCTTCTTCTCTTCTTTTTCGTACGCTATCAGACGTCAACCTGTATTTTTTTGAAAAAAGCAGCGGTCACCCTGAGGCTGTCGACACTGCAATAGAGTTTGTCTAGTGTTGCCACTGGTGATGGCTACATGTGATTTCTCTGATCCTCGTATGTCGGGCAGTTTTGCAGCAAATGTTTAGCGGTCATTTTCACGGTACCATACGTGCATTCGTCAGTGCCACCTATCTTCAATTTATTGAATAGGTGGTAACTCAGTCTATTGTGGCCTGTGCGGAGTCTGAAGACCACGACCTGCTCTCTTCTGTTCAACTGGTAATATGCATCGTTTTTTGTGTAGCCAGTATGTTCTGTTTCCCATTTGGTCATGTATCTAGCTCTAATAAGTCTTTTGGACTCTTCGTAAGTCACACTAGGATCTGGTTGTGGTAGTCCTGCGTCTTCCTTTACCAGTCTGTCTGCCTCCTCGTTGCTTTGGATGTTACAGTGGGATGTAACCCACTGTACCAATACTCTTTTTTGGTGCGGACTGCTGGCATAGTTGACAGAGTACTGCTCTTAAATCATTAAGTTCAGTATTTTTCTGGCTTTTTAGTGCTGTGACTACGGCCAGGGCATCTGTAAACAGAACTGTATGGCTTTCATTTCTTTTGCCTGTCCCCATTTCTTCTACTGCAGCCCTCAGTGCATCTGCCTCCGCTCTGAAATTGCTTGAGTATTTTCCAGTTGCCACTGACAGTGTTATTTTTCTACCATTTGGTAGGCTCAGGAATACCCCTGCCCCTCCGTTCTGAGACACAGTGATACGACTAAAATAACTTACACAATATATGGCGGAGTGAAAGAATTGGAGATGTAATTATTTTAATTTAAACAACAAGGAGTGTTTATTTCATAATATGATGTTCAATGGTAACTTTGTATTGGTGAAAAGACATTTATATGTTAACAAAGCAACAGAAAAAAACCAACAAAGAAGCTATACGCAAACATGTCAAAACTAATGATCTATCAGAAGAATATATTTCCAATATGTCATGACAATAGAACATCAATTTCAACTTGCAAGTATAGTGAACATTCCCCATAATAGAGAATATAGTACATGATGAGGTTCGCCCATCATATGTGATGAAGACCAGTCTCTTTTTTCAGCCGCGTGGACAGTCTTTTCTCTTGATCTGTCAGTTGAAATGGATGACTTGCGCTGCAATTTGGATTAAAGAGAGAAAGAAACTGCGGTTTTTGTCAACCTTATCATTCTCTGGTCCTGAGCTGCCTTTGGAAGGTGGTAACATTCTATATAGACAACTCGAGATAGCACAGGACGCAGATTTTTTCCTCAGGATTTACTCCCGAAGCCTTTCCCGTAAACTGGTATCCTGCAAGGTAGCGGAGGAGGAGGACACCTATCGTTGTTTATCGTATCTTTTCCATAACTGCAAGAAGTCGTATGGGCATCTTACTAAAGAAACTGTACACTGGAAGAGTGAGACCAGTTCTCGAGTATGGCATCGCGGCATGGACAACAGCAGCGAAGGCGAACTTCGATAAAGTTAACAAACTTCAAAACCAAGCCATGAGAATTATAACAGGTGGCATGAAGTCAACGCCAATTGTAGAACTTGAAAAGATTACAAAACTGCAATCCATGACCGACAGAAGAGACTGCAGAGCCCAGCTGCAGTCAGAGAAACTCCGAAGACTGACGGACCATCCAATGTACCAGAGACTAAACAATTTGGGAACTGGGAAACTAAAGCGGAGAAACTTTGCAGAAATAGCCAAAGCAAAGATGCACGAAGATCCCATAAACGCACTAACACCAAAACCCATCACTACTGTACGAAAACCTACTTGGAGGCAGGATATATTTCCAGAGGTGGTAGAAAATATACCAGGTATTGCAAACAAAAACTGCCAGACCGAAAAAGAAAGGAGAGACACTACCCTAAGCTTCATAACGAAAAGCTACCCAAGCATGGACTGGACCCATGCATACACCGACGGTTCTGTAACAAACGCTACACAGAACGGAGGGGCAGGAGCATTCCTGAACCTACCAAATGGCAGAAAAATAACACTGTCACTCGCTACTGGTAAGTACACAAGCAATTTCAGAGCGGAGGCAGAGGCACTGAGGGCGGCAGTGGAAGAAATGGCAACACACAGTGAAAACGAGAGCCACATAGTCTTGCTGACAGATGCTCTCGCCGTAGTCACAGCGCTAAAAAGCCAGAAAAACACTGAGCTTAATGACTTAAGAGCAGCACTCTGCAAACTGTGCCAGCTGTCCGCACCAAAAAGGGTAGTGGTACAGTGGGTTCCGTCACACTGCAACATCCAAGGCAACGAGGAGGCAGACAGACTGGCAAAAGAAGGTGCAAGGCTACCACAAACAGATACCAGTATAACGTACGAAGAGTCAAAACGGCTTATCAAAGCCAGGTACATGACTAAATGGGAAACCGAACATACTGGTTACACCAAAAACGATGCCTATTACCAGTTGAACCGAAGAGAGCAGGTCGTCGTCTTCAGACTTCGCACTGGCCACAATAGACTGAGGTACCACCTATTCAACAAATTGAAGATAGGGTGTACCGACGAATGCCCGTGCGGTACTGGTAAAATGACCACTGAACATCTGCTGCAGAACTGCCCGACATACGAGGATCAGAGAGAGCAGATGTGGCCATTGCCAGTGGAACTGCAAGACAAGCTCTATGGTAGTGGCGAGAGTCTCAGGATGACCGCCGCTTTTTTCGAGAAAATAATGGTTACTGTCTGACTGTGTACGCAGAAGAAGAAGACGAAGAAGTATGGGCATCTGTCCAGGGCCGTGTTCCAGACCATTATAGTCGTGTGTAAATTTCAGTCACACCAAAACCGACACTGTTTGCAGCTAGGGCGAAGGGCGTCAATATCGAGAAGTTTAGATGTGTGAAATTTTCCGTAAAAATACGACACAGGTTAATACGTAGTGCTAATTCATAAAGCCGAAGTTCAGATCAGGATAATCGTAACGAAGAAAACACACACACACAGACGCGCGCACGCGCTCGTGCACGTGCACACGCACACGTTCACTTACAAGTACACCCGCGCGCACACACCCACACACACAAGAAATAATTAACCAGTCCAAATGGAAAACATCGACACGTTTTCGTGCAGATACGTGTAAGTCGTCGACTAGTGTAAAAACCAGGCAAAACCGTGATCTAGTGTACTGTATGTTTGTCTGAATACAGTTTGTGATCTAGTGTACTGTATGTTTGTCTGAATCTAGCTTGTGATCTAGTGTACTATATGTTTGTCTGAACCCAGTTTGTGATCTAGTGTACTGTATGTTTGTCTGAACCCAGCTTGTTCAGTTGGTTGTGCATCCTCGAGGGTCTTGCGAATCCTTGCTAGGAGGCATTTTGTAAAAATGGTGTACAGTAACGGAAGGCGGGTGATTGGGCGGTAGTTGGATAGGTCTTCTTTATCACCTTTTTTGTAGATTAGGACCGTCTGTGACTCGCGCCAGGTAGACGGGATTTCTGTTGTCTTTAAGTATCGAGAGAATCTGCTGGCTAGGGCCGTGTAGAGTGGGTGACCGCATGCTTTCATCATCTCAGCTGTAATTTTATCTCTGCCTGTGGATTTTCCTGTGGGAGTGTTTTCTACAGCGTTTCGAATTTCAGAGGTCAGGAAGGGAGGAGTGGGGGTAATGTGGTTTTTGTTTGGGTCGGATGGTGAGCGGGAAGTGATAATTGGAATAGATCGGTGTAGACAATTGTAATAGCGTTCTCAATTTTCTGTTGTGACAGATCTACACTTAGAAGATGGCCGAGCCTTACAGGTCGCTGGCATGCCCCGCTCCGGTGTTTGTGATCTCTGTGAATGTTTTCTAAACCCTAAATTGACTATTAATTACATCAGTGACAACCCTGTGATCGCCTGTACCTAGAACTAGTTTGGGTTAAATGTGCATCTTGATAGAGACAGATTGATCAATCCAACTGTTGTGTGATATCTCCTATTAGTCCCCTAATGCAGCGAATAGCGCTCGCATCAAGCCACACCGCTAGCTAGAAACTAGGTCAAACTGGCGGTCAAGACCCGGCTTGGTAACACAGGCGAACACCTCACTCGCCAATTCAACTCTTCTAAGGAGAGGTACTCAAGGGACCGTCTCATAGCACTCAGACTAGTGACAGCCTTCTACCACTCCGCAGCAGCCAAAGTTATAAAAACACTATCGTATCTCAGAATCCGTAACATGACTCTAGCCCCGCACATCTGAAGAAAGCGGCCTTTAGGGAAAAGGGGGGAAAAGAAAGAAGAACAAAACGAACACAACTACCCAACCGATAGACCAGTCTCGAACGTCACCCAACATTGTCGAAGCCCAGCCAGCTAGGCAGAAAAGAAATCAACCGGCTACAGCCAACTCAAACTAAAACGACCTCAACCCCGGACAACGAACCTGGCAGATCAGACAGCAGACAAAGACCTCACAAAACCCCAGGTCGCCAAGAAAACCAGACAAGAGAACGAACACAGATACCACATCTCTCAGTCGGCACATACAATGGTTGCTCTATCTGCTCGGCAGCACAACTTGGTTCTCTCATCAGTGAGACAGACAGTCTCACATACGATGTGACAGGCCAATGTGAGACAAAAAGAAGAGAACAAATTTCTTAGAGACAAAAAAAATATTTTCTCAACGTCATGGATATTCTAAGGATGCATGTGAAAAATCAATTGGATCTGACATACAGTTTAGTAGAAAATTGCTTTGGACCTTGTTTATGAATTAAAGACGGACTATAGAAAATCAACTTGAATAGAAGCATCCACGAGAGCAGCGGGATTCATGAAAGACTTCTCCACCAATGACCACCTCCACATTCTCCACCAGTTAATGGAGACGGCAAGGTAATAACGTATGCCCTTATGTCTAATTCTCATAGGCTATGAAAAAGCCTCTGATAGCATCTAAATGCCTACAGTTATGTAAGAAGTATAAACCCTAAGAAATCAAGACATCGAGGAACAATATGCGCAACTAAAGCAGATGTAAATGAGTATTTCTCTACTCATTTTAACTTTTTAACGGGTAAATTAACATACATATTCATCTTTGCGTACAACAGGGAATCCACTCTCTATCAAGCTTTTCATGACATTCCTTGATGAAGTATTCCACACAAAAAATTGAGATGATAAGGATATGAACATAGACTGAGAAATGCTTAACCAGCCACAGCATCAAGGAAACTGGGCAATTCCTACATTAGCGCAACAACGCAAGCGAGGCAGTTGGTCTAAACATAAACAGAGTAAATCCAATACATGTTGAGCATTATCTTCTCTTACCTGACGTCAAGATTCTACCACAGACAATTCGAGTAATTTAACGTTCTGATACTAAAGAGAATTGCTAGGCTATTCCATCATTCCAGTATGAAAAAAGATAACATAAATAAATAACAGCTCCGTCATTCTATTTATTTTTCCCCTCCAAATACATATTCTTGATATGTTCAACAAAACTGACCTGAAATTATAGACGTCGATAGACTAAAGCTTCAGAGTTAGCTGTTATAATAATTCCTGTTTCTCATTTTCTTTAGGCTCCAATAGGAGCCAGTGGTCAGGGCTACAGATTAATATCTTTGAAGGATGCTTGCTGAGAGGCACGCATGTGAATGTTTAGTGGTGGTGTTTGTGATACTTTTATTTGCTGATCATGAGGTTGACACTTTTATACGAAACTCTCCTTTGTGGGAGGACCAATGGTGCTTGCTGGAGGTCGACGGTTCAAATCACGGCGGAGACTGGGATTTTTCACGTGGATCATCCGGTAAATATTTCCCCTGATCTCTGAGTAATGAGATTAGACGCCTATGTGTAGTGGCGCGGGCGTTAAAAATACCTTAGCAGTTGGAAATCGAAAAGAGTAGGCCTAACGGCCGCTGCTTAGGCAAAATTCAAGTTTAAAATCGACTCAAATTATTCTAGGGATATTCGCCCCACAGAGAATATGTCGCAAAAAGAGGACTGTGTGGCTATAACTTCAGGTCTTGGTTATGTGGGTATCTGAGCGGCTAAGATGGCACCTGACAAGCTGCGGGTCTACCTTGCTCTAATTTACGCTTCAACCTCCACCAAAAATAGGCGATTGTATATTCTAGGGACAAACAAATGCTGGGATTGACCTGGCAAGTCACCAGTGTATTTTCAAATGGCAAAAAATATGAAACAAAGGCGATCACACCTCCCCAGGACGTCTAACGACATAAGTGGACTGAAGATAGATAGATAAACCGACTCTTTTTTGTTGTCTCTTGTGTATCTCATGCACGTTAAGGTATATTGATCTTATACTTTCTTCTTCCACATAAGAGACCGAAACATCGATACGAACGAGATAAATCAGTAATGTCAAGGTCTATAATCGAAAGAGATCAAGATTCCGAGCAGTGCATAAGCAGCAGCGGTGTGCTACCCATAGCTGAATGCAAGCGTTTCGGTCAGCCATCCAGAGCTGTCAAGACCCTTGTACACCTCCACGTGGTAATCCTGGATAACAGGCTGCAACATAGTAAACTGGATAAGAAAAAAGGATAGAAGAAGGAAGGTTAGCCAGGTACTAAAAAATGTTTTTGCTGAAGTCGGAAGTGTCAGACCAAAAGGTGCAAAAATCGCAGTCAATCTGTAAAATTCGACACAGCGCATTCCGTTCCCCGGACAACATCCTGCAAAGCCCTTTCTCAGGTCTTGGTCACGGAAGATTGAAAATGAAGGAAGAAGAAGATTAGAAGACCGCCTTCGTACAGTTTCCTGGAGAATAATAAGTTTATTTCTTCTTATTTTTTTCGTTCCTCATAAAGTAAAAAAACAATGACTAAAGCCAACTAATTAAATTAAGCCTTAATAACAGCACTTGTATGCACTCTGTTAAAGATGGTTTCTGTAGCAGTTCGTTTTACATGATGGCGATTTCAGCCATCTTTAGTCATCTTTTCAAAACGATTGTAGTATTAAAGTGGACTTATTCTTTCCACATCGAATGTTGCAGAATGAAAGTAAAGTATACGTGGGCACAAGACTTTTTAATACCAGTTTCATGGACATTATTTTTTATTCAGTTTTATTACAGAAGAAACATTGGAAAGTATTCCAGAATACAAGGATTATAAAGAAACATTGGAAAGTAATTGTACCCTTAAGACAATTGCCTGCAGCATTAACAACTTGTTAAAATAAATGTAGAACTAACATTAACATTAGCATAACGTGCTAACAAACTAACGTTGACTGGTCCTTGAATCCCTGCTTAACGAAGCAGATGATGTTGATGATGTTGGTCACTGTCCCAAATAGACCAATTGTTTGACATATTGCACCGTAGCAAATTCACTGAAACAACCACAATGCCTGACAGCTTACCAATGAGTCTGATGTCACCACGTGGTGTGATGAATTACTGTAGACTACTAAACGGGCTGACACATTGCCAGTTGTCCACGTTCGCGGTGAATCGGCCATCTGGAAGACAGTTGAGATGTTTATTTCACTATGACACATGTTGACATGTCTATGAAGTTGATTGTAATTTTATTACATATAACAGTAATATGCATAGATCTTAATACACATCGTGAAGGGCATGGTAGGAAACGTCCATTTGCAAGACCTTACAAAATATATATACACACATACACACACACACACACACATACACACATACGTTCATACAAGGGGCTTGTCATAAGTCTTCAACCTGACTATCAATAAATTTGAACGTTGGCACATTTGTAGCTCATTCAATTTGTACTGGACGAAGTATAAATGTCCTTTCTCTACGGGTTTACCCGATATGGTGTATGGCGCAGCACACCTTATTTTACCGAATCTACTACTCTAACGGTTTGTCAGAACAATGGAGAAATCAGAGGCCAGAACTGTCATAAAATTCTTGATGTTACAGGGAAAAACACTTACAGAAATACACAGGGAGATGGAACCAGTATTTGAGGAATTCTGTCCTTCGTATGATTCAGTTAAAAACTGGTGTAGGCAGTTTAAGTGTGGCCGTTCCCATGTTGCTGAACTTCCAAGATCTGGAAGACCATCCTCAGAGTAAAGTGATGAAAATGCTGCAAGAGTGAAGAAAATCATTGACCAAGATAGGAAAATGACAACTTCAGAGAAATCTAGGTCAGCAAAACTGAATGAAAGTACAGCTTTTAGAATTTTACACAACAGACTGAACATGATAAAAGTGTGTGCCTGCTGAAATCCGCGTCTGCCGACATGTGAACAGAAACAAACGAGGGTTCATTGCTGTGGCCAGTTGCTCAAAATGTGTCGGTCAAAATGGTTGCCGACCATGGTGACAGTAGATGAGACTTGGGTTCACCATTATGACCCAGAATCCAAAATTTCTAGCACGCAGTGGAAAACCCAGGGTTCACCAACACCAACAGGGAAATTCGTACTTCTCAAGTATAAATTGAATGAGCTACATATGTGCCAAATTACAACTTTCTCCTCCTACTTCATAGTCAGGGAAAAGACTTATGATAATCCCCTTGTATACTGACCAAGACCACTCTCCTCTTCCGTGTAGCGTTCCCTGGAAACAGGTTGTTTCAAATGCAGTCTGGCTGATGAGATGTGGATAATATAACGTGTTCATATAACAACAACAGTTAAAATACTATTAGTTTTTTCTCTAGTCGATGAGCTGAACACAAGACTTGGGCACATAGGTGACGCCAGTGTCTGGAGGCTAGAGCTTTTATTCTGTCCTACTGCGAAGTAGGGCGATGCTGTCAGAAATAGTTTCACCACTTGATCTCATGCGTGATTATGTAAATAACCTACATATGTTTTCTGATTGATCTGGGGTAGTTGTCTCGCCGCAGCGATTCAATTTCAACCAGTGTTCGTAAAGCGATCTCAGTCCCGCCAGGCGGAGCGATAGCGCGGGCTTGCGGAAAACGCTCGTCTGCCTTTCCCCGTAGAGCTATTGGGGTGCGGTTTGTTTTGGCGTCTCCTCCACCGAGGTGCGCTTCTCTGGTCCGTATCAGGAAACGTTGTCCGTCCGTGGTGATTTATCTAAGGCTTATAGCAGAGCTCGACAGTTCGTCTCGCTGGTAGTCAGACTCTCGCAAAGAGCTTGTGACCGGCAAATGGAAAGCAGGAATCGTGCCTCAAGGCCCTGTGTTCTCCTGGGGACCAACCCTCGGGAGAAGGGCAGGCAGGCAGGCTAAATTGTCTCTAGTCCCAGTGAAATTCATCGCCGAGGTCGTTGGGATCCGTTCTGTACAGAGCGCTGCCATCCCTCCTTGAGCGAGCCCGGTCGGTCGATTCGTCGTCTGGTGCGTGTAGGGGCCCCTGTCAGGTGGTCCTAGGTCGACGGAGTGAGGGACGGGTGGAACAACCGTCCGTCCGTTCCGTCAGTCGGTCCCTGCGGCCGTCCCAGTGAGGCTTTTTACACACCAGTCCTCCGCCGACCGGTGTGTGCGCTACGTACGTCTCCGACAGATATATGGTTGATCTTGCCAGTAGTCATATGCTTGTCTCAAAGATTAAGCCATGCATGTCTAAGTTCACACTGTCTCACGGTGATACCGCGAATGGCTCATTAAATCAGTCGAGGTTCCTTAGATGACACGATCCTATTTGGATAACTGTGGCAATTCTAGAGCTAATGCATGCTTACCAAGCTCCGACCCTCGCGGAAAGAGCGCTTTTATTAGTTCAAAACCAACCGTCGTTTCCCCTCGCGGGGTTGCGGCGTCCCCACTGGGGACTGTGGATAACTTTTTTTCTGATCGCATGGCCTCATGTGCCGGCGACGCATCTTTCAAATGTCTGCCCTATCAAATGTCGATGGTACGTGACATGCCTACCATGTTTGTAACGGGTAACGGGGAATCAGGATTCGATTCCGGAGAGGGAGCATGAGAAACGGCTACCACATCCAAGGAAGGCAGCAGGCGCGCAACTTACCCATTCCCGGCACGGGGAGGTAGTGACGAAAAATAACAATACGGGACTCTTTCGAGGCCCCGTAATTGGAATGAGTACACTTTAAACCCTTTAACGAGGATCTATTGGAGGGCAAGTCTGGTGCCAGCAGCCGCGGTAATTCCAGCTCCAATAGCGTATATTAAAGTTGTTGCAGTTAAAAAGCTCGTAGTTGGATCTCAGGCGCAGGCGGGCGGTCCGGCTCGCGCCGGTTCACTGCCCGTTGTCTCCTGCCCTACCGTCTGCCGGCTCTCTCCCACGGGTGCTCTTCGCTGAGCGTCCTGGGTGGCCGGCGCGTTTACTTTGAAAAAATTAGAGTGTTTAAAGCAGGCCTCGGCTGTCTGAATAATGATGCATGGAATAATGGAATAGCACCTCGGTTCTATATTGTTGGTTTTAGGAACTGGAGGTAATGATTAACAGGGACAAACGGGGGCATTCGTATTGCGGCGCTAGAGGTGAAATTCTTGGATCGCCGCAAGACGAGCTACTGCGAAAGCATTTGTCAAGAATGTTTTCATTAATCAAGAACGAAAGTCAGAGGCACGAAGACGATCAGATACCGGCGTAGTTCTGATCATAAACGATGCCGACTTGCGATCCGCAGAAGTTGCTTCGATGACTCTGCGGGCAGCTTCCGGGAAACCAAAGTGTTTGGGTTCCGGGGGAAGTATGGTTGCAAAGCTGAAACTTAAAGTAATTGACGGAAGGGCCCCACCAGGAGTGGAGCCTGCGGCTTAATTTGACTCAACACGGCCAACATTGAAATGACTGACATCCCGAGACCACTTTCCTTGGGTCTAATATGGAACTGGTGCTGGATTTAGACTCTCAGAAATCTGTGGCTCGGTTGGTCTGCATCCAGTGTTTGAAAAAGGAATTGACGGAAGAGCACTACCAGGAGTGGAGCCTGCGGCTTAATTTGACTCAAGACACAAACAATGTAGAACGACTGACAAATCGAGAGCACTTTCGTTGGGTCTAATATTGAACGTGTGCTGGTACTAGACCCACGGAAGACAGGTCAGCTCTCTAACCCTCTTATGAAGGATTGCTACGGAAACCGTGCCCTAACACCGCGGAAACCGAAGGCTCCAGATACCTGGTCACGGACAAATAAAAGCCCTCGATTAATTCGTCCTGGCCAAAAAATGAACGGGTGCTGGAAATAAACCATCGGAAGACAGGTCAGTTTTACCCTACAAATGACAGGGCGTTGCTACAGAAATCCTGCTCAACTCGAGAGGAACCGCAGACATTTGGTTCACGTACCAGGCTGATAAGCTAATGGCGCCAGGCTACCATGTGAGGGATAACGGCCGGACGCTTGTTAGCCGGAATCCCGCCCAAATTCTCAGCACCACTGCAATGGAGGCTTCGATATGGTCAAGACCTGGGTATCGCGCCTCAACCCTACCAGGTAGAGCCAAAGAAAGAGGTCTCTTCCATCCGCTGATCAAAGCGGGTGGACAGCTGCTCGATATTCACCCTATACGGCGATGGGGTGCGAAACCACCAACAAATGACTTTGTTCCTGGTCAGGGTATCGAAAACAGTAGAGCAGCCACCTCACTGTGAACTGTCGAGACTCACTCCTTGTCCACGAGATATGTCCGCAAACCAGGCGAACAACATCTCCGTGACATTACCAGGCTTGTCCCCTGGGTAAATGCACTTCTGCTTCGATATCTACCTCTGTACGCTATCATCCATACCAATGGACGCAGAAGAGATGCAGACCAGCGGACATTGCACACCTGCCCCACTGTGTCAACCAGTCCATATTATATATATCATATCATCTCACATATCATCACCGCACCCTATAGACACGAGTAGTGAAGACTCGATAGTCTGGTAAGACAACTTCCACAAGAGAGACAACGCTGATCATAAACAACTGCTGCCTTGCAGATAGGCTGGGGACAGCCAAAGGCTAAGGAGGGCATCCCTACAGAAACGCCTGTTGAAATCGGATGCACGGGGCCGCAAGCCTAAAAAAAACAGTGCAACGTAAATCGCAGTATGATGACAGTACAACCGATCAGAAAAACGTATGGCGCTCATCCTGCGGAGTCCCGCCAGGCAGCGATAGTGCCGGGCCTCACGCCTCGAAGGGGCCCACCCTTGACTACTCGTGGTCACCCACCCATGTGTCGTGGAGTCAAGGCACATGGCTATGGGGCAACTTTTATTTACCAAAAACTCAAGACCCTCAAAATACTACAGTGGAATGCGGAGGGAGTCATTAACAAAAAACTCTCCCTAACACATCACCTGCATAAAGGTAAGATTGACGTGGCATGTATCCAGGAAACGCACCTCAACAAAAATCATACATTCTCAATCAGAGGATACCAGACTTTCCGTCTCGATAGAGAAGGCCACAAAGAAGGGGTCCTGATACTGACCAGAAACTGCATACCGAGTAGCGCGGTACCTGTCAGTCACACCGGACAAGCAGAAATTGTAGGAGTTGACATAATGGCTCAAGAGACGAAGCTCCGCATTTTCAATCTGTACGGACCACCAAATAGAGACCTATCGCTCTCGAGTATGGACGTCAAGGACTCCAACTGCATAGTAGTTGGAGATTTCAACAGCCACTCGGAGAGATGGGGATAGTCTGACACAGACAGCAAAGGTGACGAAGTGGAAGATTGGGAGATAGATACAAATTTCTCCCTAATCAATAGGCCGGAGGATACCCCTAGTTTCTATTCTAGAACATGGCGTACCACCTCGACTCCAGATTTTGCCTTCTCCACACAGGACATACACCATAAAATAGACCGCCAGGTGCTAAACCAACTGGCAGGTAGCGACCACAGGCCGATCAGGCTAGACTTTGATATGGAAGTAGGCCCACAGGAAACAAAACCGCTCCCACGTTGGAATTACAAACGAGCAGACTGGGACAGATTTGCAATCCTGACAGATGGGCTGTGTGAAACCATCAACACACGACACTCAAAAATGAAGCCCGACATGGCAGAGCTAGAACAATCTATGGAGGCAAACATCGCCCTCAAAGCCGCCACGGCGAAATACAAACACACTCTTAAGCAAACAGCAAGAGAAAGCTGGAAAAACAAAACGGAAAGCCTAAACCTGGATAAAGAAGTGAACAAGCTATGGAAGCTAGTCAGAGCCATGAACGACGAAACCCCGTCAAACAAACAAATTACCATCAAGCAGGGCGAAAACTTGCTCACCGGTAAGAAAGCCGCTAAGGCTTTTGTCGATCACTATGCCAGAGCAAACCACATCGAGGTCCCTGCAGATAGGCATACAGACATTAGTGAAGAGCTAAAGGGGCACGAAAACATCAATACGGCACCTGAAGAGCACATGATGGCCAAATTAACAATGAGCGAAATGGAAGAGTCTTTGAGAACATTAAAGAAAAGGAAATCTCCCGGAAAAGACGGGATAACAAACGAAATGCTGATGGGGCTGGGCCAAACAGCGAAGAGGAAACTGCTATCGCTCCTGAACCAAAGCTGGAAAAGGGGAATTGTACCCCAGGCATGGAAAGACGCAATACTGGTACCAGTACCAAAAACAGGAAAGGACAAAACAGATCCAAATGGATACAGGCCCATCAGCCTACTGAGCTGTGTCGGCAAGCTGATGGAGCGTATGATAAACACCAGACTGATGTGGCATCTGGAAGAAAAACGAATACTAATTCCACAGCAAGCCGGCTTTAGACAGCACAGATCCACTGAGGACCAGGTCATCCTCATAGCTCAGGAAATAGAAGAGGCCTTCCAGGCACAGAAACACACATTAGCTGTTTGGGTGGATCTGGAAAAGGCATTTGACAAAGTCTGGAAAGACGGACTGAGTCAAGCTAAGAAGAAGTTATGTTTGTGGGAAAATGTACAAGTGGATCAACCACTACCTCAAACAAAGAACGGCCAGAGTCCAAGTACAAGGGCAGATGAGCAAAAAGGTGACACTCGAGCAGGGAGTACCCCAAGGGGGAGTACTCTCACCCACACTCTTCCTGGTATATATAAACGACATTACCGAGAATATACCAAGGAGAGTCCATAGCTCAATGTTTGCATACGATCTGGCTATGTGGACCTCTGAAAAGAATCTCACTATAGCAAGAAATAGGATGCAGCAGGCTCTAACATCGCTGGAAGAGTGGGCGAACTCATGGCTGGTCAAAATAAACGAGGAGAAAACCACATGCACAATATTCTCGCTTTCAATAAAACCCCAAAATACAAAATTAAGTTTAAATGGCAAATTCCAAACGACAACTCAATCTATCTGGGAGTCACATTTGATCGGCGCATGTCATGGAAAAGTCAGATCGAGAGAAACCGAATGAGAGCCAGACAAAGAATGGCAATCATGAGGAAACTTGCTGGCACAAGCTGGGGAGCAGACGAAGGCATACTAAAGAAACTGTACACTGGAAGAGTGAGACCAGTTCTCGAGTATGGCATTGCGGCATGGACAACAGCAGCGAGATAAGAACTCATCGTTCCGTGGCAACATATTATCAGCCCATCTTTGTTTTGCTTTGTCTGCATTGATTACCGTATCATTCACCAGGGAATCGTCTTATTTCAGAATTGTGGAAACCAAGCCATGAGAATTATAACAGGAGACATGAAGTCAACGCCAATTGTAGAACTTGAAAAGATTACAAAACTGCAATCCATGACCGATAGAAGGGACTGCAGAGCCCAGCTGCAGTCAGAAAAACTCCGAAGACTGACGGACCATCCAATGTACCAGAGACTAAACAATTTGAGAAATGGGAAACTAAAGCGGAGAAACTTTGCAGAAATAGCCAAAGAAAAGATGCACGAAGATTCCATAAATGCACTAACAACACCAAAACCCATCACTACTGTACGAAAACCTACTTGGAGGCAGGATATATTTCCAGAGGTGGTAGAAAATATACCAGGTATTGGAAAAAAAACTGCCAGACTGAAAAAGAAAGGAGAGATACTACCCTAAGCTTCATATCGAAAACTGAGGGCGGCAGTGGAAGAAATGGTGAAACACAATGAAAATGAAAGCCATATAGTCCTGCTAACAGATGCTCTCGCCGTAGTCACAGCGCTAAAAAGCCAGAAAAACACTGAGCTTAATGATTTAAGAGCAGCACTCTGCAAACTGTGCCAGCAGTCTGCACCAATAGAGGTAGTGGTACAGTGGGTCCCATCACACTGCAATATCCAAGGCAACGAGGAGGCAGACAAACTGGCAACAGAAGGTGTAAGACTACCACAAACAGATACTAGTATGACGTACGAAGAGTCAAAACGGCTTATCAAAGCCAGATACATGACCAAATGGGAAACCGAACATACTGGTTACACCAAAAACGATGCCTATTACCACTTGAACTGAAGAGAGCAGGTCGTTGTCTTCAGAATTTGTACTGGCCACAATAGACTGAGGTACCACCTATTCAACAAATTGAAGATAGGTGGTACCGACGAATGCCCGTGCGGTACTGGTAAAATGACCGCTGAACATCTGCTGCAGAACTGCCCGACATACGAGGATCAGAGAGAGCAGATGTGGCCATCAACCAGTGGAACTGCAGGACAAGCTCTATGGCAGTGGCGACAGCCTCAGGATGACCGCCGCTTTTTTCGAAAAAATAATGGTTACTGTCTGACTGCGTACGAAGAAGAAGAAGAAGAAGTTCTCTGATTGGTCGCCGACGTCTAACGATCTACGTTCAAAGTTCAAATATAAACGTTTAGATCATTCACTGTCTAGCTCAGAAAGTTGATGAACATGTTTAACAACGAATACGATAAAACAGGTGTCGTCTGAAGGATGGGCGGGGTAATAAACGGGTACTATTCTTCGCTCTCTACTTCCTGTACAATAGGCGCCGAAGTGATTAAATCAATTCTTTAGACGCTCTCACACGATTTCCATGGTCGAATCAGCATGTGCAATGGAGACCGAAGAGATTTGATCAGTCCGTAAGATTAGTGCCACTACATCACAAGATTCCCATGGCATAAATTATCATTATTTAAAAGCATACAAATACAAAATGTTCCCCTCGTTACCGGCCCTTTGGTTTTCTGTTAAAACTTTGAAACCAATGAACGAAATTTAATGTTGTTGTTGTTATTGTTATTATAGTTATCCCATAGCTGCCGAGCAAGTCCGCTCTTGGAAGCCAATGCCAATCTTTTATAGATACACGTTTTCTTCAGTTGCTTCGTTGCTCCGTATAGTGTGTTGTCGGCAGTGCTTATAAGAATCTTTTCCTCATGTCGGCAAGCGCCTTGCACTCAATGAGTAGGTGTCTGACTGTTGCATCAGGGTGAGAATAATGTTTGCATAAAAGTATGTGCTAGGGAATGATGCGGTTCAAGTGGCTAGTGACTTTGGTGTGTCCTGTTCGAAACTAAAAGATGAGACTTTGATATCTCTTCTGTGTAGTTTATTTATTTCATCGTTAACGTACAAATTGACATGTACTTATATTGGTGTGTGAGAAACATAAAGGCTCAAAAGTGGTCACCATTAGCATAAAAGCATGCCTGCACACGTCTCTACATGTTACGGAAGGTATTTACTAACGCCTCAAAAGGTTACACACTCTGTTTCCCACAACGAATGTTTTCCTGTAGTTTCATGAAATATCTTGGCTTGTTTCCCTTCAAGCATGCACAATACGAAGTAATAGATAGAGAAAGATCAGTTGGTGGCCAAAGTCACTTAAAAATGACACTATCTTCAAAGAAGAAAACAATTTCAGCTATGCTGGCATTTGAGGTGGGTCATATAGCTCCATCCTGCTGAAAATAGCCAGTACGTAGTTCCTAGTCATCTCCAACCGGTTCACAGTATGTCCATGTCAAATGTACATCATTAACACATGCTATATCCACAATTATTCTGAGCTAGACACAAGAACGACATCCACAAAATGAACAAATGGTGAGACCGACAGTGTAATTATTAGGACTTGCATTTGTGACTATTTATCGTGACGGAACAGACGACAGTTCGCGTGCCAGATGTCCTACATTAACCCGGAAGCACTAGTGAAATAGTATCCTTGTAGTTACATTTCATGGTCGTTTATGTAACTATTTTTGCATTTGAGAAAATTAGATATGAAAACCATACTAAATTCTGTGCTCGATATAAGGTCTCTGCTAGAAAGTGTGATTGATATACATCGCTGTTGTTCTCTCGATCAGATGAACGTTTTAAATGGTCTGGCCTCGATTACCGAGTGGTTACCGGTTTTATACAAAGTAGGACCACTATTTCTTGACTAGTATCTGTTAATGTGTTGGTTTTTTTTATAGTCAGATCCCATCTGCCGGACCAGTACGATTACTGTAGAACTTTGTCACTTGATTGTACAATTTTCGTTCAATCTTTCTCCTGGATCATCAGAATGTCGAAACCATAGACATATTTTTAGAGAATGGAGTTACGTTGGGCAGCGCTGCGGCGATTCTAATGGCTTTAGCGCACATTTCTGACTACATGTCTGTCTGATTACTTTTCCATCTCTTCTTTTCTCATTTATTGTCTCTCTCTCTCTTCCTCTCTCTCTCCCTTTGTCTCTCCATGACTCTCCTTCTGTGCGGATATCTACTAGAGTAATTATAATAAACAGTATAATTATAAATTGAACACGGAAGACCATCATTATATTTTGACAACCGGTTGCTTTCTGCTATTGAACTGCAGATTGCATGAATCCTCAATTCGTAGTCTATTACAGATCTGGCAACTATACTGATCCAATTAAATTTTTTTAAAGTGATAATTTTCTTTAAACGCTTAAAAATTGCGTAGTTCGCAGTGTGTTTTACAATAATAGCCCCATACATGAAATATACGTCCAGTTAAATATACATTTATAAGTATAGTTAATTCCAGCAATCGAAATTTATCATCAAACTTTCTACGCATTAGTGCAATATGTATACTATTTTACACCAACAGCACCAAAATGCTATTCATCGATTTAATGATTGAATTACTAGCTACTTTACTTTACATTTAAAAAAAATTTAATCAATACGAAAGTTAACAATTTTGCAAGGACACAAGCATCAATTATCGAGATACATTCCATTCCTTCAGTCTGAAGTGAAGCTTTTTAAGAAAGGTTTGTTCCTGCAGAAGTAATACTTATGACATGATTGTCTATAAATGGTCCTGTCGACCTCAGCAGTTGGAAATAAACACAGCAATGATAGGTAGTGTTACTTATTATGTAAGGTACAATTAGTTTTTGGGTATTCATTTACTTATTACATTTTATACAATTTGTCATCTCCAAAGTAATACAGAAAGAAAGACAGAGTGCACGTTTGTAGGTTTTTGAGACAAAGTAAATTGTAAATTGTAAGACTTCTAACACACACATTTAACAGGACAATAGACACGAGATGTGCACACATTTAACCACTGAGAATCTCGTTATATGACTGAAGCAGTTCAGCTTGATTATCTACATCTTCATTCAACTTGTGATGTTTACCAGTTAATAACTTTCTCCATAATACGCACGACATATGCTTATTATCATCCACAATGTATCACATTGTATCACAATGCATTTTATCTTCCCTTTTCTGGTGATATATTTGTTCATTCTCCCAACCAACCACTGGTTGTAGGTATGGTGACCTGCTTCTGATGTGAGTAATATGTTTCCAGTGAAAAATGGTCTTCATTAACTTAGCTTAACTTAACATCTTTAAACTGGATTAGAAGACTCTGTATACAACCTGTTTCGTGGATTGTATTTAACCGATGTGGGAAAACATCTTAATAGATTCAAACACTAGAGAAAAGTAGACATGCAGCCTGTTAGGCGCCATCCATGATGCTATTAACAAACCATCCACACATGACCGGTGTTATGCCATGTCACACAGTTACAGTTATTAGAGCATCGTAAATATTCTATATCTAGAAGAGGTAGAATAACCAATTGTTAGAGCGGCTAGAGCTTATACTTTTGCACGACAATGAGATCAGGCTCGATTCCTGGTCTCAATACGCTTCAACTAACCAGTGTATAATTGGGTACCTGCATTACAGTTAGAAAACGCAATACATCGAAAAATGGAATTGGTTAACGACCTCAGAAAAAGGGGAAACCTAGTACGATCACGAATCTAACACTTTATCCCAGATGGCATCGTGTGTTATGCAACTACCTTTACCTGTGCCTTTATGGAATATGTCAGGCCCATAACGTTTGTTTATAAAACAGCTTTTATAGGGCCCTTCAATGTTCCTAGTAGTGTATCAAACATACACATCACTATCAGGCCATAACGTGTGTCTATAAAACCCAATCTGATAAGGACCTTCAGTGATCCTGGTTCTGTATCAGTCTGTCACATTACTGTAAGGCCCAATACATGTGTTTGTAAAATTGTATTTGTAGAGACCTTCACTAATCCTTCTTGTTGATCAGTCGTTCAAATCAATGTCAGGTCCATAATATGTGTCTATTTTACCGCGTCTTTCCCATAACATGTGTCTATAATACCTCATCTTGGCCATAATATGTTTCTATAATACGTCATCTTGCCCATAACATGTGTCTATGATACCTCATCTTGCCCATAACATGTGTCTATAATACCGCATCTTGCCCATAACATGTTTCTATAATACCTCATCTTGCCCATACCATGTTTCTATAAACCTCATCTTGCCCATAACATGTTTGTATAATACCTGATTTTGCCCATAACATGTTTCTATAATACCTCTTCTTGCCCATAACATGTGTCTATAATACCACATCTTGCCCATAACACGTGTCTATAATACCTCATCTTGCCTATAACATGTTTCTTTAATATCTCATCTTGCCCATAACAAGTGTCTATAATACCTCATCTTGCCCATAATATGTGCCTATACTACCTCATCTTGCTCATAACATGTTTCTATAATACCTCATCTTGCCCATAACATGTTTCTATAATACTTCATCTTGCCCATAACATGTTTCTGTAATACCTCATCTTGCCCATAACATGTGTCTATAATACCTCATCTTGCCCATAACATATTTCTATAATACCTCATCTTGCCCATAACATGTTTCTATAATACCGCATCTTTACATGACCTTCAGTGTTTGTGCTTGTGAATCTAATTGCCCAAACCTCATTCAGAAGTATGCAAATCGTAGAACTAGAGAACAAGTAAAGACCCGTTTTAAATGATCTACTTCATACACTACTTTTGCGTAGATAGTGTCAGACTTGATTTTGGTCGGTTTCAAGTTATGTAGGTAGACCTTTTCAAAAGCATCTGCTGCGAGTTGAAAAGAGATCAATGTTGTCCGAGAGCAGGCACTGTTGTCTCTGATGGGGGTGTTCGAGATTTCACTATATACGTTTTAATTCAATTTTTTTCCTGATGTTAGGTGGCCAATTAACACCGCATTGTTGTCCATAACTGTTAATAGAGATCCATTTCTGCATTCGAGAAGACTGGCATATATTGATATTGGGGATTGAATATTTCATGCTCCATAAATACAGGGAACGTGTTTTTTGTGTGCGCATCAATGAAAACTGTACTTCTCGTGTGGACATAATAGTTATAAAGATTATGTTACATTTATTTCATGTAGAGAATACGATGTTAACAACAGGCCCCGCATATTTGTATTTCAAACCTCCAAATACATATTATCATAATATCAATGGTGTAACATAATTCCATGTGGAATATAGGATGTCTGTCTGGTATCTGCATTCAGCGGGTCCTGGAAAAGAGTGATAGAATGGGACTGTCATCTCTTAGCAAACTAGTTATTCGAAACGTGGTGATCCGAAATTGATCTTTATCCCAACCTACTTCAGACGTTTCTCATACCCATTATAGTGTAGCTACGCCACTGTAAAAACAAGGCTGCAGTTACAATCACGTTCAAAACAGATCACGGTGGCCATGTTGGGGACACACAATAATTCCGGTTCTGTTATGACATTCAACGATATATCAGGAGCAGATGAGGCATCATATTACTTTGTCAGTGATTACGCAGTTTTAATTTTTCAGTGGCTCAACTACGCCATAGTTTGTCAGGCTTTCGACATATTTGGAACAGTCTCCAACATCATCAACATCATCTGTTTTGTCAAGCAAGGATTCAAAGATCCGGTAAACGTCAGTTTTCTAGGTAAATATAGAATGCACATTCAAGTAAAACAATAACCGCATGTAAATGTAATTGAAGTATTTCAACAAAAGCAATCAGATGTCTTCCTTGTATTTGATTATTTCACGATATTAATAATGTGTATGTTTAAGGGTGTTCTCATCTCTAACTGTAAAGGAAATCCCATAGCAGACACTACTGTCAAAAATAAAGTGTTTTATACTTCATTGTACTAGGCCACATTTTATTTTTAAGGTAGATGGGCTAATTCCATTCATCACTGTCATTCTTTACCTAAAGTATGTCAGGTACCAATTTACAGCTGAGTCGACTTGAGCGTGCCGATAACAATCTACCCCTGGGTTAATAGACTGTCGTGCATAAATACACACACACACACACAATCACATACAAATTCAGTACACATAAACACGAGATGGTGGGATTTGAATCTCCCAAATTTGCTCTGCACAATGGTCTCAAGGCAGGTGAGAACATTTTCACTGCACAATGGTCTCAAGGCAGGTGAGAACAGCGTCTAGTAATATTGCAAATTGACTGAAAACACGGATATCCCGTGTATACTATGAGCATATATAATAGCCCTAGGCATTTGAAAATCATAAGAGTGGGTTGGTAGTCCCTGAAGGTGCAAAATGTTGCCAAAAAAGTAATGACACAGTATGCAATCTACCCTCCCTAAGTCCTAGTAAGCCACATGAAGTTAACATTGCAAGATCAAGAACGTACTACTGATAATCTTTGGCTATCTGGCAGTAGGTTTAACCTGCCTGTTTAAATACTAGAATTTCGGGATCAAGATGCTGAGCAGCACATGAGTTCCAGTGGTTAGCGACCCATAGCTAACTGCTAGCGTCAGGGTCAGCGAACCATAGCTGCCAAGACCCTTCTACACCTCCATGCGGTGATCCTGGATAACAAGCTGCAGCAGAGCAGACTGGCTAAGGAGAAGGGATCGAAGAGGGAATGCTAAACCAGTACTCAAAAAATGCTTCTGAAGTCGGATGTGTTGGACCGAAAGGTACAAATATCGCAGCCAAGCTGTAAACTACGACACAACGCATTCCGTTCTCTGGACTACATTCTGCTACTTAAGCCCTTTCAGAGTTTGGTAGTGGGAGATGGAGAATGAACGAAGAAGAAGAAGAATACTAGAATCTCAAATACTCAAGTATAAATGAAATAAATCTATACTTACATACACATATATACACGCGCAAACACGCACGCGCGCACATGAACACACCCATACACATACACACACACTTAACAACATTTATATATCTTGCCTGTATATTACTTTAAATATACTTTATTAACAGTTCAAAGATCTGTATTTCTGAATCTACTTGACCGTACTTTGTAAGCTGTTATTAGAACTGTCGTATAGAATAAAGATATTGTATTAAAAGCATTTTGTATATTAGTTATTGTAATGTTACACATTTTTGAGATTGTGTACTTTTAATTGTATGCAACCGGGGACGGCGTGACCTAGTGGTTAAGTGGCACGGCTCACAACCCGAACGTGCTGGGTTCGATCCCCATCACAGCACCGGCCGTTACCCCGTGGAAGCAAACCCTTAGAAAATGCAGGAGGAAGCAGACCGTTACATACAATGCATGCTGAAGTCGGATGCACTGGGCCGACAGGCGCAAAATAAAAACACAGTGCAACGCACACCGCCTTGGTTCATTTAGTTGTTCATTCTTAATTAAAGTTGATTGTATAATCTTTTAATCACACTTAAATATATACCAGTTAAATAGAGACAAACGTACGATATGACAACTGGGAAGAGAAATGTATGTTCGTTCTTCGTTCTTATTTCGACGCTTTCTTCGCTTAGGGGTTGTCACCCTTGAGCGGGTCTCAACTCAGGATAGACAAATGTATATTCAGAACAAATGCAAAGTAATAACAGATTTGGAAATGAAGTGCAATAAAAGTTATTGCGGGTTATCACAGAGTCAGTAACAGACGTCGACCGAATGATGCAGCTATTGGAGGGTGAGAGCAGGAAAGCGAGACTGGAGATGAACGTCTCGAAGACCAAAGTGTTGCGTTATCGCTTCTCCACTTGTGATCCAGTCTTCCATGGAGAGGAACGATTGGAGAATGTCAACGAGTATATCTTTCTTGGGGGTATTTTCAATTAGAAGAATAACCTGGAACCTGAACTGACAAGACGTCACCGCGCGCATTGGGCAGCCTCTATTAACAGGGGTCCTAGATGGTTGCCATGATCAGGAACTACGAGCCTCCCTCTTCAAATCCTCTGTACTCCTTGTGATGACCTACGAGGCTGAGACATAAGCACCAACAAAAACACCGGAGGACAGATTGAGAGTGACAAAGGCCTCCCATAAAGGACGCTTGTCGGAATCACTCATCAACGTATGCAAGGTTTCCACAATTCTAACATAAGACGATTATCCCTGGTGAATGATGCGATAATCCATGCAGACAAAGCAAAACATAGATGGACAGGTCACATGTATCGACGGAACGATGGTCGATGGAGCCCAGCGACAGCAGTCTGGTATCCTCGAGGTAAGAAGAGATCGAGTGGAAGACCTCCATAGTGTTGGTCAGACTCCCTTTTCGTACCCTGCAACATCCGAGATGCCTCTAAAGGAGTACCTACCACGCACTTGACTTCCGTGGCCGAAGACAGAGTCCGCTGGAGACACAGTTTGGACCCACAGCTATCTGAGAAACGCGTCATCAAGATCAAGATTAATATCAAGAAGTATTAAGTTATGGGTGAGAAAATATGGATCATGTCAAATCAGATAAATCATGCACATGAAGACAGTTCAACATGAGATGAAAGATGCCACACTTGGATTCCTACACAGGAAAAAGTTCAATCGTCATTCCCATGCCAATCATAGGGGTACCTCTCTGCTATCAATCGGAGGCAACATTTTGGCCAGTCCTGCTCAACCGCTTAAATTGTCACCTTGAGCAGGGTTTACTGCCTGAGAGTCAATGTGGTTTTCGTGTGGGTCTTTGGGCGGTTGACATGGAATATGCAGCCCGTCAACTGCAAGAAAAATTTCAAGAACAAAATTGTAACATGCACACAATTGTTTTAGCGATCTGGCTAATGTCTTTGACACCGTCAAGAGGGATGGACTCTGGCGAATCGTGGCGACGTTTGGATGCCCCTGCAGATTCATTGCTGTTGTCCGCTAATGTCATAATACTATGGTGGCTCGTCTACTGCATGTTGGAGAATTGTCTGTGACAATTTCCATTCACCACCGGTGTCAAACAGGGTTGTGTGCTAGCACCAACACTCTGTAGCATGGTCTTTGCAGCAAAGCTCACTGATGTTGTTCATGGCACTGCTTCTGGGATGCATATCAGGTATGAAACGCAAGGTCAGTTGTTCATTCCGAGGCGCCTTAAATGCTACATTAATGTGCGATAGGCCACGATCCTAGATGATCTATTCGTGGACGATTGTGTACTGAACACTTGCTCAGAGAAAGAAATGCAGTCCATCATGACGGAGAATTCATCGGCATGTGGTAGCTTTGGTCTCACGATCATCTCTAGGAAACGCATGAACTCTCTGAGCCTGCCCTGGGAAGCCGTACATCGAACCAAACATTACTGTACAGAACCAACGTCTCCAGGCAATCACTAGCTTCACCAATCTAGGCATTACCCTAACTAGACAGTCGAATATCGATAGTGAGGTAATTAGTAGGTGTGCTAAAGCGAGCTCTGCGTTTGGGAGGCTCCAAGCAAATATCTGAAACCGACCAGGCACCAGTGTCGTCACCAAGATAAAAATGTATCGTGCATTGGTAGTATCCACTCTGGTGCATGCTCGTGAGGCATGGACAGTGTATTTCAGAAATGCCAGACAGTTCAATCGTTTTCAGTTGAGCTATCTGTGTAGGCTACTCAGGATCAGGTGGCATGACACAATGGCAAACTCTGAAATTCTTAACAATACTAACACGTTGAGCATTCACTAACTTCTTAAACTGGCTTAGCTACGATGGACGGGGTATGTTGTTGTCATGCCAGATGAGAGCATTCACAAGCAGCTGTCATACGGTGTGCTCCAAACAGGCAGACGCGTACCAGGAGGGCAGAAGAAACGCTACAGAGACTCCTTGAAAGTGTCCCTAAATGCTTCAATACTCCTGGGAGATGCTTGCACAATTCCGTATCACCTGGCGAGCTAGTATCATCTGACGAGCTAGTATCACCTGGCGAGTTAGAATCACCTGACGAGCTAGTATCACCTGGCGAGCTAGTATCACCTGACGAGCTAGTATCACCTGACGAGCTAGAATCACCTGGCGAGCTAGTATTACCTGGCGAGCTAGTATCACTTGACGAGCTAGTATCACTTGACGTGCTAGTATCACCTGACGAGCTAGTATCATGAAGGTTCTCAGGTTGCAGTACAGAGAGTACGGCCATAGCGGAAATTCAGTGTTTAGCACTGAATGGGTGTGTACACAGTTGACACTTTGAAGTATGTTGTGGTTGGATTCAGTTTAGGTGCTTGTTACGTACGTTGTATTAGGTTCTCAGACAGAAAATGGTGCTCAGATCCTTCTTTGTTAGTTGAGTGACGCTGTGTTGTGAATTCAGGTGTGATGTATGTCTGTAGACTTTTTTTCCAGTGTTTCCCATGGCACATCAGTTTAGCGAAGTTTCCTTGCCTGTTGATTTTATGAGTTGTTTGGCTGTATGTAGAGTTGTTACTGTGTTTAGCGGTTCTTGCCTTGGTCCCTGGCAGCTATACTATGTTTGGGTCAATTAACTAGTCTTTGGCTGCCAGGGCCTGTCACTGACAGAGTTCTCTAATGTAGGGAAATTTGGCGACACTATCAGTCTGCCGTTACGGCAAGCACTCAATGAGAAAGTACGCCTAATGGTGTCTCTGTAAAAACACAAATATTTCTCATAAATTCTCAACACAAACTACCATCTGCAAGTAGTTAATACATTTAACGCACAACGCATGTTGAAATGTGTAACCATACGTATCAACAATATTTTACTCAGACACAATAGCTTTGCCGTATACACATACAACTCACCAGAGTAATACCAGTGCTGACAATAATAGTGTCCAGGTAGCCTTCTCAGAAGGTTGCAAATAGATGACTAATGAGGGTGGTGAATGAGGCTGGCAACCTCATTATTTCAAACCATTGTTATCGGAGCCTCCACTATAAAACCCGGAAACAGGCTTCCCGAAAGGAGTAAATGTAATGGTAAACCATTTTTTTACTGAAAGGAGAGAAATAGTGGATCCTGTTACTTATTTATATCTAATATTATTTTTCTCAGGACTAGCTATTTCCGACCTCGGCTCTCTGGTAACCCTTATATACCTGAACCTCAGCTTGACCCCAGTGTTTCAGTACGCTGACCTGCCCTTTAACACTCTAGAGGTGGAGTATCTGACAGTTGGATGGCCGCACATGATGTTTACTCGTGTGTCCAGTTGGGTCACCGCTTTGATCACCGTAGAGAGATGCCTGTGTATAACGATGCCCTTGAAGGTTTGTATCCAGATTTCATATCATATATAGTCGACGTGACAAATTGGATAGAGGGCTTGTGGCTTGAGGTAAGGAGACCTTGTGGAATCTAAACTTAATTATATCAAGACAAATTTCAATATAAGATTATCCAATCTATTGCTGTCATGCTACATTGTGATTCTCTAGAGAAATAATTTGACCCGCTAATATACGAGGCGTGTTCAAATGAAACCGGACCGAACTGCAACAAGTGAACATGCATTCGATGCACAAGATGACGTCACTTCTAGTGTAAACAGCACATACCAACCGTCACATTTGCACGATTTCATTATCCTCCAACTCATACTTTTCTCAGCAGACTATTGAAAATATGGCTGGTGTGATACGGGATCCGTCCAGAGTTGATCAGCGAGCGGTAATTCGGGTTCTTTTTTTTTTTTTTTTTTTTTTTTGCGTTCGCCTTATTTCCCTATTCCCCAAGGCGTATGTGCATTACACTGTGGTTTTTATTTTACGCCTGTCGGCCCAGTGCATCTGACTTCAGCATGCATTTTATGTAAGGGTCTGCTTCCTCCTGCATTTTCTAAGGGTTTGCTTCCCCGGGGTAACGGCCGGTGCTGTGATAGGGATCGAACCCAGCACCTTCTGGTTGTGAGCCGTGCCACTTAACCACTAGGCCACGCCGTCCCCTAATTCGGGTTCTAACAGCTGAATGATGTCGACTAGTTGGCATTAATCGCAGAATGCAGTGTATGGTGATAAAAGAGTTGCGTCGAAGACAACAGAAAGAAGGACGTGAGGTAACGAAAGATCTTCCGAGACCAGGCCAGGCGCATATTGTTGCGTCAGAAGATGCCATCGCCAAAATTAATGCAGCAATTCGAGTGGACCGTCGCCATAGCTTACGTTCGCTATTAGAGGTATTCGCTGTGTCGCTAGAGACAGTTCAAATGACGGTTAGCAAAAAACTGAAGTATCGGACGGTGTGTTCACAATGGGTACCTCGGATGCTGACCAATCACCATACGGAAGAACGGATGGGATGAAGTTTGAACCACATGCTGCGATACGAAGAGGAGGGTGATTTATTTATTTTGCGTATAGTAGCAGGTGATGAATCGTGGTGCCACCACTTTGAGTTGACGAGCAAAACTGCTAGCATGCAATGGAAACATCACATTTCACCTAAACCAAAAAAAATTCAAGTCACACATTTCCGCTGGTAAGGTTATGCTGACAGCGTTCAGCGTTTTTTGACCATAAGGGACTTTTGTTGGTAGACTTTAAAGAGCCTGGCGTGAACATCAATGCTTTTCGCTACAATGACACACTAGACACGATGCATACATCAATCAAGAATAAACGACCCGGCTTGCTTTCGCATGGTGTGATTCTATTGCACGACAATGCGCGTCCACATGTCGCGAACATTGTTCAGCAACCTTTATGGTGGGAATTACTGCCATACCCAACATATAGCCTGGGAATGTCCCCTTGTGACCTCCAGTTGTTCGGACACTTAAACAAATTTATGAAAGCACAAAGATTCGACTCCGCTGCAGACGTCATGGGCTCGGTGACCAAATGGTTCAAAGAGCTATCAAAGCCATTTTTTTCGAAGGTCATCCGCCGTCTACCCAACCAGTGGGATGCGTGTCTGAAAGCTTATGCCGACTTGTTCTAACTAACCCTGTGGCATGTTTGCTCCATAACAATTGCTATATTTAATGCTGTCCCTCCAGATGATGCAACTTTCAGATGTTTGTAACAAAGCCACTGGGCTCGGTTTCATTTGAATACGATTTTTGAAAGTTTTAAAGTCAGTAAGGAAATATTACAAGGTTTCCACAAGAGCTTTAACAATATTGGACATGTGTTTTTCTTCTTCTTCGTCTTCTTCTGCGTTTGTTTTCAATCTCCCGCTACCAAACTCTGAACAGGTCTTTGCAAGTAGCATTATGTAGTCCGGAGAACGGAATGCGTTGTGTCGCTAGCTTACAGCTTGACTCCGATATTTGGAGCTATGTCCTGTAAATCAAATGAGATTGTTGTCGTTAAATGCCCACAATGAGTACGTTTACTCTCTAAAAAGGGCGTTTAGTGGCTGATTGTAGTGACTTGCTTTACACTCTCTGAGCGTGCTGATGAAGGTAGATCACGGTCCTCCAGGCAGGTGTGCCTGGATCATTATTGAGGTGGCGACGGTGATCATTTATGTGGTGGTGGTAGTGATCATTATTGTGGCAGTTGGAGAAATCATTATGGTGGTGGTGATCATTATTGTGGTGGTTTAGTGTGATGATCATTATTGTGATGTAGTGGTGGTGATGATCATTATTGTGATGTTGGTGATGGTCATTATTGTGGTGGTGGTGATGGTCATTATTGTGGTGGTGGTGATATTCATTATTGTGGTGGTGGTGATGATCGTTATTGGAGTGGTAATGATGATAATTATTGTGTCAATGGTGGTGATTATTGTTGTGGTGGTTGTTTTGATCATTATTGTTGTGGTGGTGGTGACGATCATTACTGTGGTGATGATCATTATTGTGGTGGGGGTGATGTTCATTATTGTGGTGTTAGTGATGTTCATTATTGCTGTGGTGGTGGTCATAATCATTATTAAAGAGAATACTGGTGATGGTGATGATTGTGGTGGTGATTATTGTGGTGATGGGGGTGATGATCATTATTGGAGAGATGCTGGTGATGGTGGTGATCATTATTGTGGTAGTGGTGATCATTATTGTGGTTGTGATGATCATTATTATTATGGTTGTGGTGATTATTGTTATGATAGTGTCGGTGGTAATGCTAATGCCCACTATTGTGGTGGTGGTAGTGATATGGTGGTGGTTATGGTGATTATTATTGTGGTGGTGATGGTGATAATTATTATGGTGGTGGTGATGATCATTATTGTGGTGCTGGGGGTGATCATTATTGAGTTGGTAGTGATGTTGATCATTTATATGATGATGCTTGCAGAATATAATGGAAATACAATTACACATAGTTAATTTAGTTATCTGGTGATATATCTTAAGATGTAAAAAAAAGAAAAAAAACGAAAAAAAAAACAGAGCTGTTCGGGTCCATACTGCATCAATGGAATTTTCTAGAACATAATGTGCATGTTTCTGTGTTTCCTACTAGGCAAAATGATCTGCTTCCATACTTGAAAATGATAGATATGATAAATAATTCATTCCTGGCATTGATATACTGGGTCTGATGGCAAAACTACATATCTACTACACAGACGATGATTGCAGGCTGTTCATATATTTATCCAAATTTAGCAGCTCCATAATTTGTAACGGTTTACCTCTTTCTCTATTTGGGTAAGCGGTCCAGTCGAAAGAAACGCACAACAGCATTAAACAGCTGTTACAAACCATCAACTATGACACTTATAAGTAGCATATTTGTGGTGATTTGAAGATCAATGCCATCTTAATGTTGTTACAGCCGTGTTTCACAAAGTTAAGCTGTTTGCTCTGTCTGTGGGACATCCGTGCCGCGAACTCACACTACTAGAACAAGTATAGGCCCCAACAACAATCACTTGCACCGATGAAAATATGTTCTTAACTAACCACTTGTAGAATTCTTGCAAAAATCTTGCTCCATCTCTCCAAACCAAACTTGAAGGAACGAAAAATTGTGTACATGCCGTGTTTAGAAATAGGACAGGATTTATATATCTTCGTGATAAATTTCTAAGCCTTAACGAGACCACTAATCAAGTTATCCAAATTTGTAAGTCGACAGATACGTCAGCTAATTGATACTATTCTCACAGGGGATGGCAAGTTAGGTTTGGATTCTTTCCAGTAAGTGTCCACTAACTTTATCAGCTGCCAATTACATGGCGTTTGTAGAAACCATGTTGCAGTTCTCCGAAAGACTAGTCCAACATGTACCTGAAATTATCCTTTTTACACTATCATTTTGAAGTTTTCCCTGCAAACTCCGGTACCGTTAGTAGCAAACATCGAGAACGATTTCATCAGGACATTAAGACCCTCAAAATAGGTATCAATGAAAATGGAATTCAGCAAGGCTAGCAGACTATTGTTGGACCCTTGTGAGAAACGCAATACAAACGACAGGCAAAATGGCGTCGTTGTGAATCATTTCTGCTAAGAGCATTATTGTCATACGGTATGCATATCCAGTTGCGCAAACCCTGTTTTATATATATTAAAAACAACTAGAGATAATCTGGTGTTTTAAGGGCCATTTTTATTTTCAGCATCCCACATAATATAAAGGTACCGTAACTTGATTTAATCTCGGTTACACACACAAAATCTAAATGTGTTGTCCAGTGTAATTAAACGCCATCAAACGTACTAACGCTTTCATACTTACACGATTGTTGCATCTGATACCTTTAATAATTTCAAAAACAGTGCACATATTATACAATGTCTCTGGCAAAATATATGTTCAAACTGTTGTTTTATTTGCTAAAAACCACACGTGATAATTGTCTAAGCACTGATTCTGGTTCTTTTGTAGCTGGTTACAGTGGCTCTTCTTATATGCTGACGCATTCTTATTGAAGATGAACCTAGATTCTCTTTGCTGTAGTGAAAAGTGAAGCTTCTGGAGCAGGCCCACCATTATGAGCAGGGTGTGGCAAATTTCAGTGGGGCTCACCAGTCAGCCTACAATTTCACCAGTCAGCGTGGGCGGACTACAGTAGTGCAATTTATGTGAATAACTTTACACTTGGCACTAATTCACCTTTATTTCTAAACAGCAATGCGAACGAAACCAAAATAAATGCATTACTTACACAGTATTTGTCTATTTCTTCTTAAAAAAAGACTTCTGTCAGAGGCACGGCGTTTGTGTCCATAAACGTGCTTGGTAGTGTTAGCTCTGAAGTACCATTTAGCGATGACTTTAGTAGGTTTAAATTGTGGCAGTGGAGGTCCATTTAGATTATTCATCATTAGCTAGCTTATGTACAATCTATTCAAACCGTAATATCATTAATAATTGTGCGAGAGTTGTTATGCAATAACGATTACAAATATAATTAACAATTAATAACGGAATTTTTTAAAATCGTCAAGCAAAACTGTTTACTCGTCACAGACGAGCATACGAGTACTAATATCAAACCCTGACTATCAAATCCATACGTATCGCTTGAACTAGGCTGTAAGGAAAGAAGACTAAGTTTTGTCAGGAACAACATACTGATTAGACATGTTAGTCAGGTTCCGGCAAAATATACTGCCCAAGACGTGATCACCGTAGTAGTGAGCAACACGCAGATGACGTCAAGCAAAGCGCAATAGTCTGGAGGACTCCGGTCTACCGTCATCAACAGCCCTCCATTAAACGTCCTTTTCAGGGCGCACAAAAGAGTAATCCTACTTGGTGGGCATTGAACAACAACAACATTAACAACTAAGCTGTAATACATCCTGTTCCCAAGAGCCCCCGAGGACATGAGTTGAGAGTCTTAGTCTGTAAGTTTACACTGACCTTGATCTTGAACCCTAGGCTTGTGACACTAATGCTTTTAAGTCAACTAATTATGTTTACATTTGCAGGTGAAGACCATGATAACCTCACAGAGAGTCTCTGTGATAATTGCTTGTCTTTTCATTGTATTGACCAGCAGTATCTCACCAGTGTACTGTGTCAACGGGTTCGCACAGAAATTTGATCCAGAAAGAAATAAAAGTATTCTACGTTTGGTGGCTACAAAAGATCGGGAAATTGTTGAAAAAATTTCTTTCGCAATCAACAACATTTTTGTACCAGTAACAGCATTCATCACAGTCTCCATCAGTACAATTATTTTGGTAGTTGAACTTAAAAGGAAAACTAAATGGCGGAGTCAGGCTACCAAGGAATCAAGTTCCAATGCCATATCTAACCGGGACCAGAAGGTGGCAATGATGGTTGTCATGGTTTCCATACTCTTTATTGTTTGTTTCATCCCTGTTGCGATATACTTTTTAGCCATGATGTTGGTTCCAGAATTTGCTATTGATGGTGAATACCGGAACTTATTTTTAATAGTGTTTGGACTTGGTTTCACTTTAGAGTCTACAAACTCATCGATGAATATCTTCATATATTACCACATGAGCAGTAGGTACAGGGTGGTGTTTCGTCAACTTTTCCACAAGAAAACTCTTGATGAAGAATAGATAGCGATTTAAATATCGTTGATACACGATCAGAGTGACACTGAAACTTTTACAAGCACATTTCCAAAATGCGCAGCATAGGTCATATTTACCAATAGAATCTAATGTGAAGGAGTCAAGCATGCATGAATACATTCTTGTGCTCCCTTCCCGATTGGTGAGTTAATATTTCTTCTTACTACCTCACTATCAGCAGGTCCAATTGTATTGAGTGCTTCATGTAATTCATTACATGTTACGATGCCTTCATCACCGTGTAACGCGATTCTATCCCGATATCTGATTTATGTTCTTTTATTCTCCATATCTGAACAAATGGAACGAGTTTTTTTTTTTTTAAAAACCTAGTAAATATTTTGTTGCAAAATTCTCGATATTTGTTTACAAAGCAATGTGAGACGAGTTAATCTTGTCTATGATTATTTGTTTTAAAGACCGTGCTAAAGAAGTGTCGGACAATATAATAAAAGTTGGGAAGATATGACTGCGATAATCAATATATGGATTGTTTAATAAAATGATGGTGTGTTATTTTGGAATGTGCAAGGCAAATTCTGATAGGAATAATACGAAAGTTATCCACCTGGAGAGTAGACACAGTGATATGACTAAAATAAGTGACAGAATATATAGCGGAGTGAAAGGAGGGGAGATATAATTATTTAAATTAAAATAACAAGAGTGTTTATTTCATAATATGATATTCAATGGTGATTTTGTGTTGGTGAAAAGACATTTATATGCTAACAATGCAATACGCACATAAAACCCACAAATAAACTATCTATAAACATGTCAAAACTAATGATCTATCAGAAGAATATATTTCCAATATGTCATGACAAAAGAACATCAATTTGAACTTGCAAGTATAGTGAAAATTCCCCATAAAAGAGAAAATAGTACATGATAATGTTCGCCCATCACATGTGATGAAGACCAGTCTCTTTTTTCAGTCGCGTGGACCTTCTTTTCTCTTGATGTGTCAGTTGAAATGGATGACTTGCGCTGCAAATTGGATTACAGAGGGAAAGAAACTGCGGTTTTTGTCAACCTCACTCTCTGGTCTTGAGCTGCATTTGGCCAGTGGCAAGATTTTATAGAGACAACTGGAGATAGCACAGGATGCAGATTTTTCCTCAGGGTTTACTCCCGAAGCCTTTCTTGTTAAATGGTATCCTGCAGCGTAGAGTGAAGGACATCTATCGTTTTTTGTCGTGTCTTTTCCATAACCGCAAGAGATCGTAGGTGCATCTCTCCCAGGCCGTGTTCAAGTCCATTATACTCGTGTCTGAATTTCAGTCCCAGCAAAACCGACAGCTAGAGCCAAGGGTGCCAATCTTGTGAAGTTCAGCCGTGTGAACTAGACCGTACAAATGCGACACCGGTTAAAGCGTAGTGCTAATTCATAAAGCCGATGTTCAGGCCAAAGAGAGTGGCACAAGCACACATCCCTGCTTCACTTCATTCTTGATGGGAAAAGAGTTTGAAGAAGATTCATTATATAAAAAGAGCCGTTGATATCAATGTGAAATAAAATAATTATCAAACTTCGTAGTTTTATGGAGAAGTCGATCTTAACGAGGAGTTCAAATAGACCCGTTTTACTAACCAAGTCGAAAGCCTGGGTGAGGTCTAGAAATATCATAAAGAGCAGCTGGTCCTGTTCTCTAAACAACTTCTGGACATGGCGAAGAGAGATAATCATGTCCGTTTTGGATCTACCTATTCTCAATCCACACTGGAATTATGGATACACTGTCCGCTATCAACGTATGCCTGTTTGGGAATATGCGGGCGTAAATTGTCCCTACAACAAGATGAAGGGAAATCCCTATATATATATATTGCAGTCCCCGTGGTGAACCTTGTTTTTTGTAAATCGTTACAATGATGGCGTCACGCATATCTTGGGTAACTGCCCCTTCTCACCAGCAGATGCGTAGGAGGGCTATTTCAGCCGAAACAGTGCAGATTTCATACAATTGATGGCTTCGGGCGGGATACCATCGCCACCTGGTGCGTTATTTATATACAATAATACGGCATACACGCACATGCACGCACGTACAAAAACACACACACGCACAAATATATATATATATATATATATATATATATATATATATATATATATAAAGTATGAATATGAAAGTGTGTATTCACGTTAAAAGGGTATATGGTGGTTATCTCATATTTTTTATCTCATTAGTCCAGTCATCCACAAAATACTGACCAGAACTTCGCGTCAAGGTCAGCCCCGATATACTGACCAAGACCACATATCACCTTCCATGTTGCGTTGCATAGCAACAAGTAGTTTTCAAGACAGTCTGGCTGACCGGATGTAGATAGCATTGATCCCCGTAATAGTAACAACAACAATCTCATTTGGTGTAGATCTCCAACATTGTTAAGCCCTGGCGGAAACTTTGTAGTATTTTTTGCCCTGGATTGTAAACTTTCTACAATTTATACTCTGGTCAGAATATCACAGTAAAGAATCAAATATAGCTCGAGGGCAATAGGTTGAATAATTTGGATCTCGAAATTTGTCTTGTCTACATTCCACCTATCTCCTTACCTCATGCGACAAGCGCTCTAACCAATTTGTCACATCAACTATAACTATATGATATGAAACCTGGATACAAACCTTCAAGAGCATCGTTATACACAGGCATCTCTCAACTGTGATCAAAGCGGTGACCCAACTGGACACACAAGTAAACATCACGTGAGGCCATCCAGCTGTCAGATACTCCACCTCTAGAGGGTCATAGGGCAGATCAGCGTACTGAAACGCTGGGGTCATGTTGATGTTCATGTATATAAGGGTTACCAGACAGCCGAGGTCGGAAATAGCTAGTCAAGAAAAAAATAGATATAAAAAAGTAAGATGATCCACTATTTCTCTCCTTTCAGTGAGAAATTGGTTCACCATTACATTAGGTCTCCTTTCGGGAAGCCTGTTTCCGGGTTTTATAGTGGTGACTTCAATAACAATAGTTTGACATAATGAGGTTGTCAGGCTAATGTACCACCCTCATTAGTCATCTTTGTATAACCTTCTGAGAAGGCGATTTTTGACACAATTCTTGTCAACACATATGTTTTACTCGGATGAGTGGTATGTGTGTACTGCGAATTTATTATGTTTGAGTAAAATATTATTGATACTTATGGTTATACATTGAACTTGCATTGTGTAGTAAGTATATGAACTACTTGTAGATTATACTTTCAGCTGAGAATTTCTGAGAGTGATTCGTGATTTGACAGAGATGACATTATGTGAACTGTCCCATTGAGAGCGTGTCGTAACATGAGACGAATAGAGTGGTCAAATTCCACTACATGAGAAAACTCATGCATTCCAATTCAAACCCCAGCTCCATTTACGCTAGTACTTTGCCTGCTGAGGGGGGAGTAGTAATCTGGATTTAGTGGAACGCTCTAGAACCAGTACCTTGTATCTGGTACATAAATACAAGTTGAATCAATCGTAGCTGGTCCCTAAACGAAACAAACATTGATCACCCTCACATCTTCACATGTGACCCTCATTCACTAACAAGGTTTATCCCAAAAGTGACATAGTACAGCTGTCAAAGACAGGACCTTACAGGGATAGACCAATTATTTGACCCAAACATGGTACAGCTGTCAGGGCAGGACCTGCCGGCCAAAGACCAGCTATTTGAATATTAAATTCTGAAGGCCTGAACTGGGTCTTGAAGATGCGGAGTCGAAGCAGAATCTGTTTAATTATGGGGATAGGCTTCTAAGATCAAGAAAATTTACAGAAACAAAGGGGCCTCATTCTCTAGACTTCATACTTTAGACCTAGAAGGTATGATGAGAAAAAAAAAATTATGGTAAAAATGAATTTTTGTAACTTGTTTATTATTTTGCTTCTTGCGTCTTTTCTCTTGCGGCCTAAACAAGTATCGATTTTAATGAATGATTAAAATGCTTCTGCTGAATATAGAAGCAGGACAAAGATCATATTCACTGATAATGACAAAATCGGACCTAAAGTAATCCTAGACACGCAAACAAAACAAAACATCACACATTTTTAATATCTCGGCTCAATTATAAGTAACGATGGAGATTGCAAAAAAAAAAAAAAAAAGAGAACAAAACAAAGAAGAAGAAGAAGAATTGCCGGGGATTTGCAAACGTTTACTAAAAGGGAAAACGTATGGCAGAATACTAACATGATAAAAATAAAGATTTGCGTCTTCCTATGATATCACACTTATGCGATAAATGCACAATCACACAAACACTAAGGGGAAATATAGAATCTTTCAAGCGAGGCCGAACATGCATCTCAGTGGATGAGCTGACAGAAGCCAGCAACTCAAAACTGGCTGTTTGCATTCAAGTTATCAAACCTGAGATGAGCTATTCCGCTTCAAAGTGGCGGATCTGGAAACATGCTGTACTAGTATATTCTGGCATAAAGAATATGGATCGCTCTGGTAAGGCAAATCCTAAACCAAAAAACACCAACTAACATCTGGTGTGTCGTGCCGAAAGGCAGATATAACGCAGCCTCACTGGAAACTACGATACAACGTCAGTGGACTAATATAAAGAAAAGAAGGAAAAGGAGAAGAAGAAGAGGAGAAGATGAGGTAGAAGAAGAACGAGAACGTGGAGACATATTATAGAAAGGAGGTGAAACGAGAAGGAGAAAGGATAAAGGAGGAGGAAGAAAAGAGGAACAGAAGAAGTAGAAGGAAGAGGGCATGAGAAAGGAGGAGCAAAGAAAGGTGGAGAAATATGTAAGAAGAAAAAGAAGCCCGATAAATGGAACACTTTGTATGGCATTACACAACAACTGATAAACAATATCGTGGCATTGGGACGAAGAACAAGAGCCAGTATTCTGCTGGTCCATGACAACAACAACACAGGTCTGGACATCATTTACACCAAGGTACATCGTCCTCGTTTGTTTCTATTCTGGCACGTGAGCCGACTCCTCAAGAAAGTCCCGGCCCGCCGATATATCATATCTCATATATCATCGCCAAACCCTATAGACACGAGTGGGGAAGACTCGATAGTCCTGTAAGACAACTTCTCTAAGAGAGACAACTCTGACAAAAAAACAACTGCTGCCTTGCAGATAGGCTGGGGACAGCCAAAGGCTAAGGAGGGCATCCCTTCAGAAACGCCAGTTGAAATCGGATGCACTGGGCCACAGGCTTAACAGGTAACACAGTGCAAAGTATATCACAGTATGATGACAGAACCACCTATTCAACAAACTGAAGATAGGCGGCACTGACGAATGTACGTGCGGTACTGGGAAAATGACGGCTGAACATTTGCTGCAAAACTGCCCGACATACGAGGCAACACTAGACAAGCTCTATGGCAGTTTCGACAGCCTCAGAATGACCGCTGCTTTTTTCGAAAAAATACAGGTTGATGTCTGACTGCGTACGAAGAAGAAGAGGAAGAAGAAGAAGAAGAAATCCCACCATCTCATGTTTTTAAATACTGAGTTTGTATGCATATGTAAATTAACAGTCTATTGCCGCAGTGGTAGAGAGTTATCGACAAGTTCATGTCGACCCACCTGTAAGTGGGTACCTGACTAACATTAGGTAAGAAATGTCAGCGAGGAATGGAATTAGCCACCCTACCTTTCATATATATAAAATATGGCCTAGTACAATGAAGTCTATAATACTTCATCCTTGACAGCGGTGTCTGTTATTGGACTACCTTTACGGTTAGTGAAGGGAATACCTTTGAAGATGCACATTATTTTAATCATAACATTTTGTTTGTTTTTTTTTTGCGTTTGCCTTATTTCTCTATTCTCCAAGGCGGTGTGCGTTGCACTGTGGTTTTTATTTTGCGCCTGTCGGCCCAGTGCATCCGACTGTTGTCATCTATATTTTTATTTGTATCGTTTGTCCGCGATACCATTTTTTTTCTTTATTACATTTTTATTTGTTTCGTTTGTCCTGATATATGTTGTCAGTTACATTCTTATTTGTATCGTTTGTCCTGATATATGTTATCAGTTACATTCTTATTTATATCGTTTGTCCGTAATATATGTTGTCAGTTACATTCTTATTTGAATCGTTTGTCCGTGATATATGTTATCAGTTACATTCTTATTTGAATCGTTTGTCCGTGATATATGTTGTCAGTTACATTCTTATTTGTATCGTTTGCGTGATATATGTTGTCAGTTACATTCTTATTTGTATCGTTTGTCCTGATATATGTTGTCAGTTACATTCTTATTTATATCGTTTGTCCGTGATATATGTTGTCAGTTACATTCTTATTTATATCGTTTGTCCGTGATATATGTTGTCAGTTATATTTTTATTTGTGTCGTTTGTCCTGATATATGTTGTCAGTTACATTTTTTTGGTATCGTTTGTCCGGGATACCATTTTTTTTTCTTTATTACTTTCTTATTTGCATCGGTTGTCCATTGCCTTCTTTAGAATATCTATCTGTCTAAAGAATGTCATGGTTTGTAAGTGATGTTTGTTGTAAAAAAAACTAAAGTGAAGTCACAGTTTGCATCATTAATGTACCTTTGTATTTGTATTCATAGGTCAAGGCCATCGTTACTTCTCTTCTTCGTATTTCCGTTCTATTTCGTACGCTCGTTTTATGCCACCAGATGGGCCGCTTCGATCAAGTGACACGTCAGTCGCAGCTCCTCAATGGCTCCCCACAGTTTATCTTGTATGTTTCTTTCCTCAGACTAAGTATTTTCACGAGAGCCTTGGTGCAGTTGACATATTTGCAGGATGTGTTCTGGAATCTGGGGTCCTCTTTGATATGTGCATTGTGCAGTCTGTTTCATTTTATGCATGTGTGCATTAGTCTGCAATGACCTGTTCTGTGATGGGAAATGGTAGTATACTGTTTCCTATTCAGTCTATTGAGTGGGTCATGTGGGTATTTGCTGTTTGTTCTCTCTATCCACTGTTGTTTACATGTTTAAAATGTGTGCCTTGACTTCTCGGTGGATGCATTGTTCTCTTTGTCTTCCCTCCCTGGCCAGTGTGCCCGCCCATTCATTCCCATGTATGCCACAGTGGGCTAGAATCCGCTGGAGAGGGATTTTATTGTGGTCTAAGAGTTTATTTAGCTGGCACATCAGTTCTCTTTCCATACTATCTCGTGGTTCTCTTTGTGTGGCCTGTAAAATTTGCATGCAGTCACACAAAAATACTATTCTGTAATCGTTAACTCCTTTTCAATGAATACTTTGACTGTTTCAATTATTGCCTGTTGCTCTGTTCTTAGATTTGTTGAGGGCTCCCTGGCAGCACTTGCTTTTCCTATAAGGGTTCCATCCTGTAGAAATACGACGAGTCCCGCCCCTCCTTTCCTAAATGCTTCCTGTGATGATCCATCTGTGTAGACGTGCATTCATATGGGTTAAGGATAGGCGTCTCCAATATGCTTCATGGTTTTTCCTCTCAATGCATGGTCTGATTCTTTCCCCTTTCTATCGATGCCTGGTATTTTCGGTTCCACCGTGAAGTTGGGCTGTTGGTCTGTACTTTTATACACCTGTATCATTCCCCATGTCGCTGGACATTTTGATATGATTTTCTTAAAAAAATGTTTTTTGCATCCGCCCTATTTCTTTTTATCCCCAAAGCGGTGTGCCTTGCACTGTAGATTTTGTTTTGCGCTTGTCGGCCCAGTGCATCCGACTTCAGCGTGTTTGACATGATGATACTGTTCCTTGTTGAACGAGCTTCTGATAGATGATTGAAGCGTGTTTGTAATGTGGTTTTTTTGTTAATTCATTGACTTTTCCATGCATTGGACGTTTATTCATTCACTTGAATTATTCTGCCTTGTCTGCGCTCACGGATGTTCTGGAGGCCTGCTACCGATTTGAGTTCTCGGGGGGGGGGGGGGGGGGGGGGTGGGGGAGGGGGGAGGGGGGTTCTCAGACCTCTGGTTATAATTCTGAGTCCGGTATTCTGTGCCTTGTCTAGATTCTGTAGGTTGGTCTTTGCCACTGTTGCATAGGCACCCATACCGTTTTCTAGTGTTGGCCATACATATACAATGTAGACTTGTCTGACTGTGTTTGCATTTTCTCCCAATTTGTCCCTGCCAATTTTTTCCTCAGCCTTATTCTGAGTGTGGCCTTCTTTTGATTATCCTCTATCTGTGGGCTCCGTGTTAATCTTTTGTCATTTCTCATTTCTAGATATGTAGCATTGTCTTCTCTAGGTAGCAGGGTGTTTTCTAAATATAGGTAGACCTGGTTTGGCTTTGTAGAGAGCGAGAAGAGTGTTGAGAGGGTCTTGCTTTTGTTTATTATGACACTCCATAAGACTGCCCATTTCGTTACTGCATTGATTGCTTCCTGAATTCTTGCTTGGGCGGTTCCAATGGTTTCTGCGTGAGTCCATATGGCCAGGTAATCCGCATGGAGTGCCTTGTAAATGTGAGGTCTTAACTGGTTTGGCAGATAATTAATGAAGAGGATAAACAAGGTAGGGGATAGTGATCCTCCCTGGGGAACCCCGTCATGTACTTTGACTATTGCGCTCTTCTGTTCTTCCAGCTGACTCTCGTACATCGTGAGTGGAGGTAGTATTTGATCCAGTCAAACATGTTCCCCCTAATTTCACAGCCCGCTAATTTTAGCATTAGTCTTTTCTTTCAGACTCTATCAAAAGCTTTAGTCAGGTCAAAGAAGGTGGCCAATAGTTTGCATTTCCTCTGAAAGGCGTCTTCGATTTCCTGGATTAGAAAAGTGGTCTAGTCGTCGGTACTCCTCTATTTGCTAAAGTCAGACTGGCGCTCGTCTAGGATTTAGTTTTTCTTAATGAAAGTTAGCATCCAATTGTTCACCAGCCTTTTTATTGTCTTCCCCAATGCAACCAATGAGGCTGATTGGGCGGTGGCTTGTTCTGTTTTGCTTTGGTTTCCCTTTTTGAGGATTTTGATTATTTCTGCTTCCTTCCATTCTTTTGGGAACGATCACTGAGCCCACGATTGGCTTATCAGGTCCAGGGATCGCTTTCTGCTTATTGGTCCCAAGTGTGTTATCATTTCATTTGTTATCGGGTTGGGTCCAGGTGCATTTTTCATCTTACGTTTTCTCATTGCCCAATCCAATTCTAGGATGCTGAAAGGCTTGTTTATTTCATCCTCATTGTTTTCTTTCCTCTCTAATTCTTACTTTGGATATATTTATTTTGATGTCTTCTGTAAAACCCGTGGCAAGGAGATTGGCTGCTTGTTTTCTTGTATATGTCTCGCCACTCTCTTAAAGAACCGTTTTTGCATGGCTGCTTGTGTTCTTCTCGTTTAGGCTCTTCACTAGACTCCAAAGTTTTGTGGCGTTTTACTCCATGTTGAGGGATGCGGTTTTTTTCCTATCAGCTTTTTCTGATATACGTGAGTTTTTTTCTTCCTGTATATAGCTTGCTGTTTGATGTGTTCTGTGATGTTGAAGTCTGATGACCTTGCTCCATGGTAGTTCTGTTTTCGTGGCCCAGTCATACAGTTTATGTAGCTCCCTGGTTCAGATAGATTTATAATTCTATCTTCTGCCTCATGGAATTGATTTTTCTGCTGCCTCTGTGATGATGTTTGTAAGTGTTGTAGTGTTTTATCTTACATTGATTGATTTGAAGGGTGTTGTTAATTTGTCTTCAGTTAAGTCTTTGTACAGGTTCTAGTCGGCTCTTTTATAATTCCAGCCGGATGTCTTCTTTCTGTTTATGGGTAGTTTTAAATCTTTTATTGGGATCAAGACTGGGTTGTGATCACTTCTTCCAAGCTGCCTCATTACCTCTCTTTTTGTGTGCCTCTGAATGTTTTCGGTTGCCATTGCCAGACCAGGCGAACTCTGTGTTCTCCAGACCAGGCGAACTCTGTGTTCTCCAGACCAGGCGAACTGTGTGTTCTCCAGACCAGGCGAACTCTGTGTTCTCCAGACCACCAACGTTATCGTGCACACTAGGGACCAAGGGGTTATAATAGATCATACAGGAAAGGTGAGTGAGCAAGTTAAGGTAGTAGTGAAAAAGGCAAATGCAATGTTAGGTATGATAAAAAGAAATATTAAACATAGGAGCAAGGAAGTGATCGTCAAACTGAATAAAGCTTTAGTTAGACCTAGATTGGAGTACTGTGTACAGGTGTGAAGTCTTTATCACAGAGGGGACATAAACATGCTAGAAAGAATACAAAAAAGAGCGACAAAGATGATAGTGGGATTCCAGAATTACAGTTATGAGGAACGACTCAGAAAAACCGGCCTACAGTGTCTCGAAGAGAGAAGAATTCGTGGTGACTTAATACAGGTTTATAAGATGATCAGAGGAATCAATAAATTAGACTATAACAAGTTTTTTTAAACACAGCCACCTACAATAACACGAGGGCATAGCTACAAGCTGACTAAAGAGAGGTCCAGGTTAGATATTAGGAAATATTGTTTTAGTCAGAGAGTGGTGTCTGCTTAGAATGCATTGCCAGGGGAGGAAGTGGAGGCAGAGACAGTTAATGCATTTAAGAATAAACTGGATGCGCATAGCTTTTAGAGCAAGGTGATGTAAATGTAACTGGTTGTATACAGACTCTGCAGGGTCTTCTAAACCAGTATAAATACGTTAAGTTAAGTTAAGTGATCAACGTGTTATTTAACGACAACAATACAGAAATACAAATAACAACGCAAATAAGGTAGGCACTTTCATACTGATAGTTAACTGCTAGCATGCACTTTCAAGCTGACAGTTAACCACTAACGTGCACTTTCAGGCTGACAGTTAACTACTAACGTGCACTTTTAAGGTGACAGTTAACCACTAACGTGCACTTTTAGAGGCTTAAAAAGGCGATTAGGGTAGATTGTGCATGGGCTAGCAACCTCGCCATATGGAACCATTTTTATTGAAACTAGAACTGTAAATGTTGGGATACATGGATATCTGTATTCGGGCAAATTGCAGTAGTCCTATACTTCACTGGAATGAAATAGTAAATCAATCACTTATATTTCACTCATAAAATGACATTTTTCAAAACACCGGTTGAATTTTTTAAAAAGCATGCAAATTCATAAAAAAGGTAAATGATAATTGTTAATTTTACATTGCAAAACATTTAGCGACGCAAAATGTAAGCGAATAGTACTTAAACAATTTCAGTGCACGTTTAAAAATACTACAACTCTATCTTTCGATATCTATGTCTCAAAGTCACGGAACCTTTGAGTGACATATGTTCTTTGTTTTATCCTCCATATCACATTGTTCATGACAGTCAGCACAGGAAAGTTACCAAACCACACCATGGGATATAATACCGTTAAAGTTAACGAATTTAGTTGAGGATAACTGGTGTCCATTACCTAATTGTCGCTCCCATTTTGTTCATGAAAAGGTCAGTAGTTTGAAAAGGTCAGTAGTTACAGGAAAGTTACTAAACCTCTGTTCTGTGAAATAATGTCGCTAATTAACAGAACCAATGAATAATTGATGTTCCTAGCTTCGTTCTCGAGATTTAATTTTCCAATTTCAGACAGAAAAGTCTCCGAAACACAGCTCTGTATCTGCTGCT